>JAUBNQ010000010.1:8938061-8956206 GCA_032353495.1 Ctenopoma kingsleyae | reverse complement strand
GGACAAAGCAGTATTATTATTCAATGCTTTGCATGGTGACATATTCCATCTTCATAAGGATGCTTCTTTCTGTTGGATCTTCGCTCTAATTGGCCAACTGACTCATGCCTTTTGTGAAAAACTGACTTTATTGTTCATGTCAATTACAGGGCTGAGACTTTACGAAGCTGTTGTGACTCCTACCAGAGGCACACAGAGGTTGATAAAAAGTCCATTATTATGTAACGCTCCTTAAGGACTCAAGAGTAGACTTAGAAAGACACAAACAAACAGGGCAACATAAGCAATTTCTCAACCATAACCACACTGACAATAAAATTGAAGGGACTGATCATTTAACTGCGACTGATGACACAGAAACTTTATTTTTAAACCTCTAGAGATGTGCGGGTCATCATATAAGTGGATGCTTCACACACATTATGAACACCCACATCCACACCCACCCATACACACACACCTGCACCGACAGGCGTTTTACTTGGAGAGCTGTTGCAGTGCGATTTGAAGTAGCTCAATGGGAGTGTTTGTGCTGCCATAATCTCTCCACTTGCTCGAAAGGGCGAAGAGAGAAAGTTGTGTGTGTGTGCGTGTGTGTGTGTGTGTGTGTCTGTGTGTGTGGGAGTCAACGTTTGTCACGACTAGCTCGGAGTAATACTTCTGTGTTAGAGAAGCACGATATGGGGCAAGAGGATATGGTGTTTTTTGACTTTATGATAAAGGTTAAAGCTGTTTTTCAAATCCTTGTGAACTGTAACAAAGTGCTTCTTTGTAGATATAAAAAAAAAAACGTACTTCATTTTCCTTTATTTGTTGTTTTCGTTTATTTGTGTTCTGAGCAAAACCTTACTCTTTTAATAAGTTTAAGAATTTCATTACAAAAAGTCTAGGAATCTAAGGAGTGTTTTTCTTGTGTTTTCTTCTGCACACCCTGAGAAGCTTTTCCTAACGCAGGACAGCACTGAACAATGTAGAAAAAAAACTTATGATAATGCAAATGAGGCTCTGCTTATGCACTTCTAATTAGTCAATTACATTTTAAACATGGTTAATCTAAAGAGTATATGTGCTTTTTATATTCAAAATAAATACCCATACATTCCTTTCACTGGAAACCTGCTAACATGATTCCATCTCTTCCACCAGCCCGACCTCATCAGGATGAGTTACTTTTCAACCCTCTGAGAAAAGAAAGTGGGACTTGAACAGTTGCAGTGTCATATCTGGGACAGGGATTCTCACCGGACATCCGACGATGAGGTCACTGGCCCTGAGGTCCTCCCCGTGCCGCTGGGCGTGTCTCAAGATGGAGAGGGCCGAGTCAGAGGCGGGGTTGAGTCCTCCAAGCTCCTCCAGGGCCTCGCAGTACTGCTCCAGTCTCTGAGTGGGAGCCTGTAAACAGTGAGGGAAGGCCAGAGGGGACAGGGGGGAGGCTGCAGGGAGTTTGGACTGCAGGAGCAGGGTCAGGAGAGGGGAGGTGCAGGAAATAAAAAGAACACAAAAATATTAGACCTGGTTGTCTCTTCTGGTGTGAGGCCATGAAGAGGCACAATTACTTACTTGAGATGACACTCAGTGTGTTTGTTTCCATACAATCACTGAATATATCTTTAGATTACTGTACATCACTCAAATGGCCACAACATGGCGCAACATGAAAAATAGCAAACAACAGATGGTCACTACCAAGATTTGTTTACCATCATGCATTGTACAAAAGACCATAGTCATGATTATGATCTTTTACTGAACTCATCATCTTGTTGTTCTGGGAGCGCTTATTGACACCGATTACGTCTCTGATTCAATTTGAACTGATCAGAAAACATTTACTCTGCTATATGCTGATCACTTTTTATACTATTACTACTATCAATATTGCTAAATTTGACTCATATGGAGTGATCATCCTTCAGCTGTGATTTAAATTTAATTATGAATTGATTCTTGATATGTATTTTTTATTGATTAGTCTTTTTAGTGAATATTTGGATATTTCAGCCAAATCAATAGATTATTTCCTCATGTACTATAAGTCTAATACGATGTTTTGCGTTTAAATTTTGAATTACATGTATGTGTACATTTATGATATCAACTAAAATCACCATGTTGTTTTGTCTGGTGCATTGTTGCCATCAGCATTGACTAAACTAAAATCTGTATTTTGTGAAGATTTATAATATCTAAAAACACTTTCCTGGGTTAAGCTGATTGTGGTCTGATTCTTCAAAGATACTTGAAACATATCCAAATAAAATGCAAAACTGTTCACTGATGATTATTACATGACATGTAGGTTGAATTTGATGATAAGAACTGGTTAAGGTCTTTTGATCTGCTACAAATACCACTTGAGGCGTGTGCAATCAGGATAATTATTGTTTTGGTCATTGCATCTTGAAGTTACAAGGAGCCAAGCTTGATTTTATTGGTGGAAAAACGCACGTATAGTACAAACATAATTACATTTTAGGCTTTTTTTTTTTTGGTGTGAAATCACATTCTCCCTCTGGGTTTCCTCTACTCACAGAAGCCCTGTGAGGGTAGCCATATGTGGTATTCACATTCTCAGTGTCATAACAATCATCACCACCATAACCAAAGTGATTACCATCATCATTGCCTGAACACCAGTTTAATGTCTATCACCATCTTGATCACCATAAAGCCTCCTGTACCTATAATCCACAATGTGTTCAAGCTGCTTTCAAGTTTCTGCAGGGCACGAGCCCACGCTGCCTCCTGCTGGTGGTTTGCAGAAATGCTCCTCGATGTGACAATAACAACAGCTTCAGAGCTCTTAAGCACTGTGATCTCTCCTTATAAAGTCCTCTTAGTAATCTCACAATGCTGTTGATGTATTGGTTTTAGTTAACTGTAGCTTGCAAGCTCAAATTACTTTCTCTAATCCTCCTTTAATTGGCTTTTCTAGTGTACATTAAACATGTAATTAGCTTTACTGTATACAGCTCATTTTTAATTGCAGCCACTGCTGAATAAAGCAACTTTAATTGGTTTGTGTTTGTGATGGGCTCTTAAATGACTTACGATGATGTTCTCACAGTGTGGTTTAAAAGATTTTCAAAAAAGAAAATCCAAATAAAATTTATATTTTATTAGGCAGTGAGACACGTGATTCAAGTCTTCAGATGAAATGTTTTAGAGATCACTGGTTTAATTTGACAGTAGCTACGCTTTGAATCTTACCTTAAAGAAGTCAGCAGCCTGTGTGACGAGCGGAGAATCCAGTTCTGGTTTATTCCTGATGTAGTGGGAATACTGCAGAAACTGGTCCCGCTGTGTCAGAAAAAAGATAAATAAATAAATAGAAGGAGAACATAGGGTATGTTCATGTTTTGCACAGAAAAACAGTTTTTCTCTTTTGTTTTGACTTTTTTTCAGACAGATTATCCTTATACGCAAGTGAATTAACTGCCTCACAGAGGCACTGTAGGTTTCTACATCAAAGATCTCTTCAATAAAGTATAATAGGATCCTTAACAAAGTTAATAATGTTTTGCAGGAACACTCCTAGTAAAACTAAAGCATTGCAGTTTAAAGTAAAGCTACATTTTGTAACAACATTTTTTTTTATCCTCCTTCCAAAATAGCATTACAATCAAAAGTTAAATAGGCCGTGTATGTTTTCCAGCTGAATCTGTACCACCTGTGGGGCCTTAGGCTAAATCTGACCGGCCATTCTTAATAGTATAGAGAATAGGAAATTCCTTTTTATATACTTTCTACTTTTTTTCTTTCTTTCTTTTTTAGTGGTTGTAGTGGATACTTTTACTGCCTCGAGCCTACAGAATCTCTATTTCACTCGAATTGTAGAATTGAAAAAGACCTATTTCATTTTTGGTGAAACTGCTCACACGTATTGAAGTGTGAGCAGCAGTGAGTCGAAACCTGTGACGTGGGTTTGTCCGTAGCTGCTGCTTTTGTAACAGATTACAAGCCAGTTGTGGACCCTTGGTTTAAGATGTTAAATACATTTAAATATATAAATAAAAAAATTATACATTTATTTTTAAATATATACAATATATTTCCCCTTTGCTGTTCCTTCACATTCCTGAACTTACAAATTTGCTGAAGCAGTCCTGCTGCAGCAAGCTCTGCACAAGAGCGCCCTCCATGGCAGGGAGAAGGCTCTGCGAGTGAAATGTACTGAGGCTGGCCCAGTTGGGGAAAAGGGTGTCTGCCTTCCCCCTGATGGCAGCCGGTGTGTCAGAGAGCTCCAGTAAGGGGAGGTACGTCTCCTCTACCCCCTTCAGCACAGTCACATACTGCCTCTCTGAGCTCAGCATCCTACACCAGAGCAGGTACACCTTACTGCAGGGTGGATGGGGAGAGGAGGAGAAACAAAACAACAGTAAGGAGAGAGCAAGAGACTGGATGACTATATTTGCAAGAGAGAAATAAATGTGGGAGTAAGTATGAGCAGGAGGGAAGAGGAAATGGGACAGCAGTAAGCAATGGACAGAGATCAAACAGTTAGCAATGAAAAAAATTATCTAAGATTGCATGCTGACTGATAAAATCCGTTTCAAACAGACTTCAGTTGTACTGAAATTATCCAAAAAAGGATGAATCATTTCTCCCTTTCATCTCAGCCTAGCCTTTTCCTAATGTAATATACATGATGGTCTTTTTTTGTAGCTCCAAATGATACAAACACACACCTCTGAGCAGTTGAACCAGCCCTGTCTGTTCCCGTCTCCCTCTCAGTCCTACCCAGCAGCACGTGTTGCCGTGGTGACCCCGTGTGGTCCACCACCTCCTTGCTGCTGACCTCCACTCCTCGGATCAGTACCCCACCACCACCTCCTCCTCCCCACCCGGGGATAGCTGCAGCCATACCAGTCGTGATAACTGGGTCAGCTAGAGTCCGTCTCCCCAGCCAGGACATGGGGGAGTTACGGCTCACCCCACCCACCGGGGATTCTGCAGGTTTGGGGGTTGCTGTGCCTCTGCGGGGGGCCAGAAGAGCCTGGAGGTCAAAGCTTGGGTGACGCTTTCTGGGTGGCTTAGGAGGAAGCTGAGTGTCTGTGGGCTGAAAGGAAATAGATATAAACATGGAACTACAACAGACAATTTATAGATAGTTTAACCAGCGCTGTATTTTTAACTTTCACATATTAACACGATGAGCTGTCTCTTTAAATGAAGCTGAATAGAGCAGTGAGTTTGAACCAAAACATGGCTGGAAAATAATTACTGCAGTTGAAAGAGGCTGAAAGGCTCCTCAAAGTTGAGAGGAAGTGCATAGTGAGGTTAATCACAACAAGCAATCTCTCTTACAAATATGTTGACAACAGAAGCTGTAACTGAGACTTTAAAGTATCTGCCACGATACCAAGTACTACTATATATGTATATTTTTTAATGTCTTTATTCATATATCATATCCCTCTCTATTAATATATCACTCTGTACTATATATGATATTCATATATATTGTCAAATGTGTTTTGTAAATTACTTTACAAAAATTACAAGTAATAAAAACATAAAATATTGTCAAAGATCATTAAAGTGATTAATCCCATGTTCATGGTTTCAGATTATTTTGGCACAATTTGAAAATTAACATGGAAAAACTTAATTTTCACTTATTTCTGTAGTTGTGCAATAGTGACATAATAATCATATTTAATATTTTGTTTTTTCCCTTGGGGAAATTGTTGTTTGGACAGCTGCTAAACTTGTGTCAGCGCTACTACAGGCTTCGGTCTCTTGTCCTCAACGTGTAGCTTCAGAGGGACTGAGAATCGATCTGCTGACCATTGGGTTGGAAGACAATTGCTCTACCCACTGAGCTTTCATGCCGCCCCAACATAATGCAATTAGGAGCAATGGCCACTAAGAGGCTGCAGTCTGTATTAGACAAATCAAAACAAATCAATATCATCAAATGCTGTCCACTGAAAAACCACAGCTGAAAAGTAGTGGTACAGTATATTGATGAGACTCAAAGTAAAAGTAAACTAGTAGTACTCTGTATAGTAAATATTACTATTGTACCAATAATATTGCAGCAAATTGGAGAAATATGACAAATTCGTAAAAGAAAGCACAAACTCACACTCTTCTTTGCAGGATTTAAAAGGTTATGTAGGAACTTCCCTCCTCCAGCTCCCCCTGCTCCTCCACTTCCTCCACCTGTTCCCTCTTTCTTATTCCCTTTCTCCTCCCCTATCTTCAGTGTGGAGCAGGTCTGTGGTCTAAACAACGACGCAAGGGATCCCCAGGACTGCAGCCCACTTTCTCCCCCTCCACCTGCTCCGACGCCCCAGTCACCCTCTCCTTCGGGACCCATTAGGTCCCAAAGGCTGTTGGCTGAAGGTGTCTTAGGTTTCCCCTGGCCTTGATTCTGGGTTCTGTCAGACTGGAGGAATCGGGGTTTGACCTGTGCTACAGTCCGCTGGTAGCGCTCTACAGTCTGGGTCCAGAGATCCAGGAGTGCCCCACCACCAAGCTCTATGGCTAAGGAACGGGCATCCTGGAAACGGGATGGTGGGATGGGAGGCAGGGAGGCAAGTGGGCAGGTAGAAGTAGAGGAGGAGGTGGAGGAGACTGCATCACACCACTGGGTGGCCTGCACATGAGACAGGAAAGAAAGTTGACAGTTGTTTACTCTTAAGAAGATTTTTAACCATTAATATGTTTTCATAATGTCCTGTGTGCATAATAGATAGCTTCCAGAGCGGCTTTACCTCAGTTAGTGTGGACAGTAGCCTCTGTGTGTTATCCAGGGTGGTCCAGCAGTCAGACAGACAGTGGGACATGTCTCTCAGCTTCTCCCTGACAGGAGGAAGTCGGATCTGCACGTCACTCAGGCCCGCCCAGTCCAGTTCGCACCAGCCCTCCAAATCACTGAGCACTGACAGAGTCTCACTGTGCAGTTCCTAAAGGAGTAAGGAATATCCACTGTGAAGACTTTGCCTCAGGTGTTTACTGTGGAAGCTTGACAAGTCACAAATCATGAATAAGATGAGGGTAGTGTAAGTCTCCCTGCTGGGAATACACTGACTTCAACATTAGCCTGTATCCACAAGAATGACACAAACAAACCACAGGACAGCAAAGAGAAATCAAACTACATCAGCTTACACTGTTAAATTATAGTTATTGGCTCCACTGGTTTGTCGGTAGGTAATACAGATTAACATGTATCTTAAGGGTCCTACAGGATTCTAGTAAGCCAATAGGATTCATAATCCTATAAACTGGAGGCTTATTGTTTTAGTGACACATTAAAGAGCCTACAGATACAAACCAAACCATCTGGGCTCTGTTCCAGAAGTAAAAAAAAAACTCATTCAAAATCACACCAACATGTGCAATCAAATACTGAAAAAAAGTAAATAAATATATCTAACCCATACACCAACCTGATACCAGCATTGGGGGCAGTAATGAATTTTCTAATTTGCTGAGGGAAAAACTGCATTTCTTTTTTTTCTTATTTAATGTGTCTTGCTTTAAAACCACGGGGTGTAGATGTTTCATGTAATTATGTCATCTTTAAAACGATTCTGCTGTTTGACTTTGTCTGTAGAAAAACAAGACAACCGTGGTGAAAATTGATGCAATGTATGTCCACAAATTATTCTTGACACTACCACTATAATTGCACCAAGTTAGGGAATTTTAAAATCTTATTCACAGTGTCTTTAATTTAAACCCTGCTGTGATCATGAGTGAAATACTCTAAAATAGCACTTTATATCCTAGAATAACAGAAAAATATACCCAGAATGGAATTTTTGTGTGTATATCACGACATGCACACACATATGCAGATGATTATATGCTTTCTAAACGTTTTAACAAACTTTTGTATCTGAAAATGTCACTTTGACCACTCACATTCGCTGTTTCTCTGAATGTTCTGAACTTCTGCTGTTTGAGTGAAAGTCTGCTGAGGGACAGGGGAGGGTCCTTGTAGTCTTCCAGCTGTGACTGAACTTGCTCAATCTCCTTATCACACTGTGAAATTGAGCCAAAGAAGGAGAGAGGGGTGAGAGGAGGACACAACACATTTTACTGGACGTTTTATAACTTTATTTTGATCTTTTCTTTGTCAACCTCTGTTTCAACTAGAATATCTGCAACATAAGAGAGTAGAGAAATCACTAAACATCAGCAGATGAGGGAGTTTCCATCCAGACCCTGTTAAAAACAATAGTACAAGTGGATTCAAAGTAGTAAAAGTCATTACTATATGTATCCATCCTCTCTATGAAATGCCACAGTGTGATTTTCTTTCTTCCTCACACACCTTTTCCAGTTTGTCCACCAGCCCTGCTAGTCGTCCCAGAGCTTCCAGGTCACGACCTCTCTGATTGGACACTTGTACGAGCCTATGGAGGGCTTCGTCCACGCTGTCATAGAGTTTAGAGGTTGCAACGAGAGCAGCCCTGCAGGATGAAAACAGTAACAGAGAATATTTTTACTAAGTGGTAAAAAAAGTTTCTTTTGCGTGTGTTTTTTAAATTAAAATTTAATGACAATAAGATGTGTTAGCCAAATATCACACATGTGGGCTGGTAGAAAAGATATAATTATGGAAAACAAAATGAATTGCAGACGAATGTCTGGTAACAACCCTGTACTTGCATTTGGCCTCATTCTGTGCAGACTGAGCCAAAACTCATTACTGGATAGAAGGAACAGCTACAAATACAAAAGTCTTTACAACATCTTTAAACTGTAGTTGGGTACAAACAAACAAGCTGCATCACTCTGTGCCCCACTTGATTATAAGTTCCTCTTCTCTTTCAGCTGCTTTTTATTTTTTGACTTACAGCAAACAACTTTGTTTTTGAGATGAATATTTTTAACCTCTAAGTCAGCTTGACAAAAAAAAAAAAAAAATCCTTCAATCAAACACCAGACCTGGGAAGCTAAAGGACAACAGGCCTGTGTTTACAGTACAACTGTTTACAGTCTTATTAGCATCATGACAAGAAGGAGCCTGTTGTTATCCAAGTTTATCAGATGCACACTACTACTATAAATAATGAGTCTGTTACTTCTTAATCTGTCCATACAGTATACTGAGCATTATTATACAATTTATTTCATTTATTACAAAAATATTGATTAGTTCATTCTTTGAAGAGACATTCACTGACCATGGTCCTGTTTTTCTGAATGTGGTAAACAACAAGCCAAAAATCATTTACACCTTAGTCTTCTGCTACTCTACCTGCAGTCTGGTGACTTCTGTGCCAGCCCAGATGTGCTGTTGGTCAGTCCTGCAAGCCAGGCCCCACCCCTCTGCTGCAGTTCAGTTAAACGCTGGTCGGCCAAGACACTCGCCATGAGCTGTCTGTGTTTGCTGATGCTCAGTGAAACTGCCTGAAGAAGACCAACATGCTTATTATTGTTTTGTTTTTTTGGCGGAAAATGGTGGCAGTAATTGGTACACAGACAGAAATATGCATTTGGTTTCTTTGTCTCACAAGCACATACCAGCCTTGTGTCATCAAATAACTGCCACACTGAGTAAAAAACATCATATAAGACTTCATATACATCATAAAAACATCATACAGTATAAGCCTTCTGTACCTTGATGTTGTCTGGCAGTGGCTCAGAGTCCATAGACTGCAGTGCCTCACCTAGCAGTGAGAGGGCACTCTCACAACGCTCTGTCAGACTCTCTAGACTCTGAGGGGAAGAAAGCAGAAGGGAAATATTACTTAATAATAAATCATTTCATCAAATTAATTAAAGCACATATCGTAAGAAAAGACAGTACTGGTTAGTTTATGAAATAGCATCAAAACCTTCTTCTCCCCTTTCAAGTCCAAGCGAAGGGACAGAGAAAGTTCAAAGAACAGGAACATGTTTTCATCTGTTTGGATAAAAGATCTTAAGCTGTCTGGGAAAAGTCATTGAGAGTTATTAAGATTCTTCTAAGACTTTCTTTCCCTGAGTTATCCTCTGCACCCAGTCCATGATGAGTCTTCCACTGTTGACAGCCTTTGCATAATCACTCTTCTCTATAAACTTTGCCTTCCACCTCTCTTAATATTTGAAACTTGATGTGCACAAAAGAAAACTCAGTAGTTAGAAACAAGTAATGATCCATCTGAATCTACTTGTTGGGCTATGATCAAGTCTTTGTGTAGCTTATTGTGTTTTTTTGTGTTCCATCTCAGCTCATTTCGCACTTTAATCTTCAATTTCCAAACGAAGAAAACTATCATCGTTGAGAAAAAATTCAAATTTCCTCGTAAATGTCTGAAGATCACTTTAATTTTTAAAGTTAACTACAAATACCAGAAACAAATGGTTGATTGGTTTTTCACAATAAATCAACTAAGAATCAATTCCACAGTCAAGAATATACTGAAAGTTACTCCTGAGGCCTATGTTTCCATTAAATAAACATATTTAGCTGATGAACTCAGAAGGGAATTACTTATATAAATGCACTGCAGTACAAGTGATAATTTCTTGCCCACTCTCTAATGCACATTCAGGTCAGTAAATGTGAGTGCTCAAGTTTTGTGCATCTGCTTGGGCCTAAAGATAAACTATAAACTATATCAAAATTTAAGGGAAAATGAGGGGAAAGCAATAAAAAATCAACTTGTTTTATTATTCTTTAAACAGATAAAACACTGTAAATTCTCACTAGTCTGAAGGCCAGCCAGTCCGAGTGACAGTGGGTGAAGTCTCCATCCATCTCTTTAGGGAGCTGCTGCTTATCTACATATTGCTGAAGGACCCCTGTTCCTCGCACTGCATGGATCTACACGGGCCAAGATAAGACGAGTTAAGTGCAGGAAATGAGACAATAAGTCAACAGAGGATAAGAAAAGGGAAGGTTAAAATAATAATGAGACTGTTTAGAAAATTAGGCAAAAACCTACAAGCTATAAGGATATCATCTAGTAGCACTGAGCATATAAACTTGTATCTAACTCTCTGTTAGCGAGATTGTCTGTTTAATATAGACTCAAAACTATATCAATAATATTTTGCACTCATGGCAACAGATAATGACTTCCTTCTTGATTTTCAGCTTTTTCTAAAGGAATAGCTGAGAAAGCAAAAGCATGTCCTCCCAATACACTTGTATCATCTTGATCAGTTAAGTTATTGGCTGGGATAAAAACAATCACTACCAAACAACAGAATGGGCCTTGGAGTATGAGGCACAGTGCCAACAGCTGTCTTTTTTTTTCTAGCAGTGTTAACATCTTTTGGGTGGGATTTCCTTTTAACATGCAATGTTTGAATGAGGCCAGGTTTAAATACAAAACACATGGCAGGAGAAGAAGAATTTTCTCAAGAGTATGTGCAGGAAAGACCTCTGCTGATCAATGCAAAACAATGAGCTGAATTACTGGTGAAATGAGACAACACTCTAATATGGAAACTCTATGGTAATAAGGCTTATTTAAATTCAGGCACTGTGTGAATATGCACTGCAGCTAAGACCATCTGACATTGATCACATTTTAGTAAAGGAATTAAACAGTGTACTTTATGAAATATTGCTTCATCTTTTTGCATTTCATATTTGAACATGGCAGGTTTAGGAAAATGTATGTTTTTTAATGATTTTATAAGTTCCATCTAGGTCTTCAGACTTGCACATTAAACAGAAAAATAAGCTAAAATAATGCACAATGCCTGTTTGTGTTTTGGTAGTTAAACATTTGTATGAGGTCACCTCTGCTCCTTCCAGATTATGGGAAGGGGACTCTTGCTGCTCTTGTACTAAAATCAGAACAGATCCAAGACCACCTGGGACCAGCACCTGGAACACACACACAAAACACAAAGAGAGACATGTGCTTGAGCTAGTTGATCACATATGCAAGCAAATTAAAGCACACAAGCAAGTATTTAGCACATTTGGCTAAACTTTGTTGTTGTTTTTTTTTTCTTTGTCCCACCTGGAATGATTTAATTGCAGAAAGGCAGAGTGCAGAAGGTGGCAAACGTCTAGTGTCCATTAACACAGTGAGACCTTTTTCTTTGGCTGCAGGTCTGATGAGTAACGATGGAGAGAGGTGGATGTAGTGTTAAAACAGGAGAAAACAGAAGTTAAAAATGAAATGCCATGTCATAAATTGACATAAATTGACAAGATATACAAGTACAGACACAGGTTTTTAAAGTTGACCATGAGCAGAAGGTAAATCAGGGAATTTGTGGTATGTAGTTTACATGGCCTTATTCTTGATGATACATGCAAATGTTTCTTAAAGGAATGTCTAAAACAAACATCATAACCATATCATTGAATTCCCTACCGAGTGATTCTGTGATAACAGGCCAGGACCCGGGCCATCTCCTCCTCACAGAAACCCTCCTCTGATGCATCTGTCTCTGTGACAACCAGAGCACGTCCCAACCTGTCCACTGTACCTGTGGTTAGTAAGTATCAGAGTAAGTACTGAGCTGAATGGTGGGAAGTTTGACAGTGTCATCCACTTCTGGATTAAATGTTCATCCACTTCACTTCTGTAAAAATCATAATCATCAAAAATCATGCCATTTCCCATAACGTATAGAACGCAAGCAGGGTATACAGTACTGTTGTGAACTTAGTGATTTAACTGTGGGCTACACATTGAACATGTTTTGTAGCCTATATATATAGATATATTTAAATCTTCTATATATGAAACTACTTTTGAAGTTATAAAGTGCATATTTTATGCATTTCTATGTGAATTTACCAACTTTTATTCCTGACAGGTATCTCAGGTACTGATATCCCCACCGAGTGTCTCTAACATGGAATCTAACATGTAGATGTTCAGGTTTTACTCACTAAATACTTTTACATTTTTGATGAAGTGTCATGTAAATCAGCAACTAAATGTAAATAGCTACTTGCCCACCATGCTACAGGACAACAATCAAAAACAACAATTAAACAACAGCAAACACATCTACTGAGCTGACTGCTGGCTAGCATAACTCAAATCACTGAAGGCCTGAAAGAAACTTGCCTGTCAACTTCAACTTCCCTGACTGGAGAAGCTCTGTGTCCAGATCCCTAAGCCGGAGAGGCTCGTTAGAGGTAACGCTGTTTAGTTTGTCTGGAGATGTCTCTCCTGACTCCACCTCCTCATTGGAATGATTCAATAAGGTCGATTGGCCATTACAGACAGGCAAAGACTGGGCTTCAGTCTCTGTCAAGAGATATAAAAGTTATAACAAATATTCTAGGAGTATATCATTTCACTTTTAAGATTTAATTTGCAATAAAAAACATTTCTTTAGACCTGCACTGCTTTTCTTTGTGCTCTCTTCCCCCTCATTAGTTTTGGTGGAAACGCCATCACATTCATCAATCTGTTCTGTTCGTTGTGTCTGGTCCTCCTCTTTGATTGGTAGCTTTGTTGAAGAAGAGGAGGTGGTGGGACTTGGTTGAGGAGGTTTACCCTGCAGTTTTAAGCCCTTCTGGTGTGTGCGCCCTCCAGACCTAGCCCTCCCTTTGGCCCCCTTTCCCTTCCTTTTCCTCCTGAAGACAAAGTACAGGAAGTTCTTAATGAGGTACAACAGAAAGTTAATACTTACATTGTTTGCTCATAATGGTCTTTACAATGTGTGTAGGAGGCGTCTTTTGTTCACCTTCAGGTCACTTCAGGCCTAAATGTGTGTACGTTTGGGCAACATGTACCTTGTACACAGATGCAGCACTTAAGTGTTACCGATCTGTATTTTCATATGAAAGTGTGAAAAAAAGAAAGCAAATAAGATGAAAGTGTACAGTGTAAGAAATGATAAATAATTCGGTACCTTGGTGCTCTGAATCCTGCAGTTTTAACTTCTTTTCCTCTGGGACAAACTCTTTCCTCTAGCTTTCCCCCATCCTTTCCCTCTGCCATCTTTGTGTTAGATGAACTCTTCATTTTAGATCCACTCTTTCCACTTTCTGAAACTTCAGTAAATGGCCTCTCTGGTGCATCTGATGTCGGGGTGGTAGCGTCACTGTCTCCACTTAGTGGCTTATCAGTATCCTCAAAAACTGAGTCAGAATGAGATCCGTGATCTGAGTGTCCCTCTACAATGTGCCCAGTGTTGTGGTTCAACAAGTCATGGATTTCATTTGTGACTAAACTGTCACCACTCTCTGAGTCTTTATTTCTGTGAACATCTCTACATGGCTGCAAAAGCCCATTGCTATCTCTTTCCC
This sequence comes from Ctenopoma kingsleyae, assembly GCA_032353495.1. Classification (NCBI taxonomy): domain Eukaryota; kingdom Metazoa; phylum Chordata; class Actinopteri; order Anabantiformes; family Anabantidae; genus Ctenopoma; species Ctenopoma kingsleyae. The sequence goes on along the minus strand of JAUBNQ010000010.1, from coordinate 8,942,024 downwards.
TGCCCACACCTGGCCTCCTCTCTTTGAATGAGCCATCAAAATAAAGCTGGCAACTTTCTACACCCTCAGAGTCTCCACTTGTTTTATTTCCTTCATCAGAGTCAAGGACAGAGGAGGAGTGAGAGCGCCTCCCTCTGCCAGGTTCACCAGGCACTGGTACAGGCCTAGGTGGTAACACATCACCCTTGGGAGTCACAGTATCTCCTTTGGCACCAAGGACAGCCCTAAAGCTTTCTGACCTTTCCGTTCGTCCATATCCCCAAGCTTTTCCTTTGCGATATTTGATGGCCTTACCTCGCCTGCACAGAGGCAAAGTCTTGGTCTTACAGATCCCATGCATTTCTAGGTACCGCTGTCTTGGGTCAACACCCCCATCAGGACCCCCTCTGGGCTCCAGTAGTTCTACATAGTCCCCATCTAGCTGAGTGTGCCTTGCTGTCCGCCCAAGACCATCTTCACTGCGCCTTCGCCGGGTGAGATCAGAGTCTAAGCCATCTGGTGTTAAATTGTCATCTTCCTCCTCATCCCAGGACCAAGAGTCCAGCTCTCCAGATGATGAGCCACCCCAGCCTCCAAGGCTGCTGCCCCCCTCACTGGGTAGGCGATTTGATATGGCGGTCTCATTGCTGGACATCAGGCCCAACTCATCACAAGGGTCATGGATGAATTTTGGGTAGACTACCTCCTTCCACGGAAGCCGAACTACACCATCACATGTACTGACCAGGCAGGTGTCAAGCCCTCCTCCAACTATTGAAGAAGAAAGAGCACAAACATTATGTCAACTTCATGTCTTTACTAAGGCTGTACATTAGGCAAAGAATACTCTTACCGTACTTAAAGCTACTTAAAGCACTAGCATGAGACTCAGACCACCTAGCTGCCTTGCCTCTACTGTGCCATGTGATAGTTTAGAAGGGCAAGCCTCTGCACTGTGGCCAGTGCTGCTCAATTATTCTGGATCACAGACTTCAACAGCACCACTTGGAGCACATTACATATTGGCAAACTGGTAACCTACAGCAGCTGATCTAAAATCATTATTACAAATATAATTTTGGATGAAGCCCAATGAAAAACCTCAGGCGAGCTTTTCCTGAATCTTCACCAATCACCAAATAGTAATAACAATTTATGATTATAAACTTATCTATTAATTTTTTTTCACTGTGGCCTGGCCAGAAATCATCACCAATTATAAAAAAACAAAAACCAAAATTAATTTAATTCCAAGAACTATTGGAGAACCCTGTCCTTACCTTCTCTCTTGTGGCCTCGTTCTTTGTTAATGCTATGCAGCCACTCAGTGGTGAACACAAGGGGGTGCTGTGACTCGGGCACCAAGATTTCCTGAACTGTGCGCCCCCCAGGTGCAAGACATTTTAGGGCCAACCGGGGGCAGCGCGTAGAGAAGGGCACCACCTGTAGGTAGAAGTCATTACTGCGCAGGATCCTCCAGTCCAAGGTAGAAAGTTGGACAACCACCTTTTCGCCCAAACACAGAGGCCAGCCAGAGTGAAGGAACAAGCAGCCCAGGTACTGAGACTAAGAAGGAAGGAAAATGAGTTGTACACAGTGTATTAAAAGCAAAAAATTAAATGTTCATCTTTATCATGTTAAATCATGTGTGTCAAGTATACTTCTGTACCTCTTCAGGTTGTGTTTAGCACACTACTTAGCACACTCACTTTCCTTTAGAAATCTCACCTTCAGAGTCCCTTCATGCCCAAAGCTACTCTATTTAATGCTCACGTACAATCCAGCTCTCCCATTCATATATGACAGCCCACATGAGCCAGTTGGAACCTCTGTTTGGCTTAGTTATTTTGATGAGTCAAATTTCTAGAACTGATACCAGGACAGTCAACGCTATTCACTAGCTGAAATGGCCAGTGCCACATACAAATGTGAAACATGTGACTCACACTGTGTTGTCTGAAGTGTAAAACTGCTTATCTAGCATGACACACTGGGGAGACTGCAGACAGCTTTAGAGAGCTAGTGTCAGTGACCAATAGCTAACTGCTGTTGAAACAGTCCACTGTTTTAGAAGTGGAAACACATGAAGCAGCTCTGTGACACTGAAAAAAGTAAGCACACCAAACAACACAGGTATAAATAAAATCCCATGACAAATGGCAATAAGCATTTACTCAAGACCTCTGTGAAAATAGGTTAAGGAGAAAAGACCCCTACTGCTACCCTGTGTATCATTAATCAACAGATCTCTTTAGGAAAAGCATCTTAATTCAAACGCTATTCCCACCTCAATTAATGCTGTGTCAGATATATATTGTACTCTGAGGTAAAAGACTCATCCAGAACCTCTCTCTTCTGTTTCTAGTCACATCTAATTGACAGACATTGGACTCCTCCCTCCCCCTCCATGCCCTCCTTACTCACAAGATGTGATCAAATTATATTTCCTATCGACCTCTCCTCCACCTTCCCTTTTCTACCTCTCTATCATTCAAGTTATTCCCTTTAAGCCTCCCTCTTGTTTCCTTTCCTCTTTTTAGCAATGTATCAGGGAGCAAACTGATATCTATCAAAGTGTATATCAGCATTTAAAAGCACATTCTCCTGTCTCAAAAAAGTTTGTCTGTTACATTCTGCAACTCCCTGTCTCCTCTGGCCCTCCTCCCTCTGCCTATTTTCCCCTCAATGTACCCCAGTGTTTGCTCCTTCTTCCCCACCACCCATTTCTCAAAAATTCCTCAATCAGTCTACTATAGTCTACAAACTCTAGGATCTTCTCTTTTTTTGGACGCACGCACATTCAGACAGGCTCAGTGAATGAAAGCCATGTTCATTCTCGCCTTCGGTTCCCACTGCTTCTCTGTTACTCACCCTCGCTTTCCCTCAAAGCAGCAACACACTCACATATGGAAAGAATTATTGTCATGACTCACAGTCTAACTCCCGTCCCAGGCAGCTCCAATCAGTGACAATGAAAACATGATTTGCTCACACTGTCTGTGCATATGTGTGTGTGTGTAAGTGTAGGAAGACTTTATAGAGTAACATGAGAAGGTTCTTACTGTAGGCTCCAAGCCTGTGCTAAACAGCATGCATTGTTTATCTTTGTGTTTGTAGCTCGGAAAGTAAAGTAAAAGGAATGCTGTTCAGTATAAACCTCAGAGCTTTGACTTAAACACAAGCTGCAACTCATTTGTTTGTCTTGTTTTTTGTGAGGCAGAAAGTACAAGAATGATATGGGGCCATGATATGAAGGTTGCATATTTTTACAGTGTTTGGCTATATACTACTAGGACATCAGACTTTAATCAGGCATTTTCATTTGTGCATGTGAGAGTCTGAAAAAACCAGAACACATTTTTTATGGTTTATTTCACTCTGTTTAATTCATCTATGTCTGTTCAGTGTCCCTTCCAAGGCAAGAAACCATCTCTTTTGTCTGCATGTCACAGCTGCTGCTCAAATTTCACCAGACACTTTCATTCATTGTACCAGCCAGCTAAAGTTTTAGAGCAGACTTTACAATTTACTTTGTAGTGACTAGCTGGAATAGGTTCAGGCATGTGTCAAATTATGCATGCCTTGAACTTTGCCTTAGCATTATAGTCTTCATGCCACCGCGTACTGTGATACTAGACTAACGACTTGACATTTGGATCCAAGGCACAAACGAGAACTTGAGAATGACTTAGACGTGACTGCTGTGATATTTAACAGTCTAAAAACTTCACTGGATATTTGGAAACAAAAATATTCAAGTCAAGTTCTGACTGACTTGGGCTTGCACCAACATACTATAAAACAAGGGATGCATTATGAAGAATTATGGTATACTCTAGCCTTTTCATTAAAACCTGAGACTTGACTTGGACTTGTCTCAGTTGACCTGGGCCAGGCCTAATAGACGTTGAAACAAATGAGGTCTGATGGTGAATTATCAATTATGAATCAACTTCGATAACATTATTTGTGACTTACTTTCTT
>JAUBNQ010000010.1:8894550-8905393 GCA_032353495.1 Ctenopoma kingsleyae | reverse complement strand
AAAGTAGAGTCAGTCCAATGGCTACACATCACAGGGCAGTGGTAAGCTTTAAGTGGATTTACTGTTAACAATTTAAACGGCGCAACTTTTGCTCACAGCATATCTCGTGGCAGACTTTGACAAAAAATATTCCTAGGACTTTGGGTCTCTTAGTTTTGGCAGAAGCTTATTGACTGCAATACCAGGTCAGCTGGTTTACAGTGCAAATACTGGCTGACTAGTTTTCAATAAAACAAAAGAACAAGGCAAAATTTGTTGCCTCTTAGAAATTTTGCTTTATATGACTGCAGCCGTTGTGGCAGCATTTCGTAGTGTGGTGGCAGTGAAGGGGCTGGTTCATTGTCATTTAGAAGTCACAGGGAGTTTTGTTGGTCTCAAAACTGATTATTAAACTTGTCTATGGGACCATGGCCTTTTCCCTCTTTACTTTCTTAATTGTGCTTACAGGATACAAACCTTTCCATATACTGCACGTTTACTTCCTCAGACACACATACATAGCGCAACAATCACATGCAAACACAATTCTCTTGAGCCCGTTGCTTGAATAAAGCTGCTTGTTGCCGGAGAGGAGCGTGTGTTCGTTTTACCCCACAACGCACATAAACTCAAGTATGCTAGCTGGGTTTGTTAGGAGGTATCTGTGCACAGGCAAGGCTAAAAGATTTACACCCCAAATGATAAACACAGTGATCCCTTCTGGCCATGCTAAGCACTGAAATGTAATATCTATACTTGCATGCTACTCAGTGATGTAATACTCCGTGGTAAGTAGTACACAAGCAGAGATATTAGGATATGCAGTGCCAGTCTGCCAGCAATGTTGGAAGCACTATATAGTGTGCGACTAGTGTTAACAGTAGGGTACTAGCTAGCTACTATACAGCACACAATCACCCTTAGTCTCACCTATGCTTATCTGTCAACCATCAAGTTTGCTAAACACTCCACGCAAACAAAACAGCACACACATGTGCGCCCAAACCCTCATTAGCAGAATATAAAAGAAAAAAAAAATTATCCATTAATATTCACATGGGCTGATACCAGACATGCAACTTCTACACATTTCAGAAGAAGAAAAAAAAAAACCCCAAAACAATAAAAGCTTCCTGGCCATCTCCTCAAATCCAATGGGAAAACAAAACAGTCACTTATAGACGGAGCAAATGGAAGACATAAACAACCTGGCAACATCAAGGAGGGGGCAGTCACTCTAATGGCTCTCATTGGCTTGAGCCCCTCGCAGAGGCAGGTTACATATAAGAAAATAAAATCTGATTAACAAAATAAAAATAACAACGAAAACTAAGTTGAAAAGTATTAGACACACACTAGTATAAGTATCTCTGCTATAGTATGCATTTTTGTCATTTAAACTCATTGCGTAATAATAAGGAGAAAAGTGTTATTGTTTTTTTGTTTTTTTTTTCTATTTCATTATCGTTTTCATTAGCTTCAGTATCATCATCAGCAACATAATCATTGGCATCAACAACAATTCCATTTTCAGAATTATTACTATTGGTTAATGCAAGGTGTGGGGTCTCTACACGCCACACTCCATTTCTAAATTAAAGGGCTCTATTGGCGGATAGAGGCTCCAAAAGAGGCAGGGACTGAGCACTACCATTCTTCCCCCACCTCCCCCCCTTTTTTTATTAATCTCTTTTTGCCAATACTATTTATAATCATGGTAGAAAAACCCAATCCACTTTGTTTTCAGATGGAAGGGGGATGTGAGGAGAAGGACTGGAATTATATGTGGTGAATAGGTTTCTGTCTTCCTCTGAAATTACAGTTTCTCTTCCTCCCTCCCTCTGCCTGTCTCTATTCCTACTCTGCTCTTGTGGGGAATGACGGGAGTTATTTAGTGACAAATAAGTAACCCATTCGTCTTGTTCCTGCATTATTGTCATGCTTTCCCTTCCTTTCGCCTTTGCCCTCTTCTCTTTCTCACTCTCACTCTCGCTCCTCTTGCTTTCTTTCTAACTTTTTCTTCAGCAAGACACCTCCATCGTTTGGGAGGGACTGGGAGGCATCTGGCCACCCTGCGAGCCCTGGGACAGGGTGCGAGAGCGAGAGCGGGAGCCATCCATGGAATAAGAGGAGGAGAGGGAGGTGGTACGGGAGCGCGACAGGCGGGTCATGCAAGATGAAGCCACTGTAGAAGATAGAAAGAAGTGGACCAGGAGATTAGATTCATCAATTGAAATACTATACAACATAAGAAATAGTCCAGGGTTAGTAAAAACAAATGTGTAAATACCAAGAAGTATATAATGGTAAACACAGGAGATTGTGTGTGTTTGACATACAGTAACTGTTTGTTCTGTGTTTCCGGTTTGCTTTAACATGAGTAAAATGCTGGATTGGCGGCCATGTTGAAGATTCATAGTCTTAGCTGAAGTGTACATTTTGAAAAAAAAAACTAAACAAAACAAAACACATTATTCAGTATTTTTCTTACTGTTGTGAAATAATTGTAAAATACCAAAAAGCAACATTGCTTAGTCCGTCTCTCACCCAAGGATTAAGTTATATCAGGGTTTGAATATTCAGATGATGTTTGTTAGTAGGATGAGTTCAGTTGGTCTTTTTGAAAATATACCATATCACCAGCCTTATCCTTTAAGATTATTAACACATAGTTTACATATCTTTAGCAATTCTGCATATAACAGGCAGGAATACATGGTTGGTGAAATGTGCATGTATGGAAAAAAAAATCCCAAATAGGCACATTGGCAATTAAACCAACCAAATTAAATTGTATTTCTATAAGATAATATGATGTAAATTATCTTTAAGGGGTTTTACAAAATACTAAACCCGATATTCTTAAACCAAAGAAATGGACTCCCAAAAATATTGTTTAATGGTAAAAAATGACAGAAACCTTCAGAAGTATGTATCAGTGTATTGTACATGTAACCATAAAGTTCTTGTTATTCATGAAGGTGAACTTACTGTAGCCCATGCCCTGGATGAAATACTTGAAAGCCTCAGTCAGTTTAGCAGGCTGCAGACACAAAGACAACACATAGTCTTACACAGTCGGTAATGCAGGAATCTGTCGACCCCATGTGGTGGCCAATGGAAAACTACTTAGTAAAAGTATTAATTACCATAACTTCTCTTTTACTTAGTAAAGTAACATATTAAAAGACAAACATACAAATACTTTAGAAACATACAAATTACTTTTTTCTACAAGTAAAAGTAATTTTGTATTAATTATCCCAAATTCTCTTTGGCAGATTTTTTTTTTTACCTTTGTCAAACAAATCTCAACTAGTCTTGTACATTTATGTTATGAACAGCATCACACTCAATATTGTTTCAAATTAATTGTATTCTTAGTGGTGTACTTTTTCACTTTAAGTAAATTTTAGAGTATATACTTGTTGTATTGTTTTGGACTTTAAGTTCAGTAAAGAATCTGAAGTGGTTATTTTACTTGTATTGAAGTAATTTTAAAGTATATGTGCTTTTAGTTGAGTATCAACATTGTGTTCTTCCACCACCTCTGTTTCAAGGCATCATTTTGTGCATGCAAAAGATTTCCTCCATTAGTTCTGGTAAATTTGGTGCATAATTAGGAGTCAAATCAAATAGAGGTTGTTGTTACCTGAGTCAGCTGAGGGAGACCACCAGCATCAGCCATCTAAGGAGGAACACAATACACAAGAAACAGTGAATGATAAAGTGCAAGAACAGAGAACTCAGCGTCTGTTTACACTAGACATGATTTATATAAATAAAAAGACATGAGGGTTCAGTACCTTTAGGAATGAGGTTGTTGTTGGGTCCAGCTTGCTGTTGCACTCCACCTGGTGGTCACAGAAGAGAAAGCCATAAACCTCTAACATACTGCTGTACCGTAACATCATGCTCTTAATGATGTTAAGTGATGTGTTGATATGAATCATGATGTATAAGACAACAATTTCTTATTAAGAGACATTAAAATTGAAGAGAGCAGCTGAAACTTACGGCAGCGTCCTCATACGGAGCTTGATCACCCACCACCAACATTACTGGACACCTGAGGTTGACAGAAGTGATTTAAGAGATTTAGATTTAGAGAATTTATGGGGGTTTTTTTAAATAAAGAAATACATACAACATGTAATAAGTATTATGTAGCTCAAGTTTAGAGGGTATTTACTTGAAAGTGCTGTTGCGGTCAATGTTTAAGTCTCTGCGACTGGTGGGAGAAAAAAGATAATGTTAGTCGTGGCTGGATATTGAGTGGAGTATGTTTATGTAATGATATCAGTAGGTGTGTTTACCCTTGGTAGGTTTTCCAGAAGAGCTCTACATTGGCCAGATTAGAAGATTTGGAGATACGCTCTCTGTGAGACTGCACTAGATCTGTGTTTGATGACAGCTCCTCCTGTGAGGTAAAACAGAAACAAGACAAAACCCATAAAATGAAGCAGGTCGCTATTTGTAGATTTTATGCAAAAATATAAAACATGCTATTATAATTTTCATTATTATTTAATGGCAATTTGTCCTTGTACCTGACTGAAGAGGTGGGACATGATCTGCTCTGTAAAGGAGGATGTCACAGAGCTCAGCTAGAGAGTGAGAGGAAGAGAAAGAAATCAATGGAGTGTTCATCTTTTAACGCAATAAACAACAACATCAGTATTACTCAGACCATACATATAGTCACAAAAGTTCAATTACACAGCTAAACTTAAATTGATGAGGTACTTGCATTAGGAGTAACTAGGTTAAAGCACAACTTGCTTCTCTGTGTACAAGACAATGCAGAAAGAAAAAAAGAGTAAGAAAAGAAACATACCTTCTGAGCGGCCCAGTCGATCCATCCACGGGCGTTAATGTCAATGTTAATCAGAACAAGACCTTCTACTGAATCTGGGTTTGCAACCTGAGGACAGAAAGGAAACAACAAGGGGGTCAAATATTGAGATGTCAAGTAACATGTGTCAATATATAATACAGATTAAAATTATTTGAAAACTCAAATTACATGAATATACTATTCATATATGAGTATAGGAATAACAAAATAACAAAAATGATTTAAAAAGAAGGACACAATACTTCAAATAAAGGCAAGTACAGTTTGGCCACTCCTTTGACTCCTCGAGCAAAAGAAGCCTAAACATGCTTAAAGAGAGTGAAATGTCAGCACGCTGTATGAGACCTTTCACAAAAGATGACACTCACTGTGAACTTAGAGAGAATGTAGGCTCCTGCTCCCACACCCACTCCAATTACAGAACGGAAGCTGATGGGAAGAACAAACACACATTTATACTGCACATTAAGTACTGAGTACTTTTAATTTTAATAAAAAAATATTAGAACTCTGCTCACTGGTTGAGTTTAACTTGAGTGGGCGGATTATAGGCATTTTCCCAAGAGACGATTCTATGAGTTACTGAACACTTAAGCTTGATGGGCTTTAAAATGAGGAACTTTGATGTCATTCTGGTTCAAAAAATGTCAAAATACAGTAGAAGCCTGTTTTCATTTTAGGAGATAAGTCAACTACAAGTCTAATATGGTTGCAAAGCATTTGAACAAATTTACAGCAATTTTATCCTTGAAATAAGTAAAAAGACAACAAATTGTGTCTGGTATGTTAATTTATGACATTTCAAATGTGCAGACTCATTTTTCCCCACTTTCATTCAAGTCGATTCTACAGCAACATTTGTGAAACAAGTGTCTTATAGTCACAGCAGATGAGGTTTATGAGTAATGTTGGATTAAACAGGATTTGGATTTTCCATTAATAAAAGTGTGTCCTGTGATTGTGTGTTGGGTACAATTGCTCTCCAATATACAGTATCTACAAAATGCACTTCCCAATTTGCTTATTAACGTTATCATAAAATGCATGTATATGAAGAAAAATAAGCCTTATATGAAAAACAGCAACACATCCGACCATATCAAAGACCACAACAACATGTGTGTGTGTGTGTGCCAAATGAAATTTTGCCCGTGTTCACGTCAAAACAAATGAGGTTAACTCACTTGAAAAACTGCAGGACAGCAGGGATCATCTCTGCTATGGTCTCCATGGATGGATACTGGTAACTACAACACAAATTAACTCAATCATATAAACAACTGTAGTATGAAAACACAAATATGCACATAAACATCCAGTTTTCTGTTGTCAGTGGAAACTCTGGCTGGGGGGATTTAAAATGAGATTCATAAGAAAATGAGCTTCAATTTCCAGAATCAGCAGCAGGAGTTAAGGGTCACAGTGAAGATGCCGTGACAATACATGCATGAAAATCCTGCTGAGCCCCTAAAATAATCACACAAGGAAGAGCTGTGATAGAGACGTGTGAGGAGGGAGAAATGTGGAGAGAGAGAGCGAGAAATAGATGGATTTTCCTTAAACCTCTGACAAGAGCGTATTAGAGCCTGGAGAGGAGGGAGATGTGAGAGATAGGAAGTATTTTTGGTAGAGATTAGGTTTAAGTCCACCACAGAAGATTGTTTCCATTTCTTTACTTAAAAAAAAAAAAATCAAGGCTACTGCAGGACACTTTGAATACAGTAAAAGTCGTACCCTGCAGGGTAGGCAGCAGTCCCCTCCTCTTGTCCTGGAGCATCAATATGAATCAGGGTAAAATTCTTGACGATCTCCTGCATTTCCTCGAACTTAAACAGAGGGGAGAAGCAGCTCTTACCTGCCAGACAGAAAGAGAGGAAGTGAATATGGGAGAGGGGGGAAAAAAAAGTCACGAACAAGTGAGAGGTTGTGTGACTCAGAACCGACAAAGAGTTGAACAACAAAAGGTCTACTCACTGTCCAGGCCCACATCATGGAAGGTGAGGATAGCAGGTCTACGACTGGTTCGTGAGCCGTGGAGGGTCACGTGCAGAACACCATATGGGGTCTCAACACTGTGCTCCTGGAGAGGAGAGCACGACAATGTTAGTTATAGTTATTATATTCCTGGTTTACTTTTATAGGCGGCTCCTTCATGAAGGGAAACGCTGACTTCCACTCTATTGTACTGTATTATATGCTAAAGTCGAATATCTTACTTTTATTGAAATATCAATATCTGGTGATGTTGTATTTCTGTAAATTGGTATTGATCTGGAGCCAGCATACGCTGTAATGTAATTTAACACTTTTACCATTTTGTTTCCTACTAGGGTTTTCCAGATGAAAAGCATTAATGTGAAAGTAAGAGTGTAACATAAAAAGTGTAAGTTCTTTAATAAACAATGGAGTCTCTGGTCAACGTGTCCCAGTTGTTGCAATATTATATAATTCCAATAATGATTAGTTTTTAAAGTGCTAAAACATCCACAGAAAGTTTTTCTATCAAAATAAACCATGGCTACACCAAAAGTGTGTCAACCGCACTTTTGAAACACAATATGCATGAACAGTAAACATAAGGTCTAACATCTATTTTCTTGTGCTTACATGTATAACCACAGTGATTGCGTATGGGGCTCTGAGTGTTTTGCCTCCTGTGTAGACACACACACACACACACACACAGGGCCACGATGTTGCTGTTGCTCTGCTAACGTGCTGCTCATGCATGTTAGTCATCATGACCCACTTGTGATGACAGTTGTTTACCTGAATATAAATGAATTAAATAAAAAATGGTGGTGGGTGCCGACACTGAAAAGAGTTACTGCATAAAGATCCCTTATAAGAAAAATAAGAAATTTTGTGATTTCATTAGAGAAAAAAAAAGTGTAACCCCAATTTTAAACCCAAAATAATAATGACGCCTCTACCCATTGAGCTGAGTTATAATTTTTACTTGCTCACCATACCATCATTATCCTGAGCCAGCAAATCTGAAAATGTAAACATGTGAGAAGTCTTACCTGTCCTTGGTCCAGGAGTATCCTCGCAGCCAGTTCAGCATCCTGTGAGAAATAAGGGACTCAAGATTAAATAGTACAAGCTGTTCTGTGATTTTTGGAGACTGGACGCTGTCCCAATTTATAATTAGTGTTTATTTGTCTCATGGAATGAGGAGACATGACAAGAGATTAAAGTGGAAATGGGGGGGTGTAGTTTTAAAGGGACAAAATCACATCCTAACCGATCCAGAATCAAAAACATAAATGGCCAAAGTTAATTTAGTGGTCTAATTTGTGGAATCAGAGACACTCTTTGTCTTTATGTTGCTTTTCAAATAATCTGAAGCTGAGTTTCTTTTAGCCTTTTAGTTGTACAAATGAAAACAAAAGGCACATGAGAAAGATAATTCTCAGCTTTTTGTTCTTTCATAGACCTTTCAAGTTAATTGAGGCCTTGCTTTCTAATTAACACCCACACAGTCAGGATGGGAGGCATTACACCCCTGATAAAACATTAGAGAACCTCTTCAGAGGAGCAGGTGGTTATTGGATGTTGCGGATTACACGGAGGGAGTCTGTCAGTGGGAGGTTTTAATGTTGCTCATTCACAAGCTTGGATCCAGTTACCCTGCTAATGAATTACAAGCATCAGAAGCTTTTAGAAAATGAGCTGTCTGGGTAGTTGAAGTGGAGGTGGGCGTGTGCTCATGGGCGGCATCATGGAGGAGAAATGGAGAAGGCTGGAGGTTTGGTAATTGGGGAGATGGCTCCGTCTGGATTATAAACATCACTAGTTCAATCCATAGAAATCACATTAAAACTCTCTTTTATCACTATATCGTAGTTGGTCATGGTATTTGTTGACAATAACAAAAGAATGACATCAGCTCTACGTGCTATGTTTTCATGGTCTTTAAAGAAATGTCCATTTGGAGAGACTATCTTTTAGTAACTGTATTAATGTCAGAGGTTTGGCTGATGTAAATTAACCACATATGGTTGTATCACTTTGTAGATCAGAGGCTGTGTTGTTGTTTTTTTGTTTTTAGTGTTGCATTTTTCCGCTGGCCCAGCAGGAGTCAGCAGCGAGAGTCTGACTTCCTCTCCTTTCGCTCTGCAGGGCTGCATCTGCACGGCAACATCAGCACGGCGCAGCAGAGGAGCTGCTCTCGTTCCCTCAGGGCTTTGACGTCAACCCAGCAGACTGAGCCAGTGCTGCAGCTGCGCGCACACACATACACACACACGCGTGTTTGAAACACATTGGCACATGTAGGCTTTACTCAGGCTCAGGAGTGCACACACTCACACTCATGCACATTTGCACTGTAAGTATAGAAATGCTCACACACGAACCAGCCCTGTTTTTCTGTCTCCTGGGACAAAGACAATAGTCACACGTTCTGCCGTTCGTCTGTGGTTTCAGATCATGTATGTAATTCACACACGTTACAGACACACACACAACAATGAAATGTGTTTTACTTTTCGTATGTAGTCTGTGCAGAAATGAGTGTGTGTACAATACGTCCTGTACATGTGTGTACATGCTTCTGTTTGTGTCACATCATCTCTGACCTTGACGGTGTCAGCCTGTCCCGTGAGCAATGGCTTGTCCTCTGTGATGGCGATCTCCTGCATTTCTGTCGTCATGGCGTCACCTCCTGTACAGGTAAAACAAACCGGAGCATGAAATCTGTTGACCGCAGCTTCTGCAGTTGTTGTGCTCTATGTAGTGTAAGAACGCATGCATCTCATTTTTCACTGTCTTCTTTCCGCAAACACTTGACACTGTGATGTGGGCACAGATGCTCTGAATGCGCACACAGACGCCAACACATGTGGAATGTCGATGATGCACGTACACACAGCGATTAAATACAGCATGTAGCTGTTTTCCTCTGGGTATTTGTTTGGGCTGTGGGACCTTATGAAAGTTAATTAGTGATTAGTGCCAGTAGAGATGAACAGAAGAGGACTGTGGGGCAGAGAAGGAAAGAAGTAGAGGAAGAAAGACGGTTGTATAAGTACATAGCGGCATCTTCAGTTGATATGATTTATACGAAACACAGATGATGAGACAGATTTCAGAATATGTTGCAAATTATATGACATTTCCCATGGAATAGGGGAAAAGCAATATTAAGACAGATGGATAAAGATAGATTTGATGGCATAAATATGAGTAAAAGCGGAAAAAAATGAAAGTGGGTAAAAAAAACTGCGACACAGACAGAGAGACCTGGTGATAAGCACCTGAAGAGAGGGCTGACTGCAACAAACAAGCGGTTGATAAGAATGAAATGAAGGGAAGAAAACACTTTGTATTACATTACTTTTATCGGAAAAGTCAGTGGAGCATGCTACTTATTTTCACACGCCTTCACACCTTCACAGCCACTGTTACTGTTTGTTACTGTGTGTTAGGGTGAGTACACTGGGGCAGCCGAGAGCTAAATGCTGCGCCCCAGGGCATCACCAAAGTGGTTGTTTAAAGAGGAAGAGATAAGTTAATTTCATCCTCCACATCGATCTCTCCACTGTTCTGGGAATTCAAATTGAAGGCTACAACTGCAGATATAGTATTTATATGTTACAGTGCCGCTGTATTACTGTAGACTGTTGATCAAAGCAAATAAAATAAAAAAAATCTGATTTTACTTCATCTGGAGCTACAAAATATTTACACACAATTATTTCACACATACAGCAGTACTCCCCAAGCTGTAAACAGACTTTGACTTGTAAAGTTGGTGGAGTTCTCCTTTAAAGAATCTCACTCTTTGAGCACTCTGAGTTACTGCTTGCAGGAAAAATGGAACCAGGCCAAACTTTCTATTTAATTTAAGTTTAATCAGAGCCTAACCTTAATTATAACCAAACCAAAAATTACAACAGTAGACTGCAGCCCTAAAAGAAGAGTTTCATTATTTATCTTCCTTTCTATGCGCTTTGCAAATGACAATGTTTTCTCATTTTCTACATGTTGCATTTGTCTTTT
>JAUBNQ010000010.1:8848307-8858463 GCA_032353495.1 Ctenopoma kingsleyae | reverse complement strand
TAGCTGAGACTATAACCACCTTTAAGAAACATTTGAAAACTCACTTGTTTAAAAAGTATTTCAAATGAGTCTAACACACACACACACACACTCACAAAAATTGTCTAACACTTAACAATTCCTAGCATGTTCTTTATCTTGACGAGTTAGACCTTATCAGGGCTCTTAGTTTTTAGTAACTCAGAATTTACGGAAACCGAATGGGAATTGCTTGTGTCTTCTCCTTGTAAGTCGCTTTGGATAAAAGCATCTGTCAAGTAAAGTAAAGTAAAACTTACCTATCATAGTAGTCTCTTTGAAAGTCATAATCCAAATCTAAAGATGAACTGTAGAAATAGAAGAATGGAGCATAAGGATTTATGCACCTGTCTTTGTCAGGATGAAATACTGTTTGACTTTGTGTTTCAAAACCTAAATGCTGAAATTTAAATAAATTACATTGTTGCTTTAGTATGAGCAGCGTGCACCGTTTGACTAACCTATACATGTCTCCAGCAGAGCGCTTCACTGTCTTCGATCTGTGAGGCTTTGGCTCGCCTGCCAGGTTGATGTCTGAGAGACGGAAAACAGTGAGTCAAAGGAAGAGTTAAGAGTAGTCAGGAGTGGGAGAAAATACGAGAAATGTGTTACAAACAGAACGTGTGAATTTTCAATTAACACATTTTATCACTGCCTCACTTCGATCTGATGCCATGCTATTTCAGAAGACCAGTGCAGGTTTTACCCCAACCAGATGGCAGATGGTGGTTGCAAATAATTACTGACATTTATTTTACCCTGCTTGGATCACCAAACAAATAAAAAAAAAATCTGATTAGAAACAGCTGTGATGAGATGATGAGATCTTAGCATTTTCTAATTTAGCCTGCACAAAATAAATCCTTTCAATCGCTGGTATTAATACTAGAGGGCAGCATAGAGCTCAGCAGATGCAAAACAGAAAAAAATTATGCTTGGCTTACATCTGAAAATAAGTCAAGACTGTAAATGTAGACATATATGATTATATGTAAATATTTTGTACAATGCATGCTGGTAAAGCTGCTGTGATGAACAGAGAGAAGCAGGTGAAACTTTTCTTTAAACATAAACTGATTAAATATGACTACTGTTGGTATAAGTGGCTATGTCCAGGTATTTTTGGCTTGCAACAACTGTCACCATGATGTTGCCATGTGGACTAAGAAATAAGAAACTATTCCTTTAATAGAGACAGTAAAACCAAGCTTGACTTTTTTTTTAATGAAAGGGAGTCCAATTCTTATTTTAGGACTCACAACTTGACATGATTACAGATCTACATTACCCATAACCCCGTGGACCTCACCTAAAACTTGTCCCACGATCATACGCCCATCCTCTCCTGCCACAGCGGTCCTGGCGTTCCTTTCGTTGGAGAACTGGACAAAGGCATAGCCCTTGTGGACAGAGCAGCCGACAATCTTGCCGTACTTGGAGAAGATCGCCTCCACGTCAGCCTTGGTGACCAGCAGGGTGTTGAGGTTGCCGATGAAGACGCGGGAGTTGAGGGATCGAGGGTCAGTCTTGTTGGTCACGTTGCTGCTGGCCATCAGGCTGGAGGTGGAGGAGGACGACGACCAACTAGACAAGAGTGAGAGTAGGCAGAATGGAGAGAGGTGGGCAAGGAGGATGGATAAGGAAATGAGGAAGAGAGACAAAGTTATGATATTGGGGAAAACTGATAAACATTTAGGGGGAGGAGAAATAGTAGAATAAAATAAGCTGATAAGCACATAGTGATATATTCTTGTTTCTTACACTGTATGTTAAGGTCTTCTTGTGTGCTTTGAATTTTTTTTATTTGTAAATTATCTCTATCAGGTATGTCCAAAGGCAGCCTAAAAATAAATCCAGATTGTTGTGGGGGGGGGCTTCCATATTTTTGACACCAATGTCTAAAGGTCAGTTGTTGGAGGTCTGATGATTTTCATTATGAAATAAACTGTTGATTATTTTTCATTATAATCATTATTAGCCAACCGAGTATCTGCATGCATATCATAATGTTAGTCATTTTTACTTTG
This sequence comes from Ctenopoma kingsleyae, assembly GCA_032353495.1. Lineage (NCBI taxonomy): Eukaryota > Metazoa > Chordata > Actinopteri > Anabantiformes > Anabantidae > Ctenopoma > Ctenopoma kingsleyae. The sequence continues at coordinate 8,856,418 of JAUBNQ010000010.1, read as the reverse complement.
GGGATGTTACTCTATCACCAGACTAAATCATCTTTCAGCACAAATTACAGGTTGTAGCAAATTTCAAAGCATCATCAGCTAATACAGAACAACCACTTGTGCTCATCTTTACATTACAACTAAATCATTTTGTGTTCATCAATGCGCACAGAAGACAAAGTACATTCTACTTTCTACAATGCAGATGGATTCAATCAATAGGGATACACACAGAGACAAATGTGTGTGTGTACTTCTGTACTGAAAAGGAGAGGAGCAGAACAGACAGTGTGATTGGGACACGAAGCAGCCAGAACTCACTCCATTGTGTCTGTACTCTGGTCGGTGGAGGTCTGCCTGCCTGTCTGACTCTGTTGGAGAGAAGAGGGTCATCGAGGAACTATGAGAGATGGAGTCAGTAACTGAGGGGAGACATCTACTGCAACTCCAAAAGTTAGCTTTCTCCTGTTTTCTCTTAAGAAGTGAGAAGGGGTTGTTCGGGAGGTGGTAGATAAAATGTTTGAAAAAATGGAGCCATAAAAAAACCTGTGGGATAAATGTTTGTTATGACAGAAACGCATTTAGAAATGTTTTCTTTTTTTAAAACGAGCATGTGCATATTTAGTATCTTGTATTAATAATTTTCAGTATTTCATGAACCTGCTGTATGACACTCTTTGTATGTCAGTCCCCTGACAGTTTGTGCTGGTGAAATATCTTTAGGATCTTGTTCCTCTGCAGAAGTTTCTGTTATTTTGTCCACCCAATACAGATGAATACATTCTTTTTTGTTTGCAACCTTGGAATCATAAAATATTAATCATTAACTTCAATCACTGAGCTTTTGCATGTCTGTTTCATTTTTTCCTAATACTGAATGCTGGGAAATACTGTAACCCAGCAGCAGCCTCTCCCTCCCTCTCTGGCCAGGAGCTACCAGCAGGGGATTACACGTCGTGCAGCACACTGTCTGGCCAAAGCGTAATGCTCTGCTCTCCTCTACACTATTGAGCTGAGAGATTTCTACTGCTTGGCAAGCTGACAGGGTGTTTACAACAGAGGATGGGAGGGGGGACTGTGATGACGGACTGCTTAATGAATGTCTGAAATTCTTTCTGGCCTGTTGGGGTTCAAGTAGGAATATCCAGGCTTTATACACATACACCGCATCTGATATCAATACCCAATGTTTGATGACAGTTGTTGGACAGTACTAAATGATTTTATTTAAAGATACTGGTATTGTCCTATATTACACACAGGCTGGACAAAATAACAGAAACATGAGGTGAAGCTTCTGATTTTTGGATATTGTTAGGTGTTGTCATTGTTGAAGCTTGAATTTGTAGTGTTCAGTCAAAATCCTTTCAGCCTTCAGCCATTTAGATCATTATCTACTGGTAAACACTAATCCTGCTTAACTAATAGAATGTGTCTGTTTGGCACATGCTGTCCACTCTCTTGGACGGTTCTCCATGCAACATCATATTATTTGGCAGTGACTGTGTTGGACGCCTGTTAATCACAATTACAAATATGCAATAAGCATCAGCTTTAATCAGCATTGGCAGTCGCCATGTTTATTAATTTCTGGCAACTTCCTAGAAATGAAAAAGTTCAAACAGGCCATCAGTTCAAATTGCACCTCCTAATGCCAACAAACTGAAAGCTGCACCGAAGTGTTTATCCCTGGTGGTCATACTGGATTGCATTATATTTTCCACCTGGTATTTTGAGCCTAAATGCAGCATTTCATCACTTATTATTGCTGCAGTTAGATGCTCCTGTGTCCCCTCATATTAAACAGGGTGATTCATGGCAATATAAAAGTTATATCACTTTATCTAATATGAGCAAATTTTCCTCTAGTCTGCCTCATTTGGGCTTTATTGTACGAAGGTCTATAGCTCAGCTATAATCATATTTACTGGAAAGTTTCAGTTTTATTTTAGCTGGCAAATGGGTTTATCACAACAGATCAGTTATGGCAGTGAGTCATGGTTTAATGTTTGTGCTTTAACTGTGGAAGGCACTGCAATTGCAGCTCTCAGGACTCATGCTTGAAGACAGACGGACAAACTGACAGACAGAGCAGCTGTGCAGTGAATACAGGTGTGTGTACAGAGGTATATGCAGCTGTGTGTCTCTTTGGTGTGGGTGTTTAACGTAGAGTGTAGAAATAATAACGTTATACACAGGAATATGAGCTTAACCATAATGGTTTGATGAGGTCTTAAAAAACATCAGCTCACTTAAAAAAGCAAATGATGGAAATATGATAACTACAAACATGTGCATTTGATAAAAGGATACAAATCACAGATTGCATATTAGTTATCACTGAATAAGTTAGTAATTAATAGTAGTAAGACGGCATGCTAATTTGATGACTACAAACCTACTTCAGGGTGCTATTACGTTTGTTTTTTTGTTTGTTTGTTTTTTTTAGAACAATGCCTCTCGAAGAGTAGATGAGAATAGAAAATTGTTTTGGTAATGAACCAGATTTCACTCCAAGGAATGGCATGCACACTCAGAGCAAAGAAAAATAAAACTAGATATAAAACCTACAAAGCAAAGGCAGCAAAAAACACGATTCATGTTGCCTTTGCAATTGCTGGTCCTTACTTTAAGGACTGACTGCAGGAGGGAGTTAAGAGAGTGTTATTCAGCAATTAACTATAAATCAAACGTCTCATAATCAGGACTAGACCTTATACATTTCATGGTCATAAACTAGGAACATGTCGGTGGCTCATTTAACAGTCTGGACAGAATGAAGCAAAAACACTACATGCTACTTGCTCTAGAAAATCCAAAAGGGTGAAGGGGGGCTAAATCACAAAGAGGATTAAAACAAAAGTGGAATACAAAAAAAGATGCAAAAATTGAGGTGGAAAAAAAAAAAAAGTTTGAGTCCAACTTACGATTTGCTGCTGATCAAAAAAGTGGCTTCAAAACTAAACAGGGGGAAAGAAAAACGTAATATTAGAAAAGAAACCGTTCAAAAATGGAACTAAAACTCTTATTACATTGAGCAGGCGAGGAACTGAGAGGGTTAACAAAAATATTACCCAACTGTACGTTGTAATGCTTAGTGTCACTAGCACATCCCCATTTTGTCTTGATCACTGATGAGTGTAAATCAAACCATATGTTATTCACTCGTTTACTCCCTCTGAAACTACAACTCAAACAACAAAGAGTAGAAAATTATTTCAAAACTTACTTTAACTTTTCTACTTTAAAACGATACTGTTGATGTGAAATTTTAAAAGTAAGTACAGGGCAGACTGTTTTATTTTCAGCACTGTATTGATAAGTGCTTCCTGGAACAGCATAATTATGTAATGAATAGTTAATGCATGTTTGTCCAACTATTTTTGCCTTAGTCTGTTCCCCCTAATGTTACAGAACATTATTATTATTTTATTTTTAAAGGAAAAAAACACTAATAGTCCACAAAGACGTTGAATGAGGCACTATCTCTGAGTTTGTGCCACCTTTCCCAACTCAAACTTTGTTTGTGTCTGTGCCAATTCAAATAGCTGTTAAAACTTAATTGATGCAAACTAACATCAACCATATGGCCTGAAAAATGTAAGAGACTGAGGGAAGACACATTAGAGCATCACTAGCCTGGGGTACCTGGTGCCTGCACCCTCCTAGTAAGAGCCAGAGTAAAGGCTGGGGCAGCAGGACAGCGCCCTTGGAGCCTAGAGTGACTCCTGTTCAAGGACACTTCCCGGCGACACATTTGGGGTCAAGGGAGGGTAGGATACAGCAGGGAGAAAGAAAGGAGTCCTGGAGTTGTGGAGGCCAAAGTTAACCACAAGTCTCCCCTGCCTTCAGATTTTAAACCTTTACTGCAAATTAGGGGTTTCTTAGAGACACATATACAACTCATCAGTCATAATGCTATGAAACAGAGGACAGGAAGAGTCATTTAGAGCTCTAGGTCTCATTCTGGCTCATTGACTCTGTAGGCCTTTGTCCTGTTTTGCTGCTGCTACTTGCTAATGCACTGGTTGTCAATCTGCAAATGAACTTTGATGAATATATCACAATTACCAAATGCACAAATTATGTCACATAAATGCTACAGAAATCTCAAGTCTATCGCTGCACAATAGATTAAAACATGGTTGTGTTAATGTTCTTTAAAAAACGCACCCACGTATCACTGGGGGAGAAAAAAACATCTTGCCTGAAAAATTACATCATTCCTGAGACGTTTGCTGCAGAATACTGTCTCAGCACTGCCAAAATCACCCAGAAAATGTGAAAAACACGTTTTATCAGTCAATGTGAACAACTGCAAATCAATTTAAATATAGGTGCAAAACAGTACAATAATAAAAAAACACCTTTTAAGAGCATATTTCCAGAAAAAGGGAGACACGGTTTGAACACTGTCCAGAAAAGACTGGAGCAATCTTCCATATTTCTGTCCTCGAAAATATAACCACAACCAGATAAACAATACGGCCACACAGCAGCCCTAAAAAATTGAGGTTTTAAAGTGTCTTATTGGAAAAATAAAAGCAAAAATCTTGCTGTGGAAGCTACTTAAAACTAGTTTCTGCGCAGCTGATAGTGCCATGACAAAATGTACGCCACTAAAACCAACACAGTCTCGGGAATACCAGCCATAAAAAACGCATTAAAAATAAAAACAAAAAGTCCCAAACACGGTTCAAAGTCAGGGAAAAATAAAAAATAGGGAAAAAATCTCTCGTTTAAAAATACTCACCAGGAGCTTATTACTAAAAATGAGTAAAATTCAATGCTGTTTTAACTTGAGTAGGTAAAGATCCGCTTACGGCTCTGCAGGCTGTTTGTATCACCTTGAAACAAGTGGACACAAAATGGCGTCGTCTCATACGCTCAACAAGAGGGACACGCCCACTGCTGCATTCCAGTTTCATTGGATGGGAAAACGCTCCGGTCTGGATATACTCTTCGCAGATTGGCAGATGTGCACGCCACTTCAGCTTCATGAATGACGACATCCGTACACTGGACTCTCTCTGTACTGATTTATTTGAATATCAATAGATAAAAACAAATACTGGCAACACATAGGGCACGTGACACATACATTACAGGCTGGATTTCTCAGCTTCGACAAGTTCGCAGATGTCTGTTTTAATTTTAGTCATAACGAGCAAGACACAGCTGTAGTGTGCAGCTGCGCCGACAGAGAGCGAGACGTTACCGCGCTACGTCCAAGCGCGTGCTGTGTCTCGCGCGCGCGCGCGAGTGAGCGACGGCTGAAGAGAGAGAACTACAGACAGGAAATGTCACAGTGACGTCACCAATTGCCTCGTTACACAGTTCTAAAATACAGTGTAACATAAAATGTAGCGAAGTATAGAGTGTAAAGTAGCAATTTAACATTGTCAATGCAACAATCTAGAATACAGAATGTAGAATTCTACAGGACAGAACAGAGATTTATTTCAAAACCATTATTGCTGTATTCCTTTTTGACATGTTGATTCTTTATTGGTTGCCAATAGATTCAGGACCTGTGTTTCCTTTTGCTTCAACCTGAACCAATCTTAATCATTTTTATTTCTAACCACACCTGAACCTTCGAATTTTATATCTAGGCCTGTCATACTTTTATTTTAAAATACATACATTTTATTATCCGCTTTATTGTTTATTGTTCACACACACACACACACTTATAGAGCATCAACTTACAATTTAATGTCACACAGGCACTTGTCCATCATATTGTTAAACAACATAGTCACAACTCATAAATCACTACTTTTCTTACTATATAGTGACAATTAAATGCACTTGGCCATTTTCTGATAACTACACAACAGTGTGCTGCAAAATATGACTAAAACAGTCAGGGGTGGAACTTCTATGTACTTAAATTCATACTACCAAAAGCCTCTTATAGCCTTCAAATTAAATATTAATACACCAAAAATATATAATTGTAAATATTATCTTAGGTCTCTGAAAAACTAAGTTAAAGTAAACAAATAAACTAAAAGTACAGTAATAATAATAAAGTTCCATAATTATTTGTTTATTCATGTATTTATTTTATATTTATTCTGGGGAACCTTTTTTTCTAATTTATACCTAAAAATTGTCTTTGTTTTCTTGGAAGAGATAATGATACAATAATTAGTTTTAAAGGATATTTTGTTGACTCCATTTACATATAGGGGATTTTCACATACTTCACTGAGGAGGTCCAGCATTGCCACCCTACCTAGACCTCTTGCCACGCCTTTGCCCTCCCATGTGCAATTTTCTAGATCTGCCACTGATAACAGTAATGCCATAAATAATCATGAACAGCTTTAGTTTCACACAGTAGTTGTGACTCAGTGACTAAGAGAATTTTGGTGTAAGTACAGGATATCAGCAGGGTCACCACCTCAATTTCAGCGAGAATGAACCTGAAAAGTAAACAAAAATGGATTTAGTTCTTTAGAAAGAGAACTTTAGGAAGAAATAGCAGTCAACAAAGACTGAGTGTCTTGGGGACTGTACCTTGGATGTCAGTCATCCTCCTGCGGTTTCTAGGCAGAGTGGCATCCAGCCTTAGGGTGGACTCAGGTGTTTTCAACACCTCCTCCAGCTTACACTGCTCCTCACTTTTCTCACTCGCCTGTTGAATTATTGGTTATTGAGTTAACAAGGATAGGAACATTTTTCAAATCTTGTATAGAATCATACTTCATTGTAAAAGTATCTTAAATAATGACCTGTGTTGGAGTTTGTTGACGTTTCCTCCTGCCTACAGGTGTGTTGGGACCTGGGCTTTCTGCTCCAGTTTTCTGTCGTTCCCTTTCTCTCTGCAGCAGGATCGCTTGTCGTGTGGTCCTGTACTCCAGAGAAAAGTTACTGATGGTTTTGCAGAAGTCCTCTGCTTTGGTGTCTCTCACCATGGCCCGAGAGTAGCCTAGAAATAAGAGGAATGAGTGGAACCTGGAGAAACAAAAATGAAGAGGTAAAAAAAGACCTTGTGACCTAGACAATTTTACAATTTGATGTCACTTTGATGTTAGAGATTGCATTAAATAAGTAGACACCTGTTCATAACTCGACGGTGGACGGCTCTGAGGACCTTTAGCCTCTCCTCGCACTCTTTCAAAATCTTCGGCAGCCGATAACGGAGCGGGCCTTCCGGGGCTGTAGCCTCATTTCCTCCTTCTCCTCCTTTCCTTTTCTCCCCCTTTCCTTTTTTCCTCTTTTCCTCAGTCTTGTTTATTACCTTTAGCTGTTCCCACGATGCTTTGCACAGGGCCTCTAGCTGAGTAAGGTTGGATTGAACTAGGAAGTAGTCGCACTGTAAACATAAGAAAAAGAAGAGAATCATTTCTGTATTTTGAAGTAGATTAAAAACTGATTTCTGAAAAAGGTTTATCCCTATATCTTTCAATAGGATGACGCTTGCTTTAGTCTCATTTTGACCTATGCTCCTTTTTCTTGAAAATAAGTTAGAACTAGTCATTTATTATTTCAGCCTTTTTGTTTTTCAAATAATCCTCACTCAGACTCAAATGCAGTCTAACACACCCTCAGGAGACACACTTGGGCTTAACAACACACCTTGCCAGCTTTAGTAACAGCAGTGATGTCAGAGTAGAGGTCAGAGGATTGTGGGTAGAGCTGTAGCAGTAGCATACAGACATGGTGCAGCAGGGGTTGGCGGGAGTGCGTATCTCTCACCTGGGACAGCTTCCCAAGGTAACTCAGTTCAAAACCACGGGCCTTAGCATATTAAAATGTGAAACAAAAACAAAAGATTTGCTAATATTTAAAACCACATTAAACATGGATAACACAAAGTTTGAGATTAGTGAACCCACCTTACATCCATTGAGAAAGTTACCAACTGCCAGCACTGTTGCTAGAATGCATCTAAAGGTCTGGCTGGCTGCTAGCTGCTCCATGGCTAACTTCAGATGGAACAGAGGCTCAGCAATTTCCTGTCAAGACGAGGGACGTATTTAGAAGACAATGTGATGATTCATACAAATCCTTCATACAATATATTACGTTTAATTTTATATGCACTACCAGTCAAACGTTTGGACACACATAGGCTTTACCATCTTTTCCATGAAAAGATACATGTCTTCAGCTGTGTT
>JAUBNQ010000010.1:8765389-8777366 GCA_032353495.1 Ctenopoma kingsleyae | reverse complement strand
ACTTGGAACCTTGTTAAGATCCAACCATGCAACATATGATTTTTTGCCATTTGTCAAGTGGTCTTAAACTTTTGATCTGGACTGTATATATATATATGTGTCTGTATATATATTTAGATATATATAGACATACACACACACACATATATATATGTACATGTATATACTGTATATGGGTCATGTTTATGTTAGATCTATCCATTTCTCTTATTTTTTGCCTTACTTTGAGGTCCCCACTGATGTTGACTCCAGTCAGGATACCATTGGTGGCAGGAAAGAAAATGGCAAACATCTGGAAAAAGTTACCATTTGGTCCTCTCCAGTCTGGTAACAGGTTTGCTACAAAGATCTCACCTCAAGATAAACAACAAAACAGTCTATTGTTCTCTGATAAACGTCTGGTAATTATAGCACAGCCTACAGAATTGGGATTAAGAAAACAAGTTTGCTAAGAACACTGAAGTTTTAATTAAAAATTGCTTTCTCTTGTCAAATATTCTTATTGATACAGATGTATTAAAGCTGGCGAGTTTGTCCTCAAATGCCTTAACTCACTGTTGTATCCAAAGATGCCCTGAGACTGTTTCACCAGTGTCTGTGGGATGATTGTCCCCACCGTATAGCCGATAAATGAGATCATAAGAGCTACAAAGAACAACATCTGGGTCTGAGAAACAGAAACAAATAGAGAAATGATAATAAAAAGGCAAAAACATATGACAACGAAGAAAAGTAAGTCATAAGAAGATGGTCTTGAACTGTTCAAGCAAGCAAAGTCACATGTGTCAGGATGTGCTTACCTTGGACTCCCACTCCATTCCAGCAAATGATATGAGCAGAAGAGCAGTCATCGTGATCACTCCCACGATACGGACGATATTATCTGAACTGATTGTTGTACCACCATTGCTCTACATTAAAAGAATAATTGAATAGCTTTTTCAAGCTGGTCATAATACAGTAGTGAGGTGCTTATACTGTATGTATGTGACAGTCAGAGCTGGCTCTTGGCATAGGTGAACTAGGCAGTCTCCTAGAGCGCTGCTTTGTGGAGGGGGGCGCAGTTTCAAGCGCTCAAAAAAAGTTCCTTGTAAATATCATCAGTCGTGGGTTTTTGAGCTCGTTTTCTAAAGTGTAGTTGTTTATTTGGGCTTTTCTCCCTGTATGAATCCCTCATGATTCTCTCCACAATAACGTGAAACATGCTAGTTGGTCGTTTTACAGCCGGGATCCGTCCACAGCCCAGTTTCATCAGTTACTGTGCCAGTCTGAGCCGACACACGCACACACACACACACACACACACAAATCTCCACTTGACACAGTGACAATGACCAGGAATAAGTGGAGAAAATGTGGCGAAATATATTAGAGTTGGAGAAAGAACAAATATATCGCGGGTGTCCAAACCTTTTTTATAGACAGATAGATATGATGATATAAAGAATCCTGTGGGTCTCTCAGAAAAAGATTTGACAGCAAAGGTTACTTACAAATGCAGTGTTTTAGAAATTTTATTATTAGAATTGTGACGATTATTGTTTTTAAATATAAATTTAGACACACAGGAATGGTCAAATGAAAAAAAAAAAAAAGCATGGCCTAGACTGGTCATGAATCGGGGACACGCGTGTGCAAGAACATTTTCCTAACAGTTGAGCTATCCAAGACAAGTCTCTCTCTGCTGCAGCTACATATTTGACTGTGTGTGCTCGCATGCATGTGGCGGTGCTGGTGGTGAAATTATAGGCAATTGATTACGGGGCGCCAAGTCCTAATCTCGCCTACGGCGCCAACACCATTTTCTGTGACCGATTGTGTGACTCTGGGGGTGCTGTTTCGCTGATTCCTCCTGAACGAACGTTGTGTCCCAGGGAAAATATACGATCTACAACTGGTTTTCTGTGGGTTAAAATATCCGACGTTACATGTCAACATCCAGATGGGTGACTGTGGCATTATTAAAGTGTTTTATGGTTGGGATCAGGCATCACAGCACTGGGTTAGGGTCAGGGAAAGACTTGGGGCTGGTTCATGGATAAAAATGTCACTTCACGCATGTTAAAAGTTAAACCCAAACACAATCTTTTTTCTAACCCTAACCTCAATACTTTTTTGCCTAAGCCCAACCTCACGGGGGACTTCGGTGTCAAACTTCACTCAAAGAGTGAAGCAACACTACATTCGTGCAGGAATCAGCGAAACAGCGCCCCTAGGGTCACGGAATCTGATGGTCACAAAACGGTGTAACACCAGCACTGGTGACAGTAGATCTTTTTTGCATGACATTTCTTTCCACACATCACTTTTCTACCTTTTTCCTGTTTATTTTATTTATTTATTTTATTTCATTTTTTTCTTTGTAAAGTGGCCTTGGTTTTGTATAAGGTGCTCTATAAATTTTACCACAAAAATTTTCAATGTGATTAATATTATTGATATTTGATAATATTGAATGATAATACTTACATTGATTAAGTCGTTGACCACCTCTGCAAAGCCAACCGCATTTAGAGCAGAAGATAGAGCATTGGCAAAGGCAAAGATCAGACCAATTGGTCCACCAATTTCAGGACCCAGAGAGCGAGAGACCATAAAATATGGCCCACCTGGAAATTATTTTATACCACAAAGGAGTAAATATATGTATGTATGTATGTGTGTAAATAATGTAAAACCAAGCATTGAAGATAATGAAAAATAAATAAAAAAATAAAACATAAAAAAAATTAATTTGAAACAATTTGAATGGAAAATAATATAAAAAAAAAATACTAATTTTGTTAAGAAGCTTTTACTACTTCGGAAAATATGAAAACTGAGTAAATAAAAATGTATATTTTATATTATATATTGCAGCCTAAATGCTCATTTTAATTCTCAAAGGCCCAATCACTCATTTTTGCCAAATGTCAAAAGTACTTTTTATCTAGGGCTAAAAAAATGGCAGCAAAGTAACCAAGGTTAATCAGTTGCTTCCCTCACTACCAACATATAAAGCTGGTCCTAAGTTATACCAAGGCTGTAACTCATAAATGTTATTTCTCACACTTAATGGGTTCACTACATTGTTTGTTGTACTGTTAGGCAAGAAAGGGTAATTTCTTAAACATTAGCCCGGATACTGACTGAATAGATCTGAAGACAGAGGAAGTGACTGACCTGAGACTGTTTTTCCATTGGTGGCAATAGCAGATATAGTGAGGACAGTTGTTATGGTCACTGTCACAGACAGAAAGACCATAACCCAGGTCAACACTGAGAAAAGAACAAAGACCGTGTCAATAAATATTATGATAGCATCAGATTATCAGGAGGAAGTGACAACTCACCTATGCCTGCCTGAGAAGTTATCCATGACAAGCGGAGAAACATGATAACTCCCCAGATATTAAGCATGCAACGAATCTGTGATGAAAATTAAATTCTAATGATTCTACAACAATGATACTGTACTATTTAAATAAGCAGTAGAACACTATGTTCTGCTGCCAGTATCTGCAAAATATACATACGTATCCCTCACCTGCACTCCAAGAACCCAGCCCAGTTTAACAGGAGCATTCTGCTTTGGTTCTTCACTTTCACTGCTAACTCCAGAGTCTGTGCTGGTGTTTTGTGCCTCACTGTCCCCCTCTGCTTCCTAAGAAAATACAATTTAAACAAACTGGTATACATATATATCATTGTGGTTTAAACTTTACCATACAGTGAGTTTAATGATATATTTAAGATATAAACCAATAGAAATACAGCTCATCCTCTTGTCAGTTTATACAGCTTCATGAGGTACAATGTTAATAAACTCCAATATATCTGACACATTTTAACAGGACATGCTTTAAAGTTCATATTGAGTCTGATGCAAAATTGGTAGCAAATATTGCCAACCCAGATTACAGGTTTCTGCGATATTGTCCTCTGATAAATACTGATATTTATATCCCACTATCACATAACACTGGGTTAGTATTTATGCATAAATGCTCTGAGCTGCAACAACATTGAAATTGAGAGTGGCTGATGACATGCTGCTTCTGTTTCAATTTCTGTTTACACATCAATAAGCAAAATAACAGTGTTTTACTGTACATAAAATATTTGTCTAGTAAAGTAATATAGAGGACTAATTGTTGTGGTTTTTGTAGGACTCCTACAAAATGGCCAGAGAAATAGATAAAAAGGTGAGAATATTTTTTAACAATGATCAAGAAGTAAGGTGAGTGGAAACAAGAACTGGAACTGGCGCTGATGGCTGGTGGATGGAGACTTTGCTGTACTTGACCTTGTTGTTTGATCAGTGGGAAGGTGAGTAGTGTGTTGTTCAGGAAACCGAAAACAGAAACCAGATGAAGAAAGCGATGGGAGTTGAAGTCCATGATTAGTGGTGGAGGTAAGTTGGGAATGATGGGTAATGGAGTCCGAGATCCAGAGAGGAAGTTGTACATAAGGTAGGTAGGGGTTATGGTTCTGAATACAGGTGATGGGAGGTCTGAAGACAGATACTGGAGCGAACTTGGCTAGAGATTGAAGGTGAACATACAAATGGTGAATACAGATAGACTGGTACAGGGCAAAGGGAAAGGTCAGAAACAGAGCGAAGAGCGATAACCATGGATAGTTTCAGGCAGACAAATCCAATAATCCAGAATCCAGAAATCCAAATCCAAAATTGAGTCAGAGAGGCAGACAGAGACAGATCGAGATACAGAAATAGGGTCGTTCAGAATTAACAGGGAGTTCAAACTCCCGCTAAACATCCAGGGGTCTGAGTATTCACAGTGGTGTAGTGGTAGCTGGAGAAGTGGGTATACTGTAATTTATTCAACAAGTTTTCTTAGAGACTCCCCCAGCAAGAAAAAAAACCTTTTGTGATAAACAGGGACATGTACTGTAAGACTAAGATTAAAATAGGCCTGTCCCTGTTGTTTGATTCATAAGTCAGATTTTAATAAAAATTACCTGCGTTTAAAGAATAAAGTAAGACACTGACTGAAACACTTTGGAAATGATGAATGTAATTAGAAATGACAAGATTAAAGACTGGCTCCTGCTCACAACAATGCTTACAAAGACAAGTGGTTAGGATAACGGATGGATGGCTGGTTGAAATTGTAAGCACCAGGCAAAATGCTGGAAAAGATTTGAACATCAGGAAGAGCGTTTCCACCTCTTCTGAGGGTCAGAGGATTTTTTTCTGCAGTTAAAGATATAGCCTGGGACCTGCAGAGCAACCTGAGTGCTGTCCAGTGCTGAGACAGAGAGATCGTCTCTCCTCTCCCCACCCGAGTTTTGACAATATGTTAGTTGGTGCAGATGGCCCTCTGACATGGTGACAGTACATAATATGTCAATTGTAAAATAATTAACTCAGTAATAATTAATTTCAAGCACAAAGTTAATCCAGAAACCAGAAAAATCTGTCAGATCACACGATGGTGGATGGTGACCAATTCCTGTCTTATTTGTGCCGGTTAACTACATAATATAAGAGGCCTATAGTTTACTGTGCCCTGCTTTAGCTGTCCATATTGTGGGTTGTTTGGTTCTGGAAGCGTGTTAGCTTCGCTGGTGCTGCGTATACATGTCTGGACGGATGGAAAAGTATATGCTGTGCTGACTGAACAAGAAGTAGGTATCCAGGTTCCAAGGATTCAGACAGATCCTGGTCCACAAAAATAAGTCATCCATGATTTCCAGGAGAGACAGAGCAGAGAAACTAGCCCACAGATCCAACTAACTAATCCATACATCCGAAATCCAAAATGCGAGAGTCAGGTCAGAAAATAAAAATAAAAAAACAGCTGGGTCAGAGGCAGTGTCAGGTGGGGCGGGGTTTCAGATTTCACAGTTTCTGAGTTTTTCACAATATGTCCCGTTTAAATGCAGACTGCCGAACAGATGGAGTTTACCCTTTTAAAATCTTCAGTCCGTTTGTAAAAGTAAAAATGCTTTTAATTTTGTAGTACTGAGTAAAGTACTGAATTTCTACAGTAATGTGTCATAACTGCTTGTGCGCAAGGAATATTTCCTAAAAATTATGAGTACAAATAATGCACACATTACAACAGTTCAATAAGCACAGGTCTGCTAAATAGGATGACGCAAGTTGATCTGTGATGTGGTTTTCAAAGATGGATGACTTACCTTAAATGCCTTGCGGAGAGTTGCCAGAGAAGGTCGGGTCTTTGCCTGCTTGTGAGGCAGTGTATTAGAGTAATGATCCAGCTTTGGCATCCTGTCTATTGTCCTGTACAAGGAAAACTTCGGCTGTTCCATCTTTGAACTCGGGTGCTCTGATACACTGTTAGACACAAGGTCTAAACATTACTTTTGTTACTTTGAATAAACAAAAAAAAACTTTGGCAAAATATGCACTATGGGAGAAGCACTTTAACAATCTGAAAAACTGAAATCTGAAAATACACACTATGAGGTAGCAATACAAACCCTGAAGTCATGTCCGAGATAACACTTAATCGATGTATCTGGAGGTTACCAGGCCGACTCTGGTTGCTGGCATTAAAATGATGTGATGAGTAGTTGGGAGGTCCTTCCCCACTACTTGTGGAGTGGCCATCAGGGGGAATGCCTGGGTCCAACCTGTTGCGTTTAGATGTTAACTGCCCCATCGCCACGTCTCACTGATACGACTGTAACACAAATAATAATGTGGCTTTAGAAGAGCAGATTTCTAACTGCTGGCATAATTTACGTTTGTTTGGTAAATCTCTTTCTTCTTTAGACAGATTATGTGAGCGCTTGCTAATACAGAAATGATTCTCACTAGTCCTCAGAAATTATCTATACTGTGATTAGTATCATACGCATTATCATGCTGTTAGAACAAACATGTTAACATGTAGTTTTTGTCACATATAGTACTCTGTTTAAGCCTGTTCTCATCCCACATTGTCAAATAATGATGCTTCAATACTGGAGTGTCTTTTACTGTATTGAGATTTTTGTATGTCTGTCCAGACTCATACTAATCACTTCATCCTTGGGTCCAAGAGAACATTCATGGCAGTTTTGATTAAAGTTTTTTGAAATGTACAAATGTACAAATGTACAAATGTACAAATTTACAGATGAACAGAACTTCTGTCCTGGGTTCACCTACTTTGAACCCATGTCTGTCTGATAACTTTCTTTTTAATACACATGGGAAAGTAAGTTGAAAGACTCTTTAACTGTACATTGGATAAAAATGGCCACCAGGGCATCAATCATAAAATACAAACATACAAACTAAACCTTTAGTTTCTGCTTCCTGATTATTGGGTGTTGTGAGTTATTGCGAATGCTGCTTGTGTGTATTTAATATAGTTATATCAGACTGTTAGAACAACATGCAGAAAACTGCAGGCTACGCACAGTATACATGTTAAATACTGCTGATACATTGCGCGTGTGTATAAGGAGCTATGTGGTTCAGATGTGGTCAGGGCTTTTTCCTTTTTGTTGATTTTGGTGACAGTAAGATTGTGGCTTGTAATAAATTGGAAAATGTGCCAGTGTAACTATAATAGTGTGATTGTAGTGGTTATCACTACATATAAAAGAGACCCACTTTATTTTCTGTAGACCCACCTACACCATGATATTTATGCTAAAGGATAAGGACAGATAACCTGAAAACATAATGCCTCTGTCCATGGCTGTTGCTGGTGTGGAAGCATGAAAATTTTGAATATTTAATAGCAAAATACTTCCTGACATTCACCAGCTATCACTAACTTTGTCTAACTGTCTAACTTTGTTTTTTTTTTAATAGTGTTACTTTTGAAACTTTTAGCACTGATAAAAGTCACAGAAATACCTTAAAATGTTTGAAATCACAATATCATTTTTGACTGAACCTTCTAATGATTGACATACAGAAACATTTAATTATTATATTTTCCAGAAAACGTCTAACAAGAACAAGTACTCACACAGATGTTTTCTCTCCTACGTGAATGAGCTGTTCATCAACAGACCAAATATGTTCTTTTATTTTACACTTACACTCTTGAAATTTATACCTTGGATGGGTGGATGGAAGACATCCACTCCCATCTTCCTTGTCCCTCCCCCTCAGAGACGCACACATATGTGCACAAACCTGTACACTTATCTCAGAGTGAAAACAAGTTAAATAACTGGACAGTGATTAGCTTTGGCTTGGATTGAAGGTGTTTTGGAAATGCTGTAATTTATAATAAATCAGATCACTCAACATTACAAATATAACTTTTAAACAAATCTTTTGGTTGTTTAGAATCAAAATAGAATTTGAGTGATGATACATAACATTTTAACCCATATTTACAGTGTCTGTTGACAATATTTTCCCTTTAGTACCCTGTTAATCTCCTATATTTTCTGTTTTGTACATCTAGGTTTGGTAGCTATAAATACATCTTTGTCACACAACACATTGCTTTTCATGATTCTTGCAGCTACAGTAGATTATAGATTTAAAGAAATTAGTGTTTTATTATTGTTATTCTCATAGCTAAACAGATTTTAGAAAGTAACATATATGTACTGTAAAAACATGTGCTGTATATTTTCGCTTTAAATTTTTCTAGAAAAAATGTCGCCATAATGATCATTTGGCAGAACAGTGCTGTGAGGGAGAAACAGTGAGAGAAAACAGTAACATCAAAAATCACTATTTATTTCAACAGATAATAGCACATGAAGACATAGCTAAAATGTTTTTGCATATTCATTCATTTTTATGATATATTAGAAATATTGTACTTTTTTTGTTTTACTGTACTGATTATTATCAGGAGTAGTAGTGAAAAGAAAAACCTACACATTTAGGATGAGACAAGAGCTAATCTCACTGGCTTTTGGCAGCTGAGTCAATCTACGTCATTTTTTTAAGAATTGTTGACAGTATGCAACCTACCACTGTTTACTACATCAATAACGCACACGACGAAACTTTGTTTTCATAAGATACACACTAAAAATATTATGAGGGTCCCCTATTTTACAGTTATTCTCTTGTCTTGACCAACTTTTCAGTACACGGTAGAAATGGCTTTTGCATTAAACAATTTTAATTTCACTGTTATATTTTACTACATATCACCAAACAGAAGTGTCTTTATAGAAACAACAGTAGTAGAAGAGTTGTTAATGTTTACAAAGTGGAAAATATAAAGTCAGTGGTATACTTGAAATTAAAACTAGAAATTTCCTTGTATCCATCTCCTTACTTGTGCTTTTCAGTAAACTTTTAAGTAGTTTCTCAGTGTGTTCTTTTGACATCAAAAGCACACTGGTGGAGTTGTTACCAAACCTTCTAGATACAGGTGTGTTTATACTACAACCTCTTGAAACACATTCACTGCACTCAGGTGATCTTCATTTAACTCATTGTGTGACTTTTATGTTGTGTCTTATATTCGTAAATAAAGGCAAAATAGACTGGGATTAATAAAGTTAATGTCAATCTAAATGTTTGATGATTTTCTTGTTAAATCGATAGATTTTCACTCACTGAACACAAATATACAAATATTGTTTCCAGACACAGATCATTTCTGTATCACGTAGGGTTAGGGTTAAAAATAATCTAATAGCTGCATTATAGTAGAGTTATAATAATATTATAATATAATAATTATATATAATAAAAATGATAATAATTATAATAATAATAGGCTTAAAATTAATTTGTCGTAAGAAGCTTCATTCTTGGCAGTTCTTAAAATGTTTAACAGTGCAAATGCTGTTGTGTCACATTTTACAATATGATGTTACCATGTGAGATAAAATTTAGACTAAAATGGTACTGGATTAACAACTTAATCAGACTAGTTTTCATTAATTTGTTTGTTAATTTTTGTTAACAATCAGTTAACAATTAACTGCTTACAAAACACTTTAGTTTGCTCAGCTTTTTCAGAATCAGCAGAGACCAGCAGTGTGACTGGATGACTGTTTTTTCTTAGTCACCATACCCCCCACCCACCCCCCTTTTTTAAACCTAAATCTATATATCTATATAATTATATTCAACCATTGCTCACCTCCAGCCTTATATTCTGTGTTTTTGTCAGTGGAAAACAAATGTCAGCAAGAAAATAATTTCAGCATGAAGATGTCTATATCTTAATTGGTACTGCTGTTTGGAGCACACATGCATCAGTCACAAGCTAAAACAAACATAGTATTTATATTGCTCATCTGATTAGTTTTGAAAACCAATAATAATTTGTGA
Source organism: Ctenopoma kingsleyae (assembly GCA_032353495.1). NCBI lineage: Eukaryota > Metazoa > Chordata > Actinopteri > Anabantiformes > Anabantidae > Ctenopoma > Ctenopoma kingsleyae. Next base: position 8,767,141 of record JAUBNQ010000010.1, on the reverse strand, counting down.
CTGCTGCTCAAATGCCTTTCAAATTTCTATAATCAATTTGCCTCGATGAATAAGGAATACTGTGAAGCTAGTGACAGGACTGGGGCACTTCAGGGCCTAATCAGATTACAGCAGGGACTGAATCTGCCCCTGCATTCATTTAATGGAGTTTTATATCTTTAGATGTGAAAAATAATTGTCAGTAAACAAAAGACAATTTTGGAGACTGGGTGAATGGCATTACAATTTCTGTACAGTGAAAGCTGTAACTCCTCATTTACTGAGCTCTGTATAAGGCAGTGTAGACATTCAAGATTGCACAACAGAGTGATGTTTGTGTACTGATACTACTGTAGAATTGCTAAAGTGAGTGGCTAACATGGGAAATCACCAGTGAACTTAGAACTCAGTTGTCATGAAGGTAGTCAACGCATGTCTGATGTCCAAGAAAATACATGACGACGCATTGTTCCTTCCTGTGTGTATGGCTATCTGCATCATGGCTAGCAGACGAGCCAGCTGACAGAGGGCACAGCTAGAATTATGATATAACAAAGAGAAGGATGAGTTTTGGAAAATACGTGATCTTGAAACATCATCATCCTCTTTGCTTGACTATATAGCCTTCAGATAGAAGGTCTACTTCTGGACTAAGGATTTACCTTAAAAGGAACTCCTTCTAGGAAAGTCCTGATAGATTCTTTGGTTCAAACAAAAGTCTATAGGCTTAGAGGTTAGGAAATAGCACTCCCAAGTTTGTTCTGGACTTTTATTACTATGGAGATATGGTCATAAACTTAAGTAAAGAAGGTTTTTATACCTGCAGGTGTACAAATGTGTACATAAAAGGTTGCAACCTCTGCAACCAGAAAGACAGACAGGAGAAGTGAAGATGGTTATCAGGGACATGTGAGAAGAGGAGTAGGATGTAATGTCACAGTACAAGCAGACAGTGGAAAGACATACTCAGGCAGGAGGAAACTGAAGATGTCCTTAAGACTGTCTTCACAAAAAATATAATTGCATTGGCTATTTCTTTCTTATAAATTATGATTGTTGTTGTGTTAGAAGTCCTTAACAAGAAAAGGCAGTTAAGACAATAAATGGAATGTATGAGTTCATGTTTGTGGTAAAGGTCTTCACGAGTCCAGATGGCTCTAAGGACCCAAGATCTAAATAAGGCCCAAATTCTGCTCAGTCTGACCGTGTCAGTCTCTTTTTACTCTCTTGGGTCTCAGGTCTGTGCCTCATGTCCAGGATAGTGATGGGTGGCCCGATCCAAATATTGATAGTATTGATACAAGCTGGATCGAAATGGGATCAATACTAGCATGATAAGATTGATACTTTAGTGCGACTGTTCCATCAGAAAGTCAACCACATGTGGCAGGGGGATACTGGGACTCATGCAGGGGCAGTAGAGAAGAGACAGCCAATAAGAGAGGCACACAACTCCTTATTAGACTGAGGAGAAGCAGACGCATCAAGCTGCCTGTTGACTGCTGCTCATTGTGACTGAGACGTGTGCTGGTGGATCAAGAAGCTGAGGCAAAGCACTGATTATAGTTTAGCTTAGTATTGTTGTCATTTTATTGTTTTTAGAAAGTTTTAGGAGTTTACTTGTTTGGTATTATTGTTTTTTAATCTGTCCTTCTCTCTTTATAGTATTGCGACTGGTGGCGGCCTCCATCCACGGGTGTGGGGAGTTCACCCACCTTTATAGTAGCACAGTTTGTGTTTGCATGATTGTGTGGTGTTTTTAGTTGTTTTAAT
>JAUBNQ010000010.1:8739557-8761003 GCA_032353495.1 Ctenopoma kingsleyae | reverse complement strand
GTTATCTTTATATATTTATAAATATTACATTTAAATGTACATTCTGTATTATTTTTCAGAGATAGTGGTGGAGTCTGCCATTGTCATGCTGGATTCAGTTACTCTAGATGTGCACAAGTACTTCACGGGAAACAAGGCATGCATCTAATCCAGTGTTACTGTTTGTATAAGCCTGACTTTTTGGTGTCTCTCACTTGTAATAAACAGTTGTTTATTATTGGATAGGTAACATTATATTTTCAGTCATAATGCCTAATGTAATAAAGCTCAAGGAACAACTGTATGAGTCAACACAGTTTGTGCTAATAAATGAAAAAAGAGCAGGAAAAATGATTAAGTCCTACTCAAGTTGCTCAACACTGGCCAGAGTGTCAGCGTCATTTCCTGCTGCACTGCTGCTGCTCTTTTCCTTGTCCTTGCCTTTGAGAGACTTTCCCACTTTGGCTGAGAGTGTGTGCAGGATGGAGCTTTCATCCGGTGAAGAGCCACTGCGGGAGCTGCGGGTGAATGTGGACATGCCCCTGCTCTCTGAGTTGGTTGCCTCAAATAGTTTGCCCATGAAGCTGAGGCCAGCCTGACGAATGTGGGAGCTGCCAGCAAACACGTAAAGAATGGGATTGACAGCACTGCTGAAGTAAGCAAAGGCCGTGACATTTGGACGAGCTATGGAAGCAGCCTTCTTCACCAAAACACTGTCTTGCAAAACACCAGCCACCTGCAGGAAAGACAGAAGAATTGGAAGGGAGACATTATTTCAGCAGTTAGTGTTGTGGAATTATACAACATGTTAAATGAATTAATATCAAGGTAAAAGGTAACGTGATGCTTGAAATTCCAGATCAAAGCTAAGCAAAAAGCAAAGGAAATATGTTTCTAACATATGCTAAAATATAGGTAGGTGATACAAACTGGTGTTTAGGTCACCGACCACTTTTACATAAAAACTAGAGTTTGCTGAAGCCTAGAAGGAATAAAAATGTAGGTCTTGCATTTTCTGTATAACAGAACCCATCAACCTGGATTTTCAGTAATGATGGTGGCTTTGGTTTTTAGGTGACTTTGGATGAGACTTTAAAGGGAAAAAGAAGAAACAATGCTTCTGAATATTTGTCATCAGTTTCCAGTCCATGTACATTTGGTCAGACCATTTTGTAAATCAGAAAGCTAAACTTAAATAACCTCTATGATGTTGACAATGTGATAGGGCAGCCAGAAGACAGCAAAGGCACAGATAATCATCAGGATCAGACGAGTGCCTTGTGCTCTGCGTTGGAACTTTGCGTTTTGCAGGCGACAGATGACGCAGGAATAACAAGTGTTGATGAGGCATAAGGGCACCAGGCAGCCCATGATGGTCTCAAACAGGTACTGGAAGACTTTGTGGCCAACACTGTTCCAGTGGTCCAAGTCACAACATGCAAAAGGCATGTATTTACACTGCTTCACATTACTGTCAGAGAGGCAGAGGAGAAAACATATAATTACAAAGTGACAATAGGTATCAAGTCGAAAATTATTACAGTAAGGCACACACTGTTGGACTAGTTGACATGTTCTTCCTCACAAAAACTGTACTTAATCATGTACTTTCATGGACATTTTATACTCTTACTACACATAACATCGCAAGAAGCTAGTGGAGTAGACAAAGCTGAGATCATGTGTGTATGCGGTTGACTCAGATTTACTTCAGACATTCTGACATCTGAGCCTTTAGTGCAACATTTTTAATAAATATTCAGGTCACATGTTTCATAAAGAAGAAATGTGATATAATGGAGCAGTGTGTCTTCCTTATGTATTTTAATAATTTTTGAACAATCCAGAGGGACTGACAGACAAAAATGCCCAAATTGAAAGTCAATGTGACAATGGAATTGGAAAGTCCAATTTACATAGAAGCTAATTAATGATAAAACGTAATTTCTTTAGTGTTTTCATAAATTCCCACAAAAAAACAACAATGATTTGCCAGTATTCACCATGTCTGTCAATCGTAAATCTGATTTTGCTTATTGGTCTGTGCCAAAGACCCCTGTTGTTGTTTGAAAGTAATAAAAAAAACACATAATTGATACAAATTGTTGGCATTGGCACGAAGACACAGGTTGACATATTTTTGATCATAGAAGTTGTGGCTGTTCACTTTGAATACTCATGGTTTTACACTGACTGTGAGTCAGAGCAATTTGATGTTGGTTTTAGTCTCTGGAAATTGTTGAAATTATTACTATAGAAAATGACCAGCCTTTCTCTTTAAGCAATCCTGTCTTCTAAAAATTGCATTCCTATGTAACTAAACTGCAAATGCTATTGAATTTTTGTGAAGGATGCAATGCACTGGATGGATTATGTTCCAATGCAACACTCTAACTTACTACATTAAGCAAAGCAAGTCAGGTCATTAGGGTGTGTGCCAGATGTACAAAGCACAGTACTGTCACACAAGGAAATTGAGTTCAAGTGCTTTGATTTAGTTTAGATTTTTACTAAACACATTGAATATAAATCTAAATAAATAACATATAAATAATATATATATATATTATATATTAAATAACACACCTTGTCCAAGTACTGAAAGTTTAACCATAAAAAAAGTATAATAATAGAGACAAACTGTCAGTTTTGTTGTTCAGAAACATCATTTTTAGGAGACAGAAAAAACTAAACAAATGAAGATTTAGTTGCAGGTACAGGTAATGTAAATGTCGGACCAGATTAGGTTTTGGGAACACACAAAGAAACAATTGTAAATGTTAATGACATTTTGAGTCTAACCTGGGAGTATTTTGATTTCTCATTCAGAGGAAATCAAACAAGCAATTTTGCTGTTTTTGGGAAATTTTACGTTTGACATACATTAAATTTTCTTCATGGGAAACTTGCCTTGTAGCAGATGAAATTTAAATATAGGGTCAGAGGTGCAAAGGAAATTTTAGTCTCACCGGTAGAAAGGCATTGGCAGTGACAGGATGAATGCCATCACCCAGACCCCAAGAAGGAGAAGCAACAGGGAGCGCTTGTTCCTCATTCTCTGGGACAAAAAAGGCCTTGTGACAGCCAGCCAGCGATCGATGCTCATCAGGCAAATGAGGTAGATGGACACGTACATGTTCACATTTGATAGGTAATGTATCAGCTTGCATGCTGCCGAGCCAAACTCCCAACCCCGACCTCCAGCCAGGTAACGCAGGAAAAAGGGGGCACTAAGCAGCACGAAAGCATCTGCCAGAGCCAGGTTCAGCACTAACAGACAGGTTACTGAACGCTTCTTAACCCGGCACAACACAGACCAAACCACAAATAGGTTCCCTGGGAAGCCCAGCACAAAAGCCAAAGTCAGGATGGCGATGCCGACCTGGGCACTTATGAGTAAAGCAGCGGGAGGCTGCTGGGAGATGTTGGTGGTGATATTGGATGCCATCATCAAAGCCTCTGAAGAGTCTGAGTTTGACTTCAACTACTGTGAAACTGACACCTGAAACCTTTCAAAGGACAAACAGGCAGGAAACAGGATATGCTGTGTTAAGATTTGTGAGACATGATGTTTTTCACATATTGCACAACATTTCCTGCATTAGAGAAGATGCTTCTGTGGAGATAGGAACAGAGGCAATATCAGTATCTTTATAAGTGACTTTTGCTGCATAAAATATGCATGCAGCAAAAATTCATCCATTCAAGTAGTATTAGATTGTCAAATGAAGCACAATAATGCATAATTTCTAGAGATTCGTGTGTGGGATGAGCTGAAATGTTAATGAGTGTAGCTCACTTTTACAGGTGTGTATTTTCCATCGTTTGTCCAAATAAATCTGAATGTAAAATATGTAGGTGCATACTCTCATAAGCGAAATAAAACTTTAAATGTTTTACATATCCTGGAGTTGAACATACCCATTCTAAAGAAAGCTTCTCTTTGTGTTACAAAACAAAATACAATTGTCAGATAATTGTGTGATATATAATTGCCAGATTTATTGTGTAAAAAAAAGAAACCTACTGCTAAAGTTTCTAAAAATTGTAATACAATTGTCAAACAATAAAAAAACATTTTGATAAGCAGAATTATATGAAACTCACATACTGACCTTCAAGTGCTGATCTCTTTTTAAAACAAATAGTAATTCCACTCCAAAGGTTTACCAGTTTCCCTCTGTTTTTTCTGTCTGATCTACTGTTCACAAGCTTTTATTGTGAAGACTGCATGTGAAGAAAGAAGCTAATATTATACATATGTTGAGAAAGAACTGTCATGTAAGGGGAAACGTAGAGACCACAGGAAATAACACTGAGCTGACTGGGTTGCAATATAGCGATTGTTCCTCTTACACATTTATATCTACAGTTGGAGATTGAGTAAAGACACATTCATTTTCATGAATTTATGCATGACTCCATAAAAACGTTGTTCAGTTGTATTATAAAAATTGTAAACAACTGAGAATCTTTAGAAGCTTTATCATCACTTCCTGTTTGTGGCCCTCTGTGGTGCAGATATGTTCATTCTGTACCACAAATAAATAACATAAAGTTTGGTTTATGGAGACATAATTGTGAAATTATTGTGCAATATCAAGCCTTTAGATCAGACATACAGCAAATTTTACAGCAGATCAAATACTAAAACATAAAATACTAGGTGATAAAGGCACAGCATTTTCTACCCTTTGCTGCCCCCTTCTGTTGTGCAGTGTACAATGTGAAATACTTTGACCAATTAAAAATCACTGACCTCAGTGTGGAAGAGAAAAAACTAGATATCACACAGTCATAAAAGGTTGCCTGTCTGATGAGCAGGAATGAACAGAATTTAACGAAGGGGGTGAATATTCCGGTAAAAATCAGGATCTTGTCGTTACATGACCTTAACATCATACCCATATCTGGTGTCTTGCGAAATCTGGGCAAAGTTACAGTATATTAATCTTTCCACATTAACCATCTGTCTCAAGTTGCCCAAGACGGTCAGGACGTATCTAATTGCATAACAGAGTTGTGATTTCCAGGAAAAGTTGATTTACTTCATTTTGTGTGTCATGAATTTTGGTCAGCGGATGCTCACAGTGAGACATTAAAACATCCCAGTACAGGTCTTCATAGCTACACTAGTCAATGTTCTGAAAAAGAATATATATATCTAATATATATAATCATATAATGTTGAAGGGGTTCTTTGTAGTGACAAACCCATGAATCATCAATCAATCTGACGTGCCTTAAGATAAACAGACTACTGACAAAGTTATCTGGTTAGCTGCTGATAGTAGTGGAGTGTTTTTTTGCTGTTTTTAGTCAGTGCAAAAAGCAAAGTCAACAATGGCCAGAAACACAATTGAAATTAATGTTAATAATGTTAGGTCTGCTTGGTATGTTAATGTTCAAAATAACTACTTTGTAGGGTCATAACATGTCATGATACACTGTGGTCAAAAACACATTCAAGCAGTTGAATGAAACATTTAAAACCATAGTGGAATCCTGCATCGCATACACAGAAACAAAATCAAAGTGCCGCTGTCAAACCCGAAGTCTCAGCTTCACTCTATTTAACTCCACTTTCTGTAATCACTGTTGTAATGAATTTTAACCTTTCTAAGCTGTTAGACATTGTTTAAATAGAACACTGCACAAGAGATAAAGCAGTTTTGCAACAGATTAATAAAGGTTTTTGTGTTGACTCAGCGGTAACCACGGGGCATTAATTCCCTATGAGACATGGCTGTTTGGAATCATGAGCATTCTCCACTGTTTTTCCTCATGGAAAAGTTCAGAGAAGAACAAGGGTCAAACACTCTAAACACGTGTTGTGAGGTTTAAGCATTTCAAAAACAGCAATGCCACTTTAGGATGCCTCCGACAGCAGCCAAGTCATACTGCCGAGTCATTACAGCCACAACTGGACAAAAGCTTGAGTGGTTTAACTTTTCCTACCAGAGTAGCAACAATAGAGTCAAGTCTGCTGCCTATTGTTTTCTTTAGTTACCATTCTTCATGGCTTTGACAACAGAGCTTGAGTTGGTGACAGAGTCCTGATCTTTGTCCTTAAGCGCAACAGCATCCGCATCTTTGTCTTTCTCACGGCTATTCTGGCTGTTTTGTCGACTCTTCCTAGTGGCCGAGTCCACCCCTGTGCGTTCAAACAAGCGAGCCATGAATGCCAGCCCTTCACGCCGGATGTAAGACCTTCCTGCAAAGAAGTACAGCACTGGGTTGGCACAACTGCTCATGAAGGCTATGCAAGAAGTGACAGCTCGGCTCCTATTCCATATTATACATAACCTGATGAAGAAGAGAAAAGTAACAGAATTAAGAAGTTGACTTGTCGGATTTTTATCAAAATGTACATAATTAAAACTTTACTACTTGGGAGCACACAATTTCCATCATTCTTTGATTTTATTTTATAAACCACTGACCCTGGGCTTCATAGATGTCTGCTCTAACAACTGAACTACCGCTTTCTCAGCTTCTAAAACTAAATGATTATCATACGCTTTAAAATGATCAGCAGTTTTTCCATATTTCCAGCACTTCTGTTGTGTATAAACAAGAGGTCAGTACGTAAAGCTGTTGTTTACAGCTATACGAAAGTCACACACAGCAACAACAGTTCAATCAATCTACTTGTCTGACCCTCAGAAATAAAATAAATAAGCATATTTTCCAAAATGGAAAAATAATTTATTTGTTAAATGGCTGAATTTAATTCTGAAACAACTGCACCTAATTCATTCCTTTCCAACTGTAAATAGTATAAACGTTGATAACACTATTAACTGGTTTGTGTTCAAATTTTAATAAATTAAAAATAAGATGCACATAAATTTTTATATTACTTACGTGTCTTTTACTGGACCATCTGGACATGAAGCCCATGCAACCTGAGGGTGAAATAAAATTGCTTAGTTAATAACAGTGAAAGTGTAATGATAATTGTGTCTTCACTCTTTTATAAATAATCTTAAACCTGCATCCGTGATGAATGCATTCAAAGAATGTAATGTGTATTTTTCATTCACAAAACTCGGGAAATGTGGTATTAGTGAAGACACAATATGTGGCATACTTGCACCATGTTGATTATGTGATAGGGCAGCCAAAAGCAGCAGAAGGTCAACACGATGGCCAAGATAAGCTTCTCACTACGAATGCGACGGCGGAACTTGGTCTGTCGTATCCGGCGTAAGATACATATGTAACTGATTAAAATGAGTGTATAGGGAATTAAAAACCCTAACACAAGTTCCAGTGTGTAATGGAGGACCACCTGTGTTGCAGAGATAAGGTGAGAACAGAGGAAAATAGAAGTTAATATTCTAACATTCAGAGAGTTTATTACACAATTTAAAGTAAGATTAATGAATCTGTTTTGTTTGTGGTATACCCACGCAAACGTTGGTTGAGAACACACAACATGAATAAAACAACTTTGTAATTACAGAGATTTTTTTTTAAACTTTTCGTAGAAGATACTGTAACTAAAATAACTGTGCAGCACTTAACCCTTCCACTTAGCTGGAATATCCCAGGCCAGTTCCTCTATTATACTTCACAATACTTACTGAAAAAGTAATCACAGTATTACTCACTTTACCATGCATTACTTATTATTGCATTACTGCCCAACACTGACTGAGGAATTCTACAGTTCAATCTATTTTGCTGTTATTGCTTGTATAAATCTTTTTATTACTAGGTGGCCTTATGCAGTAGATGGGTTTTTGACACTGACTCAGTTAACATTTTTCACATTTGTGTAAATCGCTAATGTTCTCAGATGTCTCGCATTCTCCAGTGTACAGTGCTAATTTCATATCAACTACTAGCAGAATTACAGGTTTCTATACATTTTGAGATTATTCAGATAACAGAACAGTTTTAGAGGATTGTGCAGCCTGGCACAGGAGTCGTTTCTAGTTATTGATAGTATAAAGATATCTGCGTTGTCGTTCACTCACATAGCTGTTAGTGTCATGAAATGAATCACACACGTTATCCTTCACGTTTCTGAAGATAAGTGCAGGAACAGAGGCGACCATCACCAGCACCCACACCACAGCCAGTACTCGCATTACAGTCCTCTGACTGGTGATAACACTTATGCGCTGCGGCCACAGCACTGCCACAAGTCTGTAGAGGCTCATGAGCATAATGATTTGGAGAGAGGCGTACATGTTGGCCAGACACAGGTAGAAGAGGATCTTACACATCACATTCCCAAACACCCACTTCTTCATAACCAGATAGACCATGAAGAATGGTGTGAGAGCCATCAGAGAGCCATCAGCAATAGCCAGGTTGAGGATGAGGAGGGTGGTGACTGACTGCTTTCGCGCACATGCCAGGACGCTCCAGATGACAAAAACATTTCCAGGGAAGCCCACAAGAAAGACGAGACTCAGGATGAGGGCTCCCATACCTGTGGCAACTGGGTTAGCTACAATGGTCTCATTTCCTGCACTTGAGGATGCGGTGTTGTTTAGGAAAGAAACACTTTTACATTGAGCCATTTTTGTTACCTGCAAAGAGAAGAATATTGAAGAATCAGTTTCATCTAAAATGTTGACACAGGACATTTATTTCTACCATTTATTAGGCACAAATACAGAAAACATAGCAACATTAGAGAGCACATGACAATAAGACAAATAACAAAACAAATCAAACCTCGACCAAGTGTTTTCTGAAATTAATAATCAATATGCAGATGTGTTTCACTATATATATGATGCATATATGGAAAATATAGGTTTTAAAACCAAACTACTAGATTACAAAGTGTCTCCAAAATAAACCTTTTCAGATTTTCCCACTGAAACGGTCTCATCTCTAAATGCTGCTCCATGATTTATCTGGCACAGGCTCCAGTTTGATAATCTAGGTATGTATTTCTGCAGGAAAGAGTGGGAGTGTGGCGCAAGTGTAACAGGTTTTAACAAATGCTCTTCAACAACGAGACCAGACACGCGTGGAGAGCAACAGTCTTATCTGTTCAACATTCACATAGTCTTTTGGTCATGTAGTGCAAAGGTGTTTTCCCAAGTATTGTCTGTATGTTGAACTCCGATATAATCATTTCCTCCTGTGCCACAGCTTTCCACACATACAGTACCTCACACATACATCTATTGACAGCTGAAAACTGTCCCCAATAAAGGCACTATTACTACTACATACTACAACACATACTACAATAACTATTTCAAGTTCAGTTCAATTCAATTCATATAGCACCAAAAATCAACAAAAAGGTATCTCAAGGCACTTGAGTAATTATTGGAAAGTTATTGATTTAATAAAACATGTCATAACTTGTTTGGTATATAGCATGCCCTGGCAACTGCTGATAATCACACTGCAGTGTTGATGTTTTTATACTTAAATACACACACCCACATCTGCTAACCAAACTTGTTTGATATTTCTCAGCAGATTGGGTGTAATCATGGATTAGACTATTACAAGATAAATCAGTGTGTAATTGTTGTGACATGCAAAAGCACTTCATATTACATGTACATGGATTGTATTCCTCGGTTGTGTTGTGTGTTTACTTTTAGCACTGCTGCATGTTGGTGTGGAACATACTGCGAGTTATTGATTATTAATTTATTTAGGTGTAAAGTAAATATCTGGTTGTTTGGCATTAAAATTAAGTCAGATTAAGATGTGACCAGATTTGAAATTATACATGTTAATCAGCATGCTTTAAAGAAAATCTACAACTGTAATCAGATACTTAAATGACTGTGTAGTAATGAAATAAACTAAAAAATAAACTCTGGAGATTCAAAAAGGAAAGAATGTGAGTAAAAAGAAAAAGTGCTTTTACAATTTTTAGACCGGAACTACTATGTTTTTTCTTATGGCCTAGTTTTTTTGAGCATACCGCAGTTGCATATGTTTTCAAATTAGATTTGAGTTGGAGAAAACTGCTTTATTGTGGTCTCAGAAGAAGAAAGAGACAGAGAAGTTTAACCACTTGGCTAGTATTTACGGAAAGTCAAACCACATTAACAGTGGCATCAAAGGAACAGCAGCTGGTGAAATGGTGTCATAATGTGCAGTGGCCCAACAATAATACACTAGATATATCCTATAAACCAGGTTGTTGTTGTCATATTCAGTCTTTCCTGTTTCCATTCTGCTTATAACTAACAGTGTTTAACACTTTTTTCTTACAAAGCAGACTTTCTTTCTCTCCATTTATTTCTTTTTGTTATTAGTTGTACAAACAGCGATCCCGGTTAAATAAGCGACCACATCACAAACTATAAACCTGACTGACTCTAAAGGTGTGTGTACAATGTGACTCATGCACATACCTACGAAAACACGCCTGTTCTGCCTACAACAACCATGCATAGAAACTATACAACAAAGAATAAGAGCTATGTAGATTCAATGCAATGAGAGATTGACAACTAAATAAATCACAGTTGTCAAATTAACCTGATAAAAATGACAATAATGGAACAATGGAACACTTTATATGTGCTCACAAAAATAGACAGTAACAGATTTTGGAGACAGAACAAGACAGAAAGCAAATGTTCACAGCTTCTACTTCAACAGTAGCACCGTAACTCTGACTGACTGCACCGACTTGTTGGCAGTTTAACAACAGTGCTGCTGCTGACAGAAACCAGAACACACACTCATGAATGAGAGAACTGAAAATGAGCCAGACTTACCAAGGCATGGATTGGAACTTCAAGTAGAAGAAAAAAGGAAGCCCGAGCAGTGAAATAAGGCTGAAGATGTGGTAGATGTTATAGTTGCTTCTTCTCTTTTACCTGTTTTTTCTCCCCATATTTCCCCCCCTCCCCCACCCACTTTCTCTCTCTCACTCGTTTTCTCTCCATTGATTTGTCATGCTTGCTGTAACATGTAGTGTGTTGAAACGGAAAGGTGTGTCCCCATTACCTGGCTTGCCTCAACCCCTGGCCATGAGTCAACATCTTTACATGTCAAGTAAGGAATTCAGTGTTTGTAGTGCCAATGTAAAGGACTGGTTCACCCAGAGTGAAGTGTGCTTGAGGTCAGGAATCCCCGCAGACCACTGAGGCCAGTCAAATTCTTCCATACCACACTGGGAAAACCATTTAATTATGGTTGCTCCTTTCTGCACATATGCATTGTCATGAAAGAAGGAAACAGCCTTCACTAAACTGTTGCTCTATTATTAATATTTCCATAAAAACAACCTCAAAGCAAGATATGCAAAGACAGGTTTCTCCACATTCTTTCAGTAAATAGTGATTATTTCTTATGTGTTTCTGGTAAGTGATATGTATTTTCATGTTATCTAATTTTTTTTAAATGTGAACATTAATTTACTTTGAAGCACTTAAAACTGCTCCTGCATTTGAAAGGTTTTACATAAACATATCTACCTTGCAGGCATTTAGGTTGGGGGACTAGGTTAGGTTGCTTAGCCTAGAAACATAATAAGATATAATGAAAATCTCAAAATAGAGCAAAGCCCAAAAAAAAGAAAAGTGTATCTCTTTGTTTACTGTATATATCTTGGGTAAAGGCTCATCACTGTATAATCATGTTTTTGGCCAAATATGTCTTTAAAAAGTCACACACACAAGGTCATGATCAAATGTTGTCCAGCTCTGACAGATGAATCAGCTCTGTCAACAGTGCGTAAAATCCCATTCATCCATTATGAAATTATGAAACCAGAGCTTCCAAAGAAAACCTTAGAGGAAGGGAGACAACCCTGTCTCCTAAAAATTACATTCGTATACGATAGTCCCGATTACGTTTTTCTACAGAACGTATTTGTGACCCGATTAAGTTTTTGTAGGACGTAATTGTCACGTTGGACTGAAACGTATTTTTCTGACTGAATTAATGACGCGCTTAATTTATTAACGTGAAACGATTTGCAAGAAGTTGGTGATGGAGGGTGGAGGATGGTCACTGTGCAGGACTGACATCCCAGTGACCCGAATTCGACACTTCAGTCCCCTGTGAAGTTGGGTTTAGGCAAGAAAAGTACTGAGGTTAGAGTTAGAAAAAATATCGTTTTTTACTTTCATTTTTAATGCAGACGTTGCGTTTGTGAAGCCACTCTATGAAGTGACAGTTTTATATAAAGAAATGTTTTCCCAGCCCACAGTCTTTCTCTGACACTGACCCGCTGCAGTGACGCCTGATCCGAACCATAAAACACTTTAACATCGCTGCACTCTCCCGTCTGGATGTTAAAAGGTAACGTCGGATATTTTAGCCGACAGAAAACCGGTTGCAGATCGGATATTCAGGCGAACAAAAATAAGTTATCTGTGAACATATGATCATTATGTTACAGAAAACGTAATCGGGTATTTTTTTTTAGGAGACAGGGCTGGGGGAAAACACAGAAACATAAAACGCAGCAATGTCTTGCTGTAAAATATCAGCATCAACTACTTCCTGGAAATAAGCCAGATAAAATGCAGTTACGTTTATTTTTCAAGCAAAATTGTTGGCAATCTCCATTTCGTGCAGTACAAAAATGTACCATCCCTTGTGCAATATTTCCGTCATTCTGTAAATGCAGTAACATGCTACGGTTTTCTTGTTTCATTTAACCAATATTGATATAATATTAAAATAACCTTGACCCTCTTTAAGTTACTTTGCAAGCTACCAGTTACTTCACACTGAAAGACCATGAACTACAGCAAAGATACCATGAGAAGAAATCTAGTTTGATTCATAAAAGCTACTGAAAAAAGTAGTCCAAAATACTTAATGCCTAACAAAATATTGCATAACACAAAAAGTCACATGCCAGAGTTTATTGCAAAATGTACGTCATACACGACACAAATCATGTCAGTCAAACACCTGGAGTCTGGAAAAATGGCTAGCTGAATTACATGTAGTTCAGTTCTCCTCAGCACTGTTAATCACATATCCAAAGGCATTATGGGGATTCAGCAGCTTTGGTGCAGCAGTAACTTGCACCTCTGGAAAAGTATTTTAGATCGTGCTCAACCACCAACAAAACCATTGTGTTTTTTTCCCCCAGGAAAAGAAAATAGCATGGATTTGCTTTTGACAAGGCTTCATGCCATGTTTTCTTCACTCCCTGATTACACCAACAGCAACATTTCTAATGCCAATATTACTATTACAAAGCCCTGAAGAATTAAAGAAAGGACATGGGGGAACATTGTATTTGTACCAACTCAACAAAGTGCTCTCTACCAGTGGAAAAGTTAGAACAACAGAAATAAGCTAAATATGTCGTAGTGGAGCCAAAGTTTTTGTATGCATTTGCTTTCTTATTTTAAATATCTTCCTTCATTTCAAATCCAGAGCTATGTAAGAAGGAAATGCAGTAATCTGATTAATTACAGATGTTGGGGCCATTACTGCGAATTGATGGTGTAGCATAGACAAAAATGGAACACAACTTCAAATTTCTATTATGTGCGTATGCATACACACATACACATACTATCATAATTTAACCAGCTGTACAACAACTCCAACATCATACCACTCATAGTTCAGCCCGAGCCCAGGATGAAGAGGCTGGGTGAATGTAGTCTGGACCCTGTGGAGCAGAACCATCAGAGACCTGATAAAAACACAGAATACCTGCATTATAGTCCAGATACACTCCAATCTTGCAGGAGCTAGGCCCTGACACCATTGTTTCAACATTGTTTTGACGGAATGAGTAACCATTCGCTGTACACTCTAAACTCCATGACTTATCATTGTTTCCAAACCGTGAGTCATCTGATGTTCAGCTAATGTCTTTGTATGTCACTGCTGCTGACAAAGTACGAGCATGCCATTCCACCTCCCAGTAACACCGCTTGGACAAACCCTCTCTGCACAGCACCTGTGGAAACTTGGCAAACCTGTCTGGCTCAGCAGAATAGGGGCTAGGAGTAGGCCTCACCCTGCGATTGTCATCTGTCAGGTGGAGATAGGGATAATTTGTGGTCACATCCAGTGTGAGTGGACAGCAATCTGACAGAGAAACACATAGTATTAACAATAAATAAACTGCAAAACAGAAATGGTTATTGCATAGAAGTAAAGAAGTTCAGCTGAATTTCTTACAGCGTAAAAACTCTTCTCTGGTGTTTGGTGCCAGTTGTAGTGAAAAGTCAACATAAGACACTGTATGACTGAAATAAAACAGTAATTTCCAAAACAACATTGCACATAATTAAAGACATTATAGGAGCCTTTTTTATTTCCATCAACCTGTAGCAGAAATCCTGGGCCATGTCTCTTTCAGGACTGTCTCTACTTTACCTCCCAGTTCAGACACGCAGTCCGTCACATCTGTGAAGGAACGTAGTGGAACAGCAAGTCCTGAGAGTCACAGGAAGCAGAGAGAGACTGGAAAGCCTGAGGAGAAATTAGACAAAATATTAGCAAGATGTATGCAAATATACATATTTGAAGTTCATCATGCACCTAATTAACTAATGCTTTGAACTAAAACAGGGACCATGTGGTTGTAGTACAGCATACTAATATCTTAACTTAAAGTGACTATAAAATATAAATGGCTACACATTGTAACCAATATATATATGCAACCAATTATCTGTGGAGCTGTAATCCTCCACAGAACTTCAGTGTTTGTTATTTGTTGCAATGTGTTTAATGAACAGTAGATGGAGCCATTGTCAATGATAATTTTCATGATTTTTAGACTTCTACACTCTACATACTGTAGTGCATTGCAAAAATATGTCAGGAATGTTAATATTAAAGCCATGATCTGTGATCTCCTCCTCCAGATGATGCTGGATCCATGCAACCTGAGTCACTGCACTTTTCTCCTGAGTTGTAATCAGATCCTTCACCTCACTGCATTTTTCTGCATCGAGGCGATAAGCCCTGCAAAGATCCTGTCACAGTCTTCAAGTGCAGTCTGGGCACAACTCTGTTGGCACACATTAATTCTGTTTCATTTATAAGTTAGTTTTTTTAAGCAAAAACATAACAAAACAATATGACCAAACCTCAGCAGCTGTAGTGAAACTGCTCCTTTGACTTCCCAAAGGCCAAAATAAAAAATAACTTCCCTTTGCAGATCAAAATCTAACTGGATTACATTTTACATTACAGTTTATATGCAGGGTGCCCGAATTTTATACAGGTTAAAATGATTCTTGCAAGTTGAAACTAAGACCTATACAAATAATATTGTTATGACTATAGTAATGACCATGACAATTTGCCACAGGGAAACATGTCAATCTTGTTCAATTTATCCTCACTGACACTGGATGACCATTAATCAAAATCTATTATTATTACAGCTCCTACAACATGTTTCATTCAACAGCTTTTCACACCTGGAGATTCTCATCTGTTTGTTTCAGCTCCGTCAGCTCCTTCTCATTGTGGTGGACTTTATTCTGCACTTCCTTTTGACTCAAAACTATGTGATTCATTTTGATTAGTTGTGCTAAAACTTAGTAACATAAGACACGTACAGTATGACAAGGTTTTGTGTATATATGATGATCACATTTCCTTTTGGACTTCCAAACTATGACTCATCTGATGTTCCAAACGGTGAGTACACTCTGTCAGTTTGTGTTTTTACCTTTGTCTTATCGTTCTGTACTGAAGCAGAAACCGTTTTGTGGCCCTTATGCTCCTCTACAATGCATAGAGAGCACACAAGCTGCTCGTCTGTCTGACAGTAGATCTCCATCAGTTTGTTATGATTCGTACACATGCTGTCCTGCAGAGGGACTGTAGCTGACACCAGCGGATGCTTCTTTAACACAGGGACATTGTAGTGAGGCTCAAGGGGAGCTGGATAGTAAGATGTGAAACATGTCAGGCAAGACATTGTCGCTTTGTTAGGTTTGGTCCTGGAGCAGAAATCACAGGCAACATCTGCTGGGCCGGCACAGGTCTGAGCACCACAGGTAGAAGCCTGCTGGGTTCTTCTCTTCTTCAGCTTCTCCACAACCTAAGTAGACGAGTAAAGTAACAGGGTCATTTACTCATAAATATTAACATTTTGGGAGAATCACAGTATCGTTCATAAGTTATATTCAGAGAGTACATACAACAGCTTGGATGTAGTAGGTTTTAGGCTGATATACAGTATATTTGTTCAGTATCAATATTTTTTACAGTAACAATGACATGTTGTGACCAAAATTATGACAAATATGTAATCTGGCATCGGGTCCCACTCAAATAGGACATTTGACAAATGAGAAATATATGTATGCTCTTTGCTGAGTAAACTATGTATAGTATAATGCAATGTAGAGACTGTTATGAAATGACTGCACACAATGCTTGTTTATTCTGATATTTTACTGTTATTTGAGCCACATATGTGTATTCAAAATATGTGCTAATGTTGATCCAGAAGGTGGTGAAACTGTAAACTCTTAATTAGTTATAGGTAAACAAGCAAATCAAATAGAAAAGATTAATGTGTACATATAATTTCTACATTTTGTCTTTCTACACACACAAGAAATAGGTATCAGGATTTAATGTGCATAGACATATGGACAACAGATAAACAGGAAGTATGTATATGTATCAGGAAAACAATAGGTTATAGTATTTATTATGATTAGTACAGGTAAGAGCATATAATAACACCATTTACCTCAGCCAGCATGTTGTTCCTCTGTAGAACAGGTCTGGGATGGAAGGTGTTCCTCCAACTCTCAATGCAGTTTCTGCAGTAATTGTGTCCACAGTTTATAGTTACTGGATTTTTTAGAAGATCCAGACATACTGAACAGCAGAACTGATCTTGTTCTAGTTTGATTCCAGACTTCTGTTGTTGCTTCTCAGTCATTTTACTGACAGTTTACGGAGAATATGGACAATAGTATGCCTAAGTTTCATTTACTGTAGAAAAAGAGTGATTTCCTAGTGGAACCAGAAGAGGTGGGGCTTAACAGAGTTGAGAAAACGTGTTCAAGTGGCAGACACCTACTTTACATGTCATGAGTTCATGAGTCATGGTTAGTGCTAATCACCCTGCAAAAACAGTTGTATAATGTCCTCTGCTGCTTTGAAAGGGTCTTCTATGGTCTGAGAAAACAACCCTGTATCACAGTGATGGTTTTAAAATTATGTTTTGAAAAATAGTAACATTTTCAGGTATAGTCTGCAACACTATGTAAAATAAACAAACAAACAAAAAAAATCAGAGGAACTGTCAAGCTATCCCATCAACAAGGATGGATTACTGAATAGACCTACTGGGCAAAAGTTCAGTGAGTTCTTTTTGTAGGAGCTCATGGTTAATGTCATTTTACAGGCTGTGACAGATACTACCAGCTTGTTGTCAAGGCCCACTGTCTTGCTTGTTTTCCAACTATCTCTGCCCTCTGCTCATTACCTGCCTGTTTGGTTCGAGTCCCCTGTTGATCAGAGCTGGCAGATCCTACAGTGTCACAAAATGGACAAACAAGAAAACTGAGCAATCAATGCTTTTATTGTTGACAAACTAATTTATATTTAGCAAATACATATAAGATTTACATTTATATGGAAAAAAGTAAATCATCATCAAACACATGCATGAGGTCTTACAAATTATAACCATGTTTTATACATAATTGTTTTAGAAATATATTATTACTAATCCTAATTATACCATTACAAAATATACAAGTCATTTAAAAGTGGCTTATAACAAAGATTTTCCTCCCCCACTGTAAGAATCACTGTTTATCTTGTTGTCATTCTGTAGATCTCACCCTCAAACATTCTTCCCTTCACATAAAGCTACACTAATCAGTTTTATTAACAACAGATAAGTGACTGTGTAAGGTGAAACTTGTTGCTTTTAGTTACAGAAAACAAAGAATTATCACCCAACCAGCAGGTCCCTTCAGCTCTGTGAAGGCTTGAGAGAGTCTTTATTGGTCCATTGTTTTGGTTTTACGGTCCATAGGTTCTTTTCTGCATTGTTTCTAGTCACAGGCTGCTGCTTAAACAAAAAGCTCTCATTAACCTGCTGTATACTACCTGCCCACCATGAACCAGAAGACAGAAAAAGTTAGCACCTAGCTGGCGAGCGTAGTGGAGCATTTGGCATGTAATAATAATAATTGATACTTTATTGATCCCCTTGGGGAAATTTTTTGTGGACAGGCTTCCCCTGTGAGGCACCAAGGGTCAGGGTATTGGTGTCTTGTCCAAGGACACTTCGACATGTAGCCTGCCGGGACTGGGAATTAGACCACTTCCAAATTCCACTGTTACTGCAACTGTAGTGTAGCGTTTGCTTTTTCCACGACAGCTTTAGTTGCCTTCTCCACTGCTTCCTGTACTGTTTCTGCTCCTTCAGCAGCATTATGTCCAATAACGCCACCCATCACACCTCCAGTTGCAGCTGCAGCTGCTGCAGCCACTCCTAAGCCCACTCCAGTAGCTGCAACTAATTCTCCTCCTGCTGCTGCTGTGACTACCTTCCCTACCTGGGGAGTGTTTTTTATAAAATTTATTAATCCTGTACCATTTTTCACAGCTGTTAGAGCTAATTTAACCATTCCTGCAATGCCAAAGAAAGCTCCCAACAACACTCCTGTTGCAATTCCTGCCATTTGGATCAAAAACCGTTGTGACACTCTAGTTTTGGCCTGTTCTCTGATCTCTTCACTTGACATGTTTCCTGATGACAGCTTTATTTGTTCTTCTTCTTTCTTTATTTCTTCCTCCACCGCTTGCAGCATCTCATTGGTGTAGTAGCCTCCATTGTTTTCCATCACCATCTTGTCTATTGTGTTGAGTAGCTCCTCCACCTGGAACTGGTTGCTCCTGTAGTTATTCTGCTGTTTGTTCTTCCAGTATTTATTATCAAAGACGTGGCATCGGCCGCCACACTTCTCCACCAGATCACTCAGATTCTTATTCTGCCTGACAAACTCCTCAATTTTCATCCCTTTAGGGAGCTGGTCACCATGAGTGAAAACAATTACAGCATATCTCAGAGCATCTTCAGAGAAATATTTACATATTTTATTGACGACATCCTGCTCCTGCTCTGTGAATTTGTCCACTTTAAGCACAATGAGAAAAACATGAGGCCCAGGAGCGCACTCTGTGATACAATTCATTATCTCAGGCTTCACTTCCTCCTCTGACTTTCCTGTATCAAATAAACCAGGAGTGTCGATCAGAGTGATGCTTCTCTCGCTGACATGTCTGGTTTCTGCTTGACACTGTTTCGTTTCCGAGTTAGGAGAAGGGTTTGTAGTAAACAAATTCTCTGCAAATATAGTGTTAGCTAGGTTGCTTTTCCCAGCTCCAGTTTTTCCCAGGAGCACAACCCTCTTTGTAGTTGACCCTTGAGAGGAAAAAATAGAGTACATTTATTTATAGTGTGTTTGCTTTCTTTTTAAGGTTGTTGACATGTACTTGCTGGTATCTGGAACATAAATAGAACAAGGATGTTGGGTCCACAAAGGGAAATGTTATTACAGTTAATATGTCTGAAAAAAGCTGTGTAGTATATCTGTCTATAGTATGGTTAATTATAGAAGTCACAGACTGAGCTCCAAATTTCTAAATATCATGTAATATCTAGACTCACCGTGGTCTGGTTGGCAAACTTCTTTTTTGAAAGCATCCTGGACTAACTTGAAATCCTACAGAGACAGGGAGGTATAGAACAGTGGGCCTTGAGTACCATGTTTAAGAACCCTTGGCCTAGAGCAGGTGTGGGCAATTCCAGTTTTTTGGGGGTTGCTGTCCTGCTTGTTTTCTAACGATCCCCTTCCTACTCACTAGTGATGTATGTGTTTAGTATATCAGAAGCTGGAAGATATCAATTGACTTTTTCTTCTCCCACGCCACCGTTATCTGACAAGGCATCTTCCATATTCTGCTTGACCGAACACACCTGATCCAGTTAATCAACTGTAGGTAAGGCATCGTTTGTTGAAAAACAAGCAGGGCAGAGTGTTCTACTATTAATAGTCAGTGTTATAATAATACCACACACAATAATAATAATAATAATAATAATGATGATTCTGAAACTATTTCTATTACCTCATTAGACTTTTTGTCATTGGGATGGATGGTGATGCGGACCAGTAATGGTGTTCTGCTGGCTCGACTCTGTTCAAATGCACGGATCTCCTCCAGTAGAACCCTCACTACGACAAAGTCAGGAAATTGCAGGGCAATGCCCGCCCCAAGTAGAGGGAGAGCAAGAGCTCTGAACCCTCTTTGCTCACAGGAAGTTAGTATATTTTGGATGCCCAGTCTCAGAACCTGTAAAGGTGAGAATTAAATTTTTTCAAGGCTAGACATAAGAAATACAGTGATATGGTGCAGAAAACTGGAAATCTGCTCCTGATAGTTCTGACATAGAGACAAAAGACACAAATGGAAACACCACTATTTCACCTGGACAGATGTTCCATCTTGTTCTCCATCCCAGGGAATGAGGTTGAGGAAGAAGACAGCATTAGATGGAAGTCCAGACAAGTCATCCACCAATACTGTATCCCCAGGCATAGTTTCTTCTTCTGCTTGTTTTCTAAACCTTGCAGTCAGCTGTGAACCAACAATACTGGACAAAGTGTTTCCAACACGGGTAGAGAGAGGATCATGACCAACCATAGGAGATACTAGAGCATCCACCTAGAACGAGAGCAACAGATGTTTCGGGAGGCTATAAAAAATAATTTTGCCTAAAAACATATATATAGGCTATAAAAATTGTTTTGCCTCATATTGCATCATGAAGAACATAGTTGCTTATTTAAACAACCAGCAGATAAAGAATCCCATTATCAGATATACAGCCAAGTGGATACCTGAAGTGTTCAGTCTCTCAATTTTTGTTGTGCTTTTTGGTCATGTGGTGCACTGTCTTCAAACAATACTAACGAGAGGTTATAGTGAACTAACAGTGTGAAGAGTAATGACGAAGGCCTAACAAATAAAACAAGGAACTAAAAGACGCTGAAATATTCCCTAAAGCTGAAGAGTCAGATGTTTTTCTGAGGGCTTGCCACAACAGAAACTTTTTGCTGCAATTATGTGATCAACAATTACCATTATATTGTCTCAAACTGTATTTCAACTGCATTGTACTGGTAGTGTTAACCTTAACACTATGATCCTAAGACCTGTGTTGTGAATGTATGCATTTTAACTGTCCCTTCACAGTTTCTGAAGATCTCAAAAAAGTTTCTCACCTGCTGGGTTTCAATAGTTCCCTGAATGATCTCTACATGGACACCATCTTCAGGAGCTCTAGCAGTGGTTCCTCTTCCTGTGTATTGGGCAGCAGCCTCCATCTGGAACCCCAAACCACTTGGTGCTTGGTTTCCAGTGTTTATGTCTTGGAGAAGCTTGTCACATGCTTTCTGCATGGCCCTCACCACCTCTTCTCTGTTATCAATCAGGATGATTTTACTCAGACTTCGCCCTCCATGACTACCAAACTCTTTTAC
>JAUBNQ010000010.1:8661011-8676074 GCA_032353495.1 Ctenopoma kingsleyae | reverse complement strand
ATTGAACTGAAAGTGGATTCACTGCTCTCTGCCTGTTTTTGGATATAATCTGGGTGACTTTAATGGCTGCCTTCTTCTGCATGTTTTCTCTAAACAATTATTTTGGTCCTTACACACTTAATTTTCTCTCGTTTTTTTTTCTGCTTGTTCACTATACAATGACACGCTGATCCTGCACTTTCTCCTTTCCTCACTGCTGTACATGCTTCTTTCCTTCACAAACACCTCCACACACGGTTGTCTTTGCCACACGTCTATCTTCTGTGCATAGCTGTGGTTGCGGGTCCTTCTTCTTCTTCTTCTGTCCCTGATGGCATCACCGATGATGTCACCCTCCCCTCAGACCAATCATCCAAGCCAAGAGGCGAGGCCACTGCGCAGGGTAATGACGACTAAATTGGTCAAGTTGTGTAGTTTTATATAAAAAGCACAGTCTTTTATTTGCATGTGCTGTTTATATTGTTTAGAAGTCAATAGAAAACAACATAATAGATGTAGAATATAATCTGTGATGCTAAACGTATCCCTGGCATCACTCACCAACACATTTTACACATTCTTAATCACATTTCTGTGCTTTAGGGAACACGTTCTACTTGGTAATGCCAACAGAGCAGGGAGAGAGTGTCACTGATGACCTCAACGACCCACCTACCCCCACTACCACTCACTTCCCTCAGCCTCTGGAGGAAGTGATGTCACCACAGATGCAGGAGGAAACACCCACCTGCGGTACAGAGGCCAACCAATTAGAGGCTATGCAACTGGAACAGGAAGAAGAAACGGGCCAGTCACAGGCAGGAAACAAGTGTCACACGATCAAAAATGTGGATGAGATTTTCCACACCATTGAGGGGCTGATGAGCAAGTTGCGTCGGCTGAAGGTGAGTTTATGTTATGGTAGTAACAAAGTGGTGGGTATGACTGTGTCCATTAACTCCCCACTCACCCTCAGGTTATTTAGTCAGTAAAAGCGTCTCTCACAAGCAAATATGGATGTTTTGTGGAAGATCTAGAGACACTACATTTTCTCTGGCTGTAAGAGGGTTGAGATTGGTTGGGATTGTTGGGTTTTCTACAAATATTCTGTATATACTTATATTTTGCAAGGTCCTAAACCTTGCTATGTGAAGTGCCTTGAGGTGACTTTTGTTATGATTTGGCGCTATATAAATAAAGTTGAATTGAAATTGAATTGATAGTTTTTTGTTCTCTCAAATTCTCCTTAATAGATGTGAAAGTTTTTCTGCAGTCTGTTTTCAAAGTTTGCCACCATAGCCTCTTTTTATCAACCACTAGTTCATTATGATAATGTGTATAATGTGATCTAAGCAGCAGGATATTCTTGTGATTTAATGCACAGTAGTTTGTTGCTTATGAAAATTCGCTTTTCACCTCATAACAGGTAGCACAATAATGTTGTACTCTGATGTTAAATGTAGGTTTTCTTATGTACCTTCACCCTTTCACAGGAAATAGAGAAGGCCCATCACAAGCTTTTGAAAACCCTCAGAGAGCCCTCTGCCAGTCAGCAGTCAGAGGACCAACAGTGTCACTCGGCAACCGTCTCCAGAACACCATCTCTGGATCGTGGCTCAGGAGACGGTAAGCAGTTGCCGGCTTTACAAAACAATAGCAGACATTGCAGTAATTCTTTTGCATAGTAAGTGATGTATTTTTTCTTTGTATCCAACCAGGCAAAGAAGGAAGTCCAGCAGAACCTAAGATTCTGTCGACAGGATTCTGATATCGTTCTAGAGTGGATTTACTTTCTGCCACTTGTCTCTTGATCATTGCCATAAGGACACAACCACACGTACGGGCACCCTAGCCCCACTTCCCCTCACAACTCCTCCCTGCATGCACCGATCACTGGAGCAGAACCTAAGAAGGGCCGTAATTGTTTTTTGTCTTTTCCTGGGATATCAGGAAACTGGTCAGACTCACCAGGATTTCTGTGGTCAGCGCGAGTTCTGACTTCTACCAGAGCGTGAGGAAATCCAGGGCAAGAAGAAGAAGGAAGAAATAGATGAAAGAACAAAAAGGCAGAAGACAAGTTGACTAGTGAAGGAAATATGACAAGTTGTGAGAACTGGTGGAAAAATGACCAAGTTTGATATTTGTGATGGAAAAATGAGTTGTGTGTCTTGAAACAGTTTGAAGGAATGGAGCAGAAAAGTGTTAAAATACTAACATAAGGAAAAATCTGAGGGACCCTTTACCCCAGCACTTTACTCATAATGCATCCCTCTGTCGTGTTCATCCTCTACAGTGGACAGATCAGGAACTGGAGTCACCTCAGGCTTTATGTGGGGGCTGACACTGATGGCCATCAGGGGTCCTCTCCCCCTTCGCCCTTCACTGGTTGCTTTACACCGAGTTCACCTGCCACCTTGGCCGAAGGACTGTGTCTGTATAAATCAGGTTATTTGCACTGGGTAAGGAAACCAATATCGTGCACAAACAAGCATCGCTTAACCGCATTATTCATCTCAGACGTTCATATCCCTGCGATTCCTTGCTGAGGGAATCCTGTCATATCGTTGAGCCTTCTTTTAAGCTACAAGATGGGTCTCCATCGGTGCAACATATGGGTCATTACGCATTTATTTTAATTGTTCTGGAAACACTACTGCGCTGTTGACTACTGAAATGCTGGGCAAGTTTTTTTTTTCATTTTTTTCAGTGCTGCTTCAGAGGCGTACAGGGATCTCAGTAATTCAAATAGCAAACTCAGTGGATTCACATCATGTAAATTTGTGCAAGTTTGGGAGATTTGGAAGGTTTGGGAGCTTGATTTCAGACATGCAATGTCAACAATGTGTGAGAAAACAGGGCAACTACAGATTCAAACCTAGATACTTGAATTTTGAGTGAAAACCTGTTTGCTACTCAGTGAAATTGCTGCCAAATATTGATGTTGACATTGCTTGTCTACACTTCAGAATTTGACTGTGCATCCTTTAGCCCCCTCCAGTGTATTGTGTGTGTAAATACCACGGTAAATACTGTGAACCAGCATCTTCTCCCTTCCTCCCATCCAATGGTCATGCACAGATAGTATTGAAATCCTTCTAGACCACATGCAAAGCCATGAAAGGACCTCTTGTTTCACGTAGCATTCATATGAAAAAAAACACAGCAACAACTGCACAGAACATCTTATATTTATCCTGAGAAAACCTTTGTAAAGTTTTGATTTTGCAAACTAAGTTGGTACACGCACATGGTCCATATAAAAAAACAAAAACAAAACACAACTGTTCTTTAATTGCAACACAGTTCGATTAATCGAATTATAATTTAAAGAAATGGATCAACATTTTGGGAAATGCATTTGTTTGCTTTTCTGTCTACTAACTGGGAAGATCGACAGCACTCCCATATCTGTACAGGAAATATGAAACTACAGCCAGCAGCTGCTTAGCTCAGCTTAGCATAAACACTCGACACTTGTAAGCTTGACCTTCAAGCTCAGTGGATTACACGTTACACGTCAAGTCTCGTTTTAACACTTCTGTTTCGTATGAAGTAGACAAACAAGATGTGACATGTTAATTAGTGATTTTAACTGATGCTCATAGGTGGATTTTGTGTCTGGAAAGCATCAGACTAGCTGTTTATTTCCGTTTCCCGTGTTTGTTGTAAGCTAAGCTAATCGGCTACTGGTTTCAGCTCTGTACTTAACGTACAGACATGAGAATGGTTTTTAACCTCTCATCGACCACTCGGTACAAAGAGAGGTTTACTTCTAAAAAGGTTGAACTATTCCTTTAACTACCTTTGGCTCATGTGTCAGAGTAAATCATTGTTTTTGACATTCAGAAATTTTGTTCGCCTTCATTGACGTGTGTAACCAGCAAAGACACTTAAGCGAAGTGGTTTTCTCTTTTATTTTGTCTTGATTTAATTCCAGTACACACAGAAAATATTTTTATATACTTTAATTTTTTTAGTTGCTACAAGAGAAGAACATCTTATTGAGATGTTTTTGCTTGTACCAGTTAAATGTTTTGGGGTTTTTTTTTTTTTGTCTTTGTTTTTAGTCTGTTTTAGTTTACTCTTTATTTCTCTAATGGAGCTGGGTGGAATCGCACAGGACTGAACTTTATTTGAGCTGGTTTCAAATACTAACAGCGAGCGCTTTAGTGACTTGCTCGGCCTTTTCACCAGCTGCAGGACTGACAATAGACTACAAAGCTGAACCAAACCAGGAGCCAGTTGAATTTTACACTCTTACCAGCCACTAATTCTACTATTAAAATAACATTTAACTGCTTGGTGGAAGGTTTTTACTTCTTAGTCAAAACAGTCTGAAGGAGGAGGGGTTGATGAAGAAGTGTGACACATGTACAGATGTAAAAGAAATGACAACACAAGTAGTGCTACTGCTCACTTTTTTAGAAGCTGATCCTGTGTTATGTAATGCAGAAGAAGTTGTGCTAAAATGTAAAAATGTTTTACCAAAGTGAAATGTCTCTCCAGAGGTGTTGATGGGAAAAGTTTTTTTTTCCCTCTGCACATCTCGGCTGCTGATTTTCAACTATCTCACACCAGGAAACTGAAGTTTGGCCATTAAAAGGAAAAAATGTTTAACACTCACATCAAGCAATGAACATAATCTTCACTTGCAATAGAAGTTTTTGGCAATAGTTTCACACAAAAAATGAGGGATGTTTTTTTTTGTCTGAACTGATTGATTAAAAATCAGGATCTTTATTTCTTTTCTAAAAATCCTTTTCATGTATCTTCTCTTCTCTTCCTCCTGCCTCTAACTACAGCATTTTTCATCTTCAATTTCTACCTCTACACTTCAGTTTCTTTGTTTCTTAAAGGATTTTGTTTTCGTACATTTATCTTGTACATTGATGAAAGGTTGTGGCTATAAAGGAGCTAGAACTGATTCCCTCTTATTAAATAAAATGTTGCACAAAACTTCCCTGCACGGTGCAAACTACTGTATGCATACACACATCTTTAACTATCATCTCATTGTCTTTTTATCTTGTTCTTTTTTTTTAAACTTCACTCGTGTAATATAGAGATCAGACCCACTTGTTTTATATATGTTAATTTCTTCTGTAAAGCCTTAGTCCTTGTATTTGATTTTATTTTTGTAGATATGATTTTAAAAAGGATGTATAAATTATTTTTTTCTCCCTTGTTTTTAAAATTGGTGAGATTGTTAGCTGCACAGAAGGAAAAAAAAGAGTTCATGTCTCAGATTCATGTGTTTTGTGAGATTAAAAAGAAACTGGATAAATAAATGTGTGGACTGTGAGTGTTTGATCTTTGAAGTTGAGACAAATTGTCATGAGTTAATGTTGCATGTTGTCCTATATTTAGTGGGTTTTGGACTTTGACATTCAAATGTACCGTTTAGTTTTACCCTCAGTACCTAAATTACCTAAATTTCTTTTACTTTTTAACCAAAATTAAGAGTCTTACTTCAACCGCATCTCTAAATCGACCAGAGATTAATTGCTCAAAACAAATGACACTTTAACAATAGCAGACTGTGAGGAAGGATCTTTGTAGAAGAGCTGTCAAATTGACAAAATACATCAATGTAGGAAATGTCTGTACAGAACCAAGCTTAATCGTTTGCAGAGCAAAGTCAAAAAATTTTGCTGTTATATTAATTTAGTAGGTTTATTTTGCCTCGTTTAATGTTTTAAGGCAGTTATTTTGCTGATAAAGTCCATCAGTACGTTTGAGGCAGTACTTTGAGCATTTAAAGGAATGCTTTATGCACAGTGATTGTTTAATGACTATATTAGATCAAGATTAAGACATGTTTTGAGTTTTTTTGTTTCTTTGTAAGATACTGGTTTTATTTTGAAAAGCATTCCCGGAAGCTGTGATGCACCCTGGTTGGTGTGTGGCTCTCGGTCTCAGCCGGTGCTGGATGTCCGTGCAGACCCCCCTCAGCTCAGCGGGGCTCCGCTGCTACACAGCAGAAGATGCGTGTCGCTTCCTTTTGTGCCGCTTCGGCTCTTTGATTTTTCTTTTCCTGCGATTTTTAGCCGAGAAAACAAACTGTGTTCACGAAGAAAATTCAAGGTAAACTACGGCTGTAGATGAGATGGAAAGTGCGGACTGACTGAGCGTCGGGATAAAGTGAATCTGGAGCATTTGGAGGCACTTTTGTTGGAGACGCTCGGCGCTGAATCGCTGCTGCTGAGCTCATTGTGCTGCTGGTTGCGGTCTGTTCCTCTGGGGCAGAAAGGTAAGAAATCCCTGCAGGCATTATGGATACACTGTGTTAGTCTTTCAACGTTTATAATGGGTTTTGTGCAAAATGTACTAAATTAACAAATGCTATTAGTCTTTTTTTATACCGTTTTTATTTCTTTATTTGTCCACCACCACTCGACTGTGAGGACTGATGAGCTGGCAGACAACTGCATTGATCAGACTCACTTACAGCTGATTTTAAGTGGGAACGCGCACGCACGGGTTTCCACAGTTGTACTTGGATTTCATTCGCCCTCTTACCCGTGCACTTTAGCCTTTTTGCGCTTTTACGCACGGTGTGCCAAATTGAGCTCTTTACGCGTTGTGTAGATGTTATTTTCCACTGTGCTCAGACGCATGTGAGTTTTTTTTTTTGTGTGTATTGTCTCCAGCATGTTGCTCACAGCGGCATCACTTCATCCTGGGTGTGTTCCGCTTTGTTTGCTGCGTTACCACTTGTGTTAAATCAGCGCGCATGCAGTTCTCACCATGGCTTTGGTCGCTGGTTACGGTGAACTTTAACTCACGCTGGCTGTGTGTTTGTAATGGAAATGCGTGGTAGACTGGGGTTGGATTGCTTATAGGAGTCAGGATAGAGGCAGCAGCCACGCCTCGCTGGCTCACTGCCACCCTGAGGCCTGGAGGCTCCTGGGAGCCACACATGCAGGCTGTTTACACCACAACACCAACCTGAGGCTGCACTGAGAGTGTTTCATTCAAAAAACCGAGAAGTAAAAAATGAAACACTTCACGTATTGACACAGTAAATAAACTTTCACTTAACTTTATGTGTTGTACTACAAGTGGAGTGATCTGATTTGTTTAATGATAAATCTCACACCATCAGCAGAGATGACTCCCATGTTCAAATCAAATTATTTGTAAAAACTGCATTTGTTTCAGCATGATAACATTTTGTTATCCTGTTTCCACACTGTATGTATAAATTCTCTCATCCCAGATGATGCTGAACATGGACTCTAGTGTAAATCAATCAGCTGTGGATTGATTACAGTGAGAGAGGCTCGTCAGCATGATCGATGACATTGATTGTCTCAGAGAGAGACAGACAGAGCTCGTTGTGTTTATCTTTAAAGTATATTTTTAAACTCCAACATGCTGCTGTTCAGAAGGACGGAGGCGTTGTAACTTTACAATTTGCTGCAGTATAATAATATATAATGATATATTAGTCATCATTTAAGAATGTAGAGAGTTGTTTTCCCTGTCTACAAATCTCTTCTAGTCAAGCCACACATTCTGAGTTGGACTCAGACACTTTGGGACATTGACATTATTGTTAAGCCTGCGTAGCTTTGTCTTTATGCTTTGGCTTGAAGCTGCAATCTTTTACACACAGCATCCGCATATCGGTTCATCCGTCTTGAAAATACACTCGAACACATCCGAGTGACATCACTGTGTGGGATTTCACACCAGGATTTTGAAAATCTGCTAATTATTGAAGACCATCAGGACCGTTGTGCATTTCACTGACTTACAAGTACGGCCTTGTGTGCCTACTCAAGCATCTGCTTGCAGAAGGCCGAGATGAAGAGTCCATGTGTGAATCACATGACGGACGACGCTGAAACTTGAAGTGTCTAATGTGGAAGACGGACACAGTAGCTCATGGCACAAATTGAGAGCGCGAGGAGTTTTGTTATTAGATTAAGAGTCTACCTGTTACACAGCCAGTTTGGAAAGTCCCCTTTTGAAGGAAACATACTGTTATGTTCAGATGAAAAGACAAATTTATAATCTAGAAAGGAAAAACAGGCCTACAGATGAAGGGAGAACAGTTCTTAAAATGAGGTCAGAATCACAGTCTGCTAAATGAGTCGCGTCTCTTTCTGTCTTCTGAGGTGTGAGGGATAAGGCGAGGAAGGAGGGGGGTGCTAAGTTGATGTTCTGGTTGCCGTGGCAACTACCCCCCTCTTGTCTTTTCTCACCCAGAGCCTCCCATTCATGCCCATTGTAATAGCTGAGCTCTGTTGCCCTTGGAGACCACAGGGGACAGTTGGGGAATGTGTCGTCCGAGTGAGTATGTATCTCACACATTAAACTAAACGCTTGGTGAAACTGAGGTATACTGGCTAAAATCGAGCTTGCATGAACAAAACAGAATGCATTTCTTTATTTGTACTACTGTACGTCACGCTGAACTGAAGTTGTAGAAAAGAGCATCATTCCAGTTCTGCTTGAGCTGCTCACGTAGAAAACAGGAACAATGTCTGGCTGCTCAGATGTTCTTCCTCCACTCCTGCATACCGGAGAATAGAAGAATAGAAGGTGGTGTAATTGCCCTTTATTAGCTAGGAACTCACTCAGGGCCAAATCACTTGTGTTTGCTCATAAAAACTCCCTCAAAGCAGAGGAATGAGCCCAGCTATGTCTTGTGCTACTTGAAGCGGGCACAGACACACAGTGCCAACATTTGAACAATGCCGTCTCTCTTCTTGTTGCTGTTACTTGCTGTGTTTCCCCGTGAGACACTTTTACTCCTGTCTGATATGACAAATTATCTTTCAGCCTTCCTCACTCTCCCTTCGTTTATCTTTATCCCTCTCTTACGTTCTCTCTCTTCATCTCCTTTCTCGCCACGCTCTTTACCTTTTCCAAACTCGTCATTTTTATTATTCATATCTCACTTTTCCTTTCTCCCCACTTCTCCTGTCATTTCCCAGACGTCCAAGATAGATTCCCTCAGGAGTAAAGTGGACTTGCTGCGCCTCCCTCTGACTCTCTCTTGTAAGTCCATCAGTAATCACAAAAGCCAACTGGGCGTGGTCTGGGAGAAGGGCTCGGGGGCAGGAGGGGCCTGGAAACCCCGCCCACCAACAGCCTCCGACATGGACAACGAGTCAATGTACTCGGCGTACTCCTACAAGTCGTCCCAGTCTCGAACATCCCGCAAACACAGGTACAGTACCACAAATCGCACTGCACTGTAGTTCGTTACCACTTAATATGTCAATTACTTTCTCAATTAATAATAAGAAAACAGTGAATATTTACTTTATTATATAAAAACTACATAAAATGACTTAAGCTGTTGATCAAATATTAAAATGCCGCCTAATTTAATGCAGAACGAATTAATTGTTGAACTCCAGTTTCATAAGTATATGTTCAGTTGATCATTGATTAATTGGTTCATTTATTTTTTTCAAAAACAAACTTTGTGGTTCATAAGTTTCATAAATGTGTGATTTTAAATATACAAAAACACTGAACTGATTTTCTCTTTATTTTTCAGTTTTCTAAATAAATCAGTTAATAAATGTATTATTTCTGTGGCCCTTGTAGTCCTCTACATGAGATAACCTGCTTAAAGTTACTGCGGCTCCCCCTACTGGTAGTATCAAAAAAGGCAGGATCATTTGAAACTATACAGTATATTTAAATTAAAATGCTGTGTCTAAAATCAATTGATCATTCATTACTTCCTATATAACGTACACTCAGTAGTTAACTCAATAGTGACCAATAAACTGAATAAAAAAATATAAATAAATATAAAATATGAGATTTCAGACATTAATCTTTTCATTGTTTGTTTTAGCTTCCTGGATTACCACAATAGTTATCTAATAAAATACATAGATTATGAAGTAGTATGAAATTATTTTTCTTGTGTACAGATAATAAACCAACCCTGACTTATACACTTTTTCTTTGTTTGATGTCTCCTCAGAGACAGGAGGGACAGACATCGGTCAAAGAGTCGTGACAGCAGCGTCCGTGGAGACAAATCCGTGACCATCCAGGCTCCTGGTGAACCGCTGCTGGACACAGAGTCCACAAGAGGAGATGACAGGGTCAGTCTGGAATTTGAATAATATCTCTTAATATGTTTTCTACTCTGACCTAATAACACCAACGCTTGTCTGCTCTCTTCTCTCTTTAGGATGACAACTGGGGTGAGACCACCACCGTGGTCACCGGCACCTCCGTGGACAGCATCTCCAATGAGGATCTGACACGGATCTCCAAAGACCTCGAGGAGTCTTTGCCACTGGAGTGCCGCCGTTACCTCAGCCCAGTTTTGGGCGGCGTTCTGGGGTTTTTCTCCTTGGTCACTCCTCTGGCCTTTTTAGCCCTCCCACAGCTCCTGTGGCGGGACACACTGGACCCTTGTGGCACGCCATGTGAGGGACTTTACATTTCTCTGGCCTTCAAGCTCCTGATCCTCCTCATCTCGACATGGGCGCTGTTTCTTCGCGCACCCAGAGCCACTCTGCCGCGCTTCTTTATTTTCCGCTGCCTGCTACTGGCACTGGTCTTCCTCTTCGTAGCATCATATTGGCTCTTCTACGGGGTGCGGGTGCTGGAGCCCAGAGAGACAGACTACCGGGGGATTGTGGGATATGCAGCATCTCTGGTGGATGCGCTGCTGTTCATTCAGTACCTGGCCCTGGTGCTGCTGGAGGTCAGGCATCTGCAGCCTGCTTTCAGTCTCAAGGTTGTGAGGACCACAGATGGAGCTAGCCACTTTTATAATGTGGGGCATCTCAGGTTAGTGTGTGTGAATTTAATAAATATAACTGACCAATCCTAAGCCTCCTAAACTCGGTGCACAGCTGAGTGTCAACTCAGACAGCCTCAGTCATCTTTATGGTCTGATGCCTATGCTAACAATTGTCTAAATTCACCCACTTCCGAGACAGTTTTAAGATAGTTGACACATGCACATAGAGAAAAAAAGTCACCTTTTTAGCCACCTATCAGTAGATGGCTAGAAAGTATAGATGACACCTGGATAAACAATCTACAAGTGATCCTGTAAACTGTCATATTTGTTGCCTGTTTATAGAACAGGTATATATACACTATTTATCCTGGTGGTAACTGCTATGCACTCTAATTTTACATAATACTAGAAAATGTTAGGTATTAGTTCTTTATTACTAGTTGAACTGCTTCATCTCTGTGAGTCATTTGCTAGGTGTTGAGTTTTATATTGCTCTACAGTAGTGCAGACATATTTTTCTCATGAATTGGCAACAGAGCGTGTACCAGTTTCTGCTTCTGATAGTTCACCACTTCCTCATGTGGCTATTAATGTGACCACTAAGCTGTGGGATTGTCAAGGGTGTTATGTACTGATAACAACATTGTATAGAAATACGTCTGTCTAAGGGAGGAAGTTCGTTTTCTTCCTCTGTCTCGTGCAACACAGTATTCAACGAGCAGCAGTGTGGGTTCTGGACCACTACTACAGTGACTTCCCCGTCTATAACCCCGCCCTTCTCAACCTGCCCAAGTCCATCCTCACGAAGAAGATGTCTGCCTTCAAGGTCTACAATCTGGGGGAAGGTAAAATCTATTATGTAGCTTTTCTGTTCACCCCTCTCTGGATCACAACAATTTTTACCATGTGCATATTTAAAATAAACTAAATGCCCTCAAACAACACCATTATGATACATCGTCCACAGTAAGAATGATATAGGTGAGTTACTGATCTGCAGTATATTAGCAAGACACACATTAGCAATACATAACTGATGATATCAGTGCAACCAGAATACATATTTATATTAATATATACAGTATAATATAAATATACTTCAGTAAATAAGAATGTAAATTTCACAGTTTAATACATGGAACTGCCTGATAATTAGGATTGGTGGTCTTTCACTAAAGTGTTTCTGTCTATAGAGAACACCAATAACTCCACGGGGCAGTCCAGAGCCATGATCGCAGCTGCTGCTCGCAGAAGAGACAACTCGCACAATGAATACTACTATGAAGAAGCAGAGTTGGAGCGGAGGGTCCGCAAACGCAAGGCCAGGTGAGGATATACCCACGCAAACTCATGTACATGTAAAGATTGTATGAGTGTAAATTATCCCCTGAAATAATAAGTCCTATTATCTCTGGGTTTCTTGCCAGGAACGATTTAAAGCTGCAGCATTAAAGACATTTTTTTTGATTAGTTGAAAAATCCCTTTCTATATTTAAAGTGCAACCCTTTGGGTTCTGACTGTTTCTAAAACACAGTTGCCTTACACTCTGTACTGTCTCTGGACCCATCAAACACATGCTGCACAAGGGATGCAGTTGATGAGAGGCTGCTAACACTAACACTACAATGGGTACTGCTGATTGTTACTGCAGAAATGTGCTCATATTATTTATATGCAAATGGTTGTCTACACCAATCTACAGCAAAACAATAATAGAAATCTATGTTTTATAGGCCTATATGTGGGAAAACATGTGCTTACATATTGCAAATAGCCATAATTACCGTAATAATTGTTCCAGAGTGCAGGGATATAACACATGCTGAGGCAGCTTTTAGCCGTCATGCTTTGAAACATTGAAATCATCACCTGGGGATGTGAGAACTACTGAAAGTATTTAAATGCAAACTTGAAACCTACGTTTTTGCCTGGCTTTTGATTAAAACATTTTGACATATTTATGTAATCAACATGATCGGTTAGATTAATGCACTGTTCCAGCCATATATTTGACGTCATAAGAATGTGGAGCAAACTAAGTTGTATCACAGCATAGTAGAGCAATATATTTCTTTATTTTTCCAAAATCATTCACAAAAATGTCATTTCTCCTCCCAGACTTGTGGTGGCAGTAGAAGAAGCTTTCACCCACATAAAGCGTCACCAGGATGACGAAGCAGTCACCTCTTCTCCCAAACACCCACGAGAAGTGATGGACCCTAGGGAAGCAGCTCAGGCCATTTTTGCTCCCATGGCGAGGGCCATGCAGAAGTATCTCCGAGCCACCCGGCAGCAGTCGTACCACAGCATGGAGAGCATCATCAACCACCTGCAGTTCTGCATCACACACAACATGACCCCCAAGGTAAAGAGCATAGTTTCTAGGTATCTGTTGTATTTTTATTACAATTGTAGTACGTTACCTTGTAGTACAATTATTTATTATTAATCAGTATTTCTGTTACTTAGTTCTTTTTAAATGATTAATTACATGTTATCTTGATATCACATATAACATATTTTGTGTGTTTCTATCTCTAAAGGCTTTTCTTGAGCGTTACCTCAGCCCAGGCCCAACCCTCCAGTACCTGGACAACAGCAGGGGGCGCCAGTGGACACTAGTGAGTGAGGAACCAGTGACGGCCTCCTTGCGCCAGGGACAGGTCTTCTCCTTGAGACGCGTGGACTTCTCCCTGGTTGTCACAGTGACGCCCCTCCCCTTCCTGCGCCTGGGTGAAGAGTTCATCGACCCCAAAAGTCACAAGTTTGTCATGAAACTGCAGTCCGAGACATCTGTGTAGACAGAGAGAGATACTCATATTAGTGCTTTCAAGGTCTCTTTTTATACCTTTTGGAATTGTCTAGTTATTTTTCATGATTTGTATTTGTTGTTAAACATGAAACATCCTGAAAAAGCAAAGTGGCTGTGGATAAAATACGTATATGTAAAGTAATTCACTATAAATTTTGCAATACAAATAAAAGTATCCTTTGGCTAAAAAAGGAAGGAACGCCTAGCGTTTCCATCTAAATATGTACTTGCCAAATTTGTGACATTTGTAGAGCATTTTTACACCTGTGTGCGATTGGCTAAATAATCTGAACTATAAGGTCTTCTGAGTGCACAGTTGACCTTTTTTACATGTACTGTGAAACTTGAGAAGCTTCTTTTAGCTCACTCGTTGTCAGTGCTAATCTCGCTTGCATTTCCTGTTTGAACTTCTTGTTTGCTGCTGTTTTGGCCTTCAAAGCAGTCACTGAAACGGTTTACTAACAGGTCTCCTTGCTTTTTCTTTTTGCATATGTGCTGGATTCACTGATTCATTTTGAATTTCCTCTATTTGTGATTCCACTGAAAAATTTACTGAAAGTGGACATAATCTACTTTCCAGTAAAACACTTGATGGACTCAACACACCGAGCATTATATGGAGATATTACTTTAATTGTATTTCCTGTTTACATAGTTTTGTTGAATAATTTGTCACTTCTGGAGTTTTTATGGCTTACACTAACAACAAATATAAGATACATGTATAACAGCACACTACATAACACACACAACATAGAACGAGTTTGTGTTAAGTATCATTGCTAGTACATGTTGTAACTTCTGCATATGAGGTTTTAATCTTGATCAACTCCAGCAGAAAACCGCCAAGTACTGCCAATATGCCTCTTTTACTGTTCTTAATGTTTTGTGTGAATGTTTGTGTTTGACCTGTGTTTGATCACCAACTGGAAAATGCCCCAGGGCCTGAAACTACAGAGCCTTATATATTATTCAATTGGTTGTTTGTACATTACACAAAGATAACCTGAGTAAATATACAATGCAGTTAATGACGATTAATGATGACTAAACCTAATAACTTTTTGTGACAGCTTTGGCGGCAACAACAGCAATCAAGTGTTTGCAAAAACTGACAACAAATCTTTCACATCGCTGTGGAGGAATTTTGGCCCCAAATCATCTGCAGAATTGTTTGGATTCAACCACATTAGAGGGTTTTTGAGCATGAAGGTCATGCCACAGTATCTTAATAGGATTTAAGTCCGGATTTGACTAGGCCAGTCTTTGTGTTCTTCTTGGTCAACGGTGGCTTTCACCTTGGAACTGGGTGTCTCCAGAAATAATGAAGCTGTTGTATATATTGGGAGGGGGGATGCATCAACAGTCCCACCTCACTCACAGGTTATTTGGGCATATGTTGAGATAATGTGTGTATTTGTGTCTCTTGTCACTCAGAGATGTTCTTTCAACACCACACAAGCTGACTGTCATGCCAACAAGCAGTTTACGTGAATTTGATGCAGTTTTCTGAGGTTGTATTTTTCTGTTTTACATTTT
>JAUBNQ010000010.1:8557443-8570407 GCA_032353495.1 Ctenopoma kingsleyae | reverse complement strand
TATAGAAATGAGACACCCCAGCTGTACACGGTGCTTCCTGAGAGACGAACTGGCCCCGTAGGAACAAACATGATGGCCTCCACACACATCTATGAAATGTCAGGGGTAAGACAACTGTTTATGAGCTTGGGATAAGTTATGTTTGAGTGTGTGTAAGTAAATATATTCAAGCAGTTGTGTCCTATGTATAACTGTGACTTAAAAATCATCCTTTCATCTTCAGACCATGCCAGGTCGCAAGGCAGGTGGAGGACAGGAGTCGCAGGGAGTGGAGGTTGCCCTGGCTCCAGAGGAGTTGGAGCTGGACCCTATGGCCATGACCCAGAAGTACGAGGAGCACGTGAGAGAGCAGCAGGCCCAGGTGGAGAAGGAGGACTTCAGCGACATGGTGGCTGAGCACGCTGCCAAACAGAAGGTACAGAGACACCAGATCAATGTGAAAGAAAATCCAGATTAAAAGCTGTGGTCACACCGTCAGTACTCACAGTTAGGGAGGTGCTGTTTGAAATATATTCAATCAGTGAACTGAAATCAACAAAACATCCATTTTTAATTTAACTAAATTAGTCTCAGGAAGTTTAAGTAACAGTTTAAATGTCATTGTGTTAAAATGCTAATAAATCATATGCAATGTGTACTATACGATTCTAGCACTTATGTTTTCCTTTAAATTTGCTCATATTTATTGATTTACAGATCTGTGTATGAAAAATATGTGGCTCTGCATGTGTTTTATTTATAAACTTGAGGAAGGTTCTGTTGTGTTTGGTCATTTTCCCCTCGTGGTGAATCTAAATATCTAAATATTAATTTTTTTCCTTCCTATTTCTGCTTTTTCTTGCTACCATACAGCAAAAAAAGAGGAAGGCCCAGCCACAGGACACACGAGGTGGTGCCAAGAAATACAAAGAGTTCAAGTTCTAGAGCAGAAACGCAGAGACGAAGCGCTGCGGGGGGAGTAAGCCACAATGGGAAATGAAAGCGGAAGAGCTGTTTTTAATTTCAGAGGATAGAGGATGCAGGCTGCAGCACCAGTCACCTGTTAGATCATTAGCAGTAAACACATGTTTTGTTCCTTTTTTAAAAAACTATAAATAGACGATGCTGTCATGACCTGTCATGTTGTCACATGAAGTGACGTGTTTCCTCTGTTTGAATATGTTTTACGTTGTGGGGTTTTTTTTTCATTGTAACCTTCTTTTTTTCTGTTTTTTGTAAATAAATCAAATGACGACAACAATTTCCATTTCTTCTGATTCCGTTTCACACTTTGTGGGTGGTTTGAGTTTTCACTTACAATCATGAACCAGTGGTGAAATTCAGGGTTATTTGCCAAGTCTGAGTCAGCTAATCCTGCGTCAAGCAGAGTGACTGTAGCCTGAGAGGTTTAAAAAGAGATCTCAATTTGCATGTTATGAGCTGGTACAATAAGGACATGGACTCTACAAGTGTTCCTTTATATTTATGTGTTGTTTAATTACATAAGCATAACAATAATATATTGTACAGTTCTGCACAAACTATATTACACATGTCTGATGACCACTAATGGAGTCTAAGGCCAAATGCAGGAAGATTTAAGACCCAGTGAGATGAGCCTGTGTCAGCACTAGGTCCAAAAGTCCAAACAAGTGTGAGACTGATGTCTCTTAAGGTAAAGACTGTCTCTATGTTATTACAAACTCTGCCTAAAAGCTGTTGACTTTGTGCTGAAAGGGAAAGTACTGGTCTGTAGGTATAAATCATAATTTACTGTGATATCACATTCAGGTCTGTCACTGAAGAACTGTCATTTATTCTTTGTTTTAGAACCTGTACGTCTTGTACTTTTTCATGAAACACAGCAGACACAGCCTCAGGCCTTCACCAGACTGGTTGCTGTGGTAATGCTGGTCATCACAGCATGAACAAAGACATCAGGGGAACACCACATGCATTGGGGACTGGAAGGTTAATGCCTCAGTCTTTTAAGTAATGACTCATTAATTCTCACAAACATGTAAACTACTTGCTTGTTTTCCAATACAATAAGCTGCAGTCAACCTTTCTACAGCTGGGGGGCAGTGGAGGAGCGTGACAGTCACCTGACCGTCTAGGAGGCACATTGACCTAAATAGCTGCAGCAGCCTCACACTGACTCGGTCACTAGTACAAACATGTTCACAAAGAGCAACATCCTGTCACAGTCACACACTTTT
This sequence comes from Ctenopoma kingsleyae, assembly GCA_032353495.1. Lineage (NCBI taxonomy): Eukaryota > Metazoa > Chordata > Actinopteri > Anabantiformes > Anabantidae > Ctenopoma > Ctenopoma kingsleyae. Next base: position 8,568,209 of record JAUBNQ010000010.1, on the reverse strand, counting down.
TCTCTTAAAACAATGTCCGCTACTGATGGTCACAGCAGGCTTTTGTATATTGTCATTTCTAAGTTTACAGTTACACCTTAGTTCCAGAGTAATGACATTATCTCCTGGCAACAAAACAGTTTCTCACCTCACCTGACTGAAAGGTGTTTGCCAGGACCCTCACTGGTTCAGTAGGGACAGCAGACTGCTCACAGAGTCGTCCATCCGTCCATTGTTCTGCTGTAATTTTCTCCTGAAATTAACATTAAAAGCCCTGAATTCCTTAACAGCTTTGTGAAATTTATAGTAAACTAAATATCTTTGAGATTTGTGCTGTTTGTCACACAAAGCAAGGGATCTGAATACGTCCTCTTGCACTGAGGGAAGTTATAATGAACCTTTTTTCACTATTTTCTCTGACACGTTATTGACAAACTGTTGTAATTAATTGAAAAGATAACCTGGTTATTCATAAATAATTAAACTCATAATTAGCTGCAGCCTAAATATATATACAGTAGTTTGCAAGTATAATTGTCTGCAGTGGTATAAACCAGCTAGGATCTGGCATAAATCCAAGACAAATCCAAAACTATTTTATTTTAATGCAAATACCTCACACATTGTACAGACTGTAAATCCATCTACACATGTGGGAAATACAGTCGTGTTGTGTAAGAGATGGTATGAACTTAATTGACTTTGACATTGGATTTGTGCAGTGTCACTTGATGACCTGGCAGATTTGGGGCGCTGTGTAAAAAGTAACCCCGGATTATCCCGTGACCACGGTTTAATCTGCTTGATTCTAATCTCTTTATAAATGGAAGGAGCTGGTGGTGAAAGAAGCGTTTTAAAAAGAGCATGGGGTTTGCACTGCGTTTAAGTCATTTAGCTGATTATCCAGAGCGAGGCACTGACAACAGGGCCGGCAGCGCGTCTGCATGGTTTTAATTCTAGCTCATCAGTGAACCTGCTGATCTCACTGATTGTCACACCTTCAGAGGACGAGCAAGCTAACAAGTGACATCAGTCTTTGTTTTGCTTAGTCAGAAGGAAAATTAAACCCTCTTTTTTTTGTCCGCACACAACTGTTTGACTAGAACATGCGTATGTATGACAAACATTACAGGAGGAACACAGTATACAAACACCACCGGCTGTTTGCTTTCTGTTACCTTATCATTTTCAGTCTTTACTAATATGATCAACATGCTGTTCAACCAGCAAAACCTCGCAGTCATTTCATTATTGTTCAGTCGGTGTATGGAATTATTTCCAACATCCCCTGAAGGAAGCATATTACTGGGGGATACTTTAGCCAGATTTCAACAAGAATGCTGTGGTAATGTGGTTTCTGTTATGAGACCATAGATGCAGACGTGTTTGAAAAGTATCCAGGAACATTTCAAGCACATAATACTGCTGTAAGCTCAGACCCCAGCTGGCCTATAGACAAACGTCTAGCTGATGGCAGCCAGCCACGCTGTGACATCAGTGCAGCGATTAGGTCACCTTCTGATTCATATTCAGATTCTGAGACTGTAATCACAGCCCTGTCTTTGTCACCTGAGGGTGCAAACAATGCACCTGTTCTGTGCTCCGCTGACAAGCGTCCAACTGGAAACCTGCAGCGTGGAGTTTGTGACAGAGGGAGAACTGTGGTTTTCAGTTGTTAATCATGAGATAAACAGAAAAAATGAACAAATAAATGGCAGACAAGAATTTATGTAGTTCATAGATTTAGTTTTTGCACACATGTTGGTTTCTGAGTTTGAAGGCTCATGACAGAACAATAGAACAATGTATACTACATTTTTAACCTCACAATCAGTCCTGTGAAACTCAGAAGAACCTGTTCTAAACGCAGGGTTTTTCCTCAGCAGTTCTGGCTGTCAGAGCTCACAGGTTATGAAATGAAAGCAACATGAATTCAGAAACTGTAACTGGTTTTGCACCAATGTAAATGTGCCTCCTTGCAGCAGTTCAAAGAGGGCGTGTAAGTGTGTGTGTGTGTAAGCTTGCTTGTGCATATGACTAATGGGAATGATTTCAGTAACACCTGAGACTCCAGTCGGTGCACCATACGGGCTTAAAATAGAACAATTCACAAATTTACCCAAACTGATCCACAGTAAAACACAAGAATATGCACATTCTTATGTTCTACTCTGATACAAAGTGTAATTCTGCAGATAGTTTGAGGTTAAAACACAGACTAATGGGTAAATATTGGCTCACACTTATCTATAGTTCAAATCAATGTCATTGTAAAGTGGAAAAGGTGTTTTCCACTGTCTGCAGTTGGTGTTAATCATCGCTCTGATTTGTTTGTCAAATAATAACCACTAACTTGCTAACCACGTGGATTTTGACCTTTTTACTGATCTTTATGAAAAGCTGTTGTTAGTTGGTCTCGGGTTAAACGCTTTACATAATGTTAAATTATTGATTGAGTAACATGTAAAATTACGATCTCTAAATATAAAACGACATATGCAACAAATACATACTCAATATGTCCTAGCAATATACTTTACACTATATAATAGTAGTATATAAACAAGTATTATAATATAATATAATCTAGTATAGAATATAAACAAGATACAAAAAATCATTAACAAAATATACTGAAATAAGAAAATTACTACTACTACTGTTTCTACTGCTACTTTTACTAATACTACTAATTACAATAATAATTCAATAAATATAAATTTTAATAAATATATTTTATTCGTGTTTTATGTACTATTTATATTATTTAGCAACTGAATGAAAAAAAACATTGTAAGTAAACAACTACAAAACAACATAGACTAATAAGTAAATACTATAAAATTAATTAAAAAAAAACCCTTTTAAAATAATTTCAGTAGTCTTATTTACATGTTCATGAATAAACTCATTTTAACCTACTATAATAAAGGTACAATCTTTATAAATGAAGATTTAGAATAGGTTAATTAATCATATGCCAAAAACATATAACTAATACACTGTACGGTAGTAATACATAGATAAGAGCAGTAGAATATACAGTAACTCGTGGTTTAAAAAAACACATAACACCAGCACAGCTTGCTATTGGCCAGCAGCCTCTCTCTCTCTCTCTCTCTCTCTCTCTCTCTCTCTCCCAGGAGTCGCTTTACGTCCTCCAACCAAAGAGGCGTAGCTCTTCGGGTTCTTTTCATTGTGAGACTTGAGCGACAGAAATTTCCGCTTCCTGCACCGACAAACAAGCAGCACACTCACTCGCTCACTCACTCACACACACCGACACCGACACCGAGGCGGCTCGAAGTTGAGGCGCGGGGACGCAGAGAGGACACACGGACAGACGGGCGCGGGAATTTGCTGCCTGCCTGTCGGGTACAACACCCCCACGACGACTGCAATGTTTCCACCATCAGGCGGTGATTAGTTTGCGGAGCCTGCGCACGGCACCAGCAGGAGCGTTAGAAATAAGGCAGAGGAAGGAGGACCGACAGCAGCAGCAGCAACAACACACACACACACAAAAAAAAGGACAACACACAAACGCAGGGAAGCCGAGCTACTACGCGCACTGCTCCTGCTCGCTCCGTCTGAACGCCCGTCTCCAGCCTCCAGCATGTCGGAGCGAGGAGGGCTCCCGCGGACTGGGGGCGTCCCTTCGCCGCACATGCAGCCCTCCAAGCCGGTCAGCATCACGTCCAACCGCCCGGTCCACATGAACCTGTACGCTACCTGGGAGGTGGACCGCTCCTCACCCAGCTGTGTGCCGAGGTATGTGAACGGTGTGGAGGGATGGGGGGGGGGCATCACTTATCATTTTCAGGCTTGTTGTGAAGGGGAAATGACCCAGTCTGCGTGTGTGTGTGTGTGTGTGTGTGTGTTTACCCTGGGGGGATTTCACATAGACAATCGACCATGTGTGTCTGTTTGGAAAGATTGTCACTTCATATGATGTGCTTGCTTGTTGCGGAACATATGGAGAGGTCACACTAAAACATAAAAAAACATCACATATTTGTTGATCAGATGTAAATATTATAATATAATATTACAACCGACAAATAATTTGACCCATTTTTAGCCCCAGAGGACCCTCTGAGGTGCCCAGACCTCAGTTTGGCTACCACCAGTTAACAAGAATAATCATTAGCTGACACCACTAATAAATGGCACAAACAAGTATGTCCCCTGGTTATCCTTTATCCTAATAAGAGTGTTTGTGTTGGGGCAGCTCCAGCCTTCCACCGGTGGGTCGCCTCAGTTGTAGCTGTCTGTCTGATCAATGCAGACACAAAGACTGATGAAGCATTGGGTTTCACACTGTCACTGCAACTGTAGAGGAGCATTTTGTAGCCATAAACAATACAGCTGTAACACGAGGTGATGTGATGTATTGTTTTGCAGGAGAAGAGGAACACAGCATTGATCTTTGAGGTGACGCTGCATGTAGAAATTAGTCGGTTTTCGGAGTGGTGGGGGGGTGTTCAGCATGTTTCCTTGACGTGTTGATCTTTGCAGGCTGTGATGCAATGAAAGTTGCTGTTTTGGTTCATGTGGGCAATGCAGCAAGGTCACAGTGGATGAGACACCCAGTGCACCTACGCTCAGTCGCAAACAAAGACATTCAAATAGGCTTCTTTGTTCGACTGTGAGCATGTGAAGGGATTGAGCTGGCGTGCACTGTATGTCACAGTGATAGTTTCATTTTTATATATGTACTCTAGCTAACGTCTGCGCTCCTGAATTTATGGTGCTGTAGTCATAACTGTGGTCAGGAGTTAGATTCAAGGTTAAAGGTTAACAGCTGTGACTAGAAGTGCCGCTCACGTGATTCCCAACCTGAACATGCAGCTGTTGATGCGATGATGTATTTCACAGCAGATCACAGTTACATAGTCAAGAAAGGTATCATTTTTTTAGTTAGTAGATATTATTAATTTTTAACCTGACAAACACGTATATGTATGTTTATAATTAGCTGTTCACCGATATGGGATTTTGAATGGCTGAAGCCAGTCTTTAGAAAGCCGGGAGGCCTATGGTTAATATATAATGCAGATATGTTGTTTGTTTTCTCTTTTTTCATTACAACGGAGACACAAAAATGCCAAACTTCAGTGAGCATTTAATGAACTATGAAAATATTTGAATTATTTTAAAGTAAACAGAAATTTGGAAACATGGATAACGGATGTCCGTACTGTCCCTGAACGCCTCACAAGTGCTGCTGCTCTAATAAATGGTCACTCATGTTATGCTGTGCACTTAGAGCAAGGGGAGAGGAAATATGTGGTATCCAGGAGATGTTATGTAATTTGTGGGCATCATTAAAATGCATGAGACGCCCAGAATTTGTGAGTGATGAGATGTTAGTTATTCTAATATTATGCAATGAAAGCATCTAACAGTCGATTTCTGTTTTTATCACTCCTACTGTAGCAAGCCGAGTGTAATGATATACAGTTGTAAACTAGTACTAGCTCAGCTGGACTCTTTCCTGTGTTTATTAATTAGAAATGTTCGGCCCAAGTAATCAGCTGACTGATCGATTGGTCGACGATAATTTATGATACACACAACTGTCTACTAACATGAATTTTGATTTCCCTTGATTTGCTGTGTTTTCGAGTCAGTAGACTGAATTGTTTTCTTTCAGATGAGTTCAGATGTTTAGGTTACTGAAAGCAATTAGTGGGCATGAAGCATGCTGCTAAAAGCATCACACATGCTGACATCTTAATGCTACTTTCTAAAATGCTTTGGGGCTTTGCTGGGTTAGATGCAAACCCTCAAGGGTGTGTTTTGATTCTTAGTTTTTCCCAGTGTGTGTGTGTGTGTGTGTGTGCTCACCATGCGCTGGTGAATAAATGATAGAGTCTTGGATCTATGTTTTGGAGCAGCTTGCATGAATAAAACATCCATTGTTAGCCTACATTTGGAATGTTTTTCCTCCTGACCTTTCTTCTGAGATTCAGATTCTTTGTATTTGCACACTAATGTCCACAGCCGGTTTGAAATATGGCGTCGTGCTTTGAAATGTGATTGTGGATGTTTTTGGGTTTTTTTTATTTTTTTTATTTCTGCAGGCGTCACGGTCCGTCAAATATCTTCGATTTCACTGCAGTTGCAGCAAGAGAGAGAGACTTGCAGAGCCAGAAAAAAAATGGAGCGGGATGGAGAGAAAAGGAGGATGACACTGGGAGATGGAAGTAGAAGCTGTGGCTCTGTCATCTACATTTAAATAGGATTTCTCACAGACGGGCTCCAGGAACGTCTTCAGAAACAGGGTTAATGCTAAAATCTGGCCCAGCTGAGAGAACCTGCATCTACCACAGACTGAAATTCAGACCTGATCATGTTTTGCAGTGACTGAGTTTGGCCTATTTACTTCTTGTTGTCTTTTTTTATTGGCTAATCTTTGTTGCTGCAGTGAGGACTGAGAACTTCCCCTCTAAAGCCGAGTTGTAGCTCTAACCTCTTCCTGTCTACCCAAAATGCCACTTGGTATGTTGTTTATGCAGCGATGTGAGGAGAGTTTCCCCCAGCAGGCACAAACATACGCTCAGCCCCATCCTCCAAAGTTTGATTTTGTAGAGAAACCTGGAAAAATGCTGAAAGCATCAACACCCGTTTGTTTGTTTTGTGGTATTTCTGGTCGTATACAGTGGGGAGTGACAGGAAATATTGAAGAGTGAGAGATGATATCGCTTGTTCGAGCAAGTCTAGAGTCAAAAATTTGCCAGTACATTGTATCCGTTTTCAAATATGAACAAGCAGGATACCCTGAATATTTGTTTTGAAAGGAAGAGAAACACAGTCATTTCAAAATCGGCACCACCCTTCCTCATATCCATCAACGTAGCGTGAGTGCCTCTGAGGTCATTTCTGTGTTTCCTGACCTTCTATTCTTTACTTGAGAGGAATAAATCATTTCACTGGCTCCAGACCAGCTCTTTCAGCACAGTTTAGTGGGTCATTCCTCTCTCCACTGTCTCTTCTGGGTTCTGCAGTGTCATCAACACACACGGGTGCTTGTGCTCGGTGAGACATTCATTTTCTACTACCGCGTAATCCTGTTGACGGGATGCTGCTCTTCCAGGGTCGAAGCCTCACCTCACATGCATAGAGGCTGCAGTGAATAAGGCAGCAGAAGCAGTTCTCAGGTGTATTCAGGGTTACTGTCAGGTGGAATGCGGCTGCCAGGGTTCGCACCACAAATGGTTTGGATTCCACCGTCAGCAGAGTTTAGTTGAGGCTTCCTCATGCAGCTGCTGAGTGTCAGGTATTCTGGCCCTGTGACAGAGCTCCTCGCCCTGCATTATTAAAGAAGGCCTGCTCGCAGAGCCCGTACAGGGAAAAGTCCCTTGACTTAGGTCCATAGATGGAAGCAAAGGTCTTTGCGCTGCGCTTCAGTCTCTTTCCCAGAGTGGCCACAAATCAGATTTATAGGAAGGATTGTGGACATTGACTTGGACCATAACAAAGGAAAAAGGCTCCAGTTTGTGTGGGCATCTAATGCAGCCACCTTTTTTGGCTTTGAAATTCATTATGGTTCAGGTGAAGCTTTCGATGTGAACTCTTGCAGCAATTTAAAAGAAAAAATAAAAATAACAAATGCTTCAAATAAATGCTTTTTTCTGCCTTGCTATTCTGTTAAGTTCATCATGTGAGTCTTAGAGAGGTCATAAGATCAATTTTAACACTGAGCATTAGCCACTGGGTATCCTTCTGTAATCATAGTAACACCACTAAAGGAGAACTTTACTCTACTTTCCTTTGTTTGGTTTTGTTTTGTTGTCTGTGGTTTAAAGTCTCGTAAGTTAAAGAAAATGGGAGCCATAATCTATGATATCAAGCCGTTTGAGTGGCTAATAGAAGAACATTCATAAGAATCTTCATCTAAGCATCAGTCATGTTAGTATCCTTTGTTAAGGAGACAAAAATTCACCATATATGTCAGGAAAGTATATGTTGTTTGTTGCTTAAAATGGTTGTAAACCAGCTGGTTCTACTCCTGAACCCTTATTACTTTTCTCAAAAGAGCATCAGCTAAAAGCTCATTTCAGAGCTAAAAATAACCAAATAATTAAATGAAAACATCAGGGTCATCACATTAAGAATAATGCCTATCTCCTGGCCTGGTAATGAATACTGTTGGCGTGAGGAAGCGCGGTGCAGAAATGCAGGATGTTCTGAATTATACATTGTGCGTTTGTTAGACACATCTGCTGTAATTGCCCTTCAACACAATAGTGGGACGAGACGCTCGTGTTCCTCGAGTGTCAGTGTTACATTATCCACCCTGCCCCCGTAAAGCCTGACCGCTTAACACCCACAAATGGAAAGAAACGGAGCGTTCGCCAACAGGCTATCGCATACATGCACACACAGCCGGGGCAGCAGTGTTCATTAAGAAGCTTTGGCTTTGCCACTCGCCCCAGCGGTGCCTATTCTTCTGAAGTTTCTCCTGCTGCTCGGGTCACGTTGGCAACGAAGGGAGACAGAGTGCGAGGAGTAGGGAATGCATTTTTCCTGGTGTGTCTTTCATAGTAATAATGTAGCAGTTATAGTGACTAACATGGCAGTTATGGGAGTTTTTTCCTGTTTTTCTCAGCTTCAAGGAGGATGTCAGGCTGTATAAACCTGCAGTGAAACCTCTCGCTCGGCATTGCTAACCCACTCAAAAGAATTTCACTGCCTCTCACTGCTGTGATAGAGCTTTCAATGCTTTTTTATAGACCTTTCTGGGAATAAAATTTGCAGGGTAACAGTGTCAGTTTGCAGATTTTAAAAGAAAATTAGTTCAAATGAAAATATCATTACATTATTGTTATGGAACTTGAAAAGCAATATTGGCTGAAACGCATCTAATCTGATTCTCTTGGCTGCTGCTCAGAGAAGGTCCAAGGGTGCTTACCATATTGGATGACCCTGATTTTAAGGGTGAAATTGTGTAAAACCTTGAAGGTTATCTGAAATGCAGTTAATCCAAAGGCAAGATAGAGAAATAGTGAAAGATGAAACACACTTACCGTAAATACTGAGTTTGTGTAGCTTATCAGTCACAAACTCACACTTCACACACTCTGTCAGGCTCTTAGTAGTGGGTTAAGTGTAATTATCTGGCTGTTAGCATTTTCAGAATGTTTTTTCTTTTCTGTAATTATTGGCAGCTTGACAGGTGATTTTGTCCACAATACATTTCTGCTGTAAAGATGTTGACTAACTTGGTATGAGTGGAATTCTAACTTCTAAAAGATGTTGCACAAGACGTTAGAAACTTGCTAGTTAAAATAAATATGGGCCTTGTCCTTCTGCTGTAGCTGCTGCTGCAGCGTAGAGGCTGTGGTCGATCAGGCTACATTACTGCTGTGGTCTGAGTCGACCTTTGTTGCGGTATTGTAATGTTTATGTGTGTTTTTGACTCCTGGCAGTGATTCCTGTGCAGTGGAATCATAGACTCCCATCTGGCTGGTTGCACACACACACACACACTTGCACAGATTTCCATTTCTAAGGTGCGCTGACTTCTATTCACGGACAATGTCACCGACATATGCTTTGCTTTCATCTCGTGTTATAAATAAGGACACAGTGGCATCCGGTTACATAAAAGGAGATACAGGGAGAAACAAAAATCACGCTGACAACAGGTGCATTTTCACACACACACGCACAGACACTACATAGCTCCATTTTCAGCCTTTTGGAACATCAGCTGGATGCACAGATATGAGATTGAAAAATAAAAGTCCAGTGGGTAGACGCAACGACACATCAGCACTGACTTGTAAAATAAAACACACTTGGATGTAAACAACTCAGCACATAACAAATGTCGGTGCATTTGTGCATCTGTGCAGCTACTGCATATCCACATGTCCTTCCAAATAATGCGTGCACGCAAGTGTAATCCTCTCCAGCTCAGGTTACACACAGTCTCCCTTGGGTGATAACAAGCTTGTAATACACTTAACACAGATTGACCTTGACACTTTAACTGTCTTTTAGGATTACAGACAATATTTAATTGACATTATTTCAATTCAGCACAGGTTAAGGCTAGCTGCTTCCCCTTTTCGCTTCTTAGCTCTAACTCCAAGTTCAATGTACAATCTTCTTGTTGAGCTTTCAGTAAGGAAGCAAATAAGCATTTTTTTTCTTAAATTAAATGAAAGCTTTTGACTGAAGTAGTTCAGGTTTAACTCGTTTAGAAACAAAGGCACTATGTAAAGAGATACAGTATGGGGAAAACAAACATAACATGAGAATCACTTTAGCTCAGTTGCTGCTTCTGAACTCAACTCATACTGTCACTCTGATGCTCTCGGCTTGTTATTATGGCTGTATCAGAGCAGCTCTGATTGGTTCATAACCAGGAAGCTAATATGATCGCCCACTCCAATAGTGGTTTTCTGTTCCACAGTAACCAATCCAGCTACGTGCGCTTGTGCACAGCGGCGGTCCGACGGCATCATCTCCCTGTCTGGAGCTAAACTGAATTAGGCGGGTGCTCTGCTCATTAATCTCTAATCGCTTTAACGAAGGGTCAGTTGTTATGTGTGTGCACTTGTGTGTGCGACAACAAAACGGGATTCCTGCTGTGAGATCTAATCAAGGGAAGCTTTGTTTTTATTGTAAACTCAAACTTACACACACTTTTAATGAAATGGAGGTACACTACATGCAAGAAAAATAGTGCTGTTAAGAAGAAGAGACATTTTCCATTTGCTCTCAACACAAGCAGTATGTTATCTGCTCACACACACACACACACACACACACAC
>JAUBNQ010000010.1:8533195-8549117 GCA_032353495.1 Ctenopoma kingsleyae | reverse complement strand
AGTTTTGGATCTATTATAGTCTTGTCTTTTTATTATTCATTGTACAGATCTAAACAGACAAGAAACACAGATCAGAGGCACTGGAAGTCAGAAAAACAATTTATTTTAAGCAAAAGATAACAAATGTTGTGACTCACATCCTACAGCCTCTAAGAAATACACGATATCAACTAAAATAGACTTTTATTCAAAACATTATACCAGAGAGATGAGGATTTGAGGATGTCTGAAAGTAAATTTCTATACGGTTCGCTGCTCACTTACTGCGTGGAAGTAAAAGGAAATGCATATAAAACAAATAATGACACAGTTTTCATCCTTCAAATGAAAGTAGTTTAAATATCTTCAAGATTAAGATTATTTACTCTATTGTATAGAGTAAATGCTGTAGAAATCAGAACCCAGTAGTGGTAGTGAAATAAAAAGAAAAAAAAAAGGATTGAAAAGCTGTAGCACATACAAGTTTAACAGGTGAATAACCAGGATGGCAGCTTGGTATTATAAACCTATTAAGAGCTCATAGACAACTCCTACACAGGATATTAAAAGATACTGGATTGGTGTCCTGTTGCTATTTTGCTGCCGCTGTTAATTTTTCTTCTTCTCTCGCTCTTTCTCTTGACGTCTGTGTATCTCTGCGTTCTTCCGTTTGTCAGAGCTAATAGTGTAAGGCATTCATGAATATTGATCAGCCGAACCACAATTAGCTTCCTCTGTGTACGTGTTTGTTTGCTTCCCCTCCCAGTATTCAGTCATGAGCAGACAACACTATCAGTTACTAATGCGTGTCAGCAGGATTGGATGCTGTGCTCCGTTTGGACAAACGCTGATAAGATTTGAATCAGGACAGGACCGTATATTCTGCTGCCTGGCTGCTGCTTTATGCATGTGTGCGTTGACTCAAAGCTCTCAGCACATCATCCAGATGTTTCCCCCTGACTCTGATCATAAACTGTTGCTGCAAAATGAGTCGACATCAGAATGCTAACATCAACACAGTCAGGTTTCTATCTTCAGAAGCTACACAGTCAAGCACACACACATTTGAATGACCTTTTAAAGGCATAGTATGTAAACTGTGTAAGATTTAGCTATATCTTGTGGTTAGATTGTAGAATGCAACCTTTTTAAGCAGCCCTCACACCCCACCCACTCATTTCCAAGCACATCTTGTACGACCACATCAACTAGTAATATGTCAAGTGATTCTGCAAATAGACACCTCTGAATCTTACACACTGCATCGTGTTTGTCTTCTACATGACTTTCTTAGATGAAGCGAACTCCATATAGAATCAGTTTTTTTGTTGACGTTTAAGAAAACCACGAGATGACTGCTCTTCAGAGTGCATCCCATGTTAAGATATTTGGTACTCAAAAGGAAGATTTCATTTTAAATCCGAAGTACTGCTACACCGGTGCAGTTGTGTTGTATTTTGGGAAGCAGATTGTTCATAACTTGAAACCACCACATCTCCGTGAGTCAGACAATGTTAAATGAGATTCCTCCCACTCGCAGGTTAAAATTTGTTTTTCAGGATATAACGTTTTATTTTTGCTGAGTCATCTAATAGACGTGCGAGCCAAACTCTTTTCAGGATCGAACGCTCAACCTCTGTGGGCGCCATAGTTTAAAATAAACCAAATTCCACGTTCTGACATCAAACCAAAACCATAATCCCAAATTCTGGAGCTCATCTTATAAGGTTTTAACCCTGTAGTGTTTATTGCTCCACAGCGAGTCAACAGTTAGAAATCTTTCATGTAACATGGAGTGTGATGATGTCTTAACCAGTGGTGGTTGGGTTGGGCAACATTGATGATGTTAAGCAATTATTTGTTTGAAACCCAACCCATAACTTGAAAATACCCCCTTTAATGAAACGTGGATTGTCTTTGTGAAGGAAATGTGGTCCTCTGATTTGGATTAAAACACAAAAGCTTTTGAAAACGTGCACAATTCATGCATAAACACAAGTGCCTTGTTGCTTCCTCACTAATACTGTTTGCTAGACTGCTCTGCTGTATTCCCCATTCATTTTCATGTTGCTGGAACATTAATCCGCTGCATCACAGCAGGCAATGAAGCCTCAGCCTCAGCCTCACTGGAGTCTGACTACTGCTGTGACCAGCATGCTAAATAGGACCAGGCTAGAGGGTATAGCCTATATATATACACACACACACACACACACCTACACCTACACACCGTTTTAACTCTCAGCGTTGCTCCAACCCCATCTTTAGTCCTAACATAATTTCTCTCTTCAGTGATTGATGTCTTGGCCACCCAACGCCACACCTTGTCCCACCTTTCTCTGCTCTGTAGGTCCCACCTCCTCCAGTAGTTCATTGGCTGTCTCGTAGCTGTCTGAGGGTCATGGATGAGAAGTAGAGCAGACTGCAGAGCTTTATGACTCATTCTGCTCTGCAGGCAGGTTGTGCTCATATAGAGGCAACCTGGGGTCCTGAGCTCTTTGGTGATCACGTAGCCAGAGCTCCATCTAATACACGGTGGAAACGTATAGTAAAGATGTCTATGAAGATTTTCTAGTATAGATTTTAAAATAAAGTTATGTCGACATTGCAATTCAGGCAATGGATTCTACCACAAATGTGTTAATTTATAAGGTATCTTGCTAGCCTCTTTGCAGGCTATGCAATAAAGTCCTGTATTGATTTTGTGTTGCTACAATGGGAAGATAAGGAAAAGTCCAAGTCTTATGGATCAGAAGATTTAGTTTATTATGTTAAGCTGGTTTCCACCCAGTGCCTGTCCTTGAGTCACACAGTCACACTCGTTCATGAACAAGTTTAACTACATATAAACAAACTGTTTAGGCTTTTTAGAATAGCTGCATTGTATTAGTTGCAATATTTATTTCATGTAGACTACGTTCTACCAGTGACAATAGCTAGCAGCCATTATGGCATCAGTTTGTGGACATTTATTGTATTGTCCTTTCGTATTATGCCAATCACGCTGTGAGCTGTCTGGTAATATTCATAGTCCTGCTCGTTTATACCAAGATATTTCCTCATTTAAATCCTGCAAATAATTTGTGTAGGTATCAAATTCTGTGACTTGCTGGCAAAGGTATTAAACATTTTATTGCTTCTTAGTCAGGCGAGGTTGAAGCAGTTTCCTGGTCTGCTCATAGGTGCCTTTTTTTGCACTGAAGTAAAATCAGTTCTGACTGTGTGACCACAGTAGGGGATTAGAAGATAACTGGATCATCATTTCTGCTCCTTGAACTCATTACTTTAATGACTGTAGAGTTTAATGAGACTGAGGTGTTGAGTGTCTAAAAAGTCAAAAGGCACACTTTATTTGAAAGTAAAAGAACTTCTACAAATTGGGATCATATTTCCTGTAGCTGTGGTCGGACAGTTACCCATTTCTGAAGGCTCACACACAACAGACCCATCAATAAATTTACCACACAGTGTTTTCTCTTCCACTCGAAGCACATTTACACTTCACCAGCTTCATGCTCTGCTGTCACTCATCCTCTGTTGTAATAATGCACATTCAGAGCTTGAGATCTGTTTTCACAGGATTCACGCGGTTTGCATCTTAATATAAAAGCAAGAAAGGATTCAGAGCCGCTCTGCCAAAATGTTGACATCTTTACAGGCTGTTTCCACTCAGCCGAGGGTTATTTTCAGAACGTTCTTAGTAAGGAACCGCATGCTTGTTACTTTGGCTTCCTGTAAGTGTCCACGCTGTAAGATGTTGTTGACTTTTTCTCCCTTTCTTTCATCCTCATTCAGCATCTTTGTCTTTGCAGAGTTTGAGCCTGTGTCTGCTCATGTGTGCTTTGGATTTCGTGCACGTTACTTCGCATGTGTGTTTTGTTTGTGTACATAAATGCATGGCTGGTTAGTGTCTGGAGACGACTGATAAGGTTATTGACGAAATCGGGATCAAACCCACACCCCCACACTCCATGTGAGGTTTTAAACCACATTAGCTTTCTATTCTTGTTTCTTTAAAAGCCATGCACACTTTCAGAGATCAAAGTCCATGGTTTTGTAGGTCACCAGTGTTGGATCACCAGGTTTTCGTCTCTGAATGATTTTGTCCTTTTGTAAACATGTCTGTGCACATAGGTGTGTGTCTGTGGGAGATGGTGACTGAGCTCAGCAATAAATCCTCCAGGATCAAAGTGACTATGGAAAGGTAGAAAGGAGGGCAATTGTGTTTGTCTGTCTTTACCCTGGACGCACACAAACACTGATCACATTCTGGTTTATCTATTATCCTCATATGTTCATGTGCAACTAACTCTTCGCTGCAAAAACTGTAGTTGGGTTTCTGTATTTGAAAAATTCCCATTGCATAAATAATGATGTTGTGAAGCCAACCACCCAGTCAAAGTGTCAAATTTTTTGTTTTTTTTTTCTTGTTTTTGTCTTTTCATTGTTGTCCTCACATTGTAGTGAGTGATAGCTCTGCTGAGCCCTGACTGAGCCATTGTTGTTCTAGTCTTGACACATTTCAGATAATCCTTTATACAGTAAAAACCATGTGCTCTTTTTAACAATAATTTGCTTCGTTGAACATCTTTTTGATGACCTACATTTGCTCTTAGCTGGTACTTACTGCAGTTTACAGTTAATTTCGTTATCACATAATCTGCTGATTATTTTCTTGATCAATTATTTTGACGTAAACATGCCAGAATAGTGAAAAACGTACACAAGGTGAGGTCTTCACATGTATGGTTTCGTCTGATCAACAGTTTATGGTTTATTATCATATGCAACAAAGAGAAGCATCAAATCCTCACATCTGAGAAACTACAAACACAGTTTGGTGTTTAAACTAAAAAAAATTATTGTACAACTAATAATGGAAAAAAACTAATTGTATTAATTGTTGCAGCTGTAACTGTTGCATATATTGATGTGGGGAATTAATATCATTGTATTGATTCTAGCCGTGTCGACCGGTACCACCACCTGCTATAAAATGCTTGCTTCACCTGCTTTGACTCACATGTGAGGCAGATCTTATGTAGTCATTCATTGCAACTAACTCAATGTCATTCTTTGAAATGATAGTTCTATATCTATCTTTTTTCCTCTTTGTTTTCTTTTGTTGATATCCCCGCCAGTTCTATTTTAGTGGTTTACTTTCTCTCTCTCATTGTTATCGTTGTGTATCTCTTAGCTTCTGTGCTTTTGATTTTAATGCTAATTTCTAAAAAGATTTATCTTATTTTTGTGGTTTCATTGATGTGTGTTTACTGCTTTTTTTCTTTTTCTTTTTCTTTTGGACCTTTCAAAAATAGCTGCGAAATTCACTTGACATTGAGATGAAATTGGTATCGATTCGCGGTATTGTTTCTGTCGTCTGAAAGATATTGGCTCGCGCTCGTTGTGTTCCTCTGTGTCCAAAATGAGCAGAGTTTGGCACGAGTGTGTGTCAGGGATGGACTAATCCATGTAATGGAATGATAATGAGTGTGGAGGAGAGGAGCAGGAGGCGCTAATAAAGAAGGAGGGCAAGACTCTGCTCTTTCTGTCACTGACAGAACCAGCACTGCCATTGATCACAATTACAGAGGGGAGGAGGGAGGACACCACGTTTGAGGCGAGTTGCGTTGCTGTTACGAGGGAGGGAGGACAAAGAACTTATGATCGGGGGGAAAGGGGACAGAGACATGAGGAGAGTAGGAGGAAGGAGGAGAGGTAGGGGGCTGATGGGTGATAAGAGAAAGGATAAAGGCTGTTTAAAAGCACAAAGAGAAGATGAAGAGGTGCTGGAGGGGTCAGATGGGAGGAGAGAAAAGATTAAAGCTGAGAAAAGAGAATTAATGAGAGGACACTGCTTGAAGGTCGGTGGAAAGCTTGTTTTCCCTCTATGCTGTGTACTTTGCATGTTGTTTTGCTTGTATGACATGACAAGGTCACACCTCCCATCACAGACAGTTGTCAAGGGAACCATAGGCACCTTCCTCTTAAAGCCACAGGCATTCACACCCACACATGTACATGCTGACAGACATTTGCCCCTGCATGAGAAAACACAGTGGGCTGTGCTAGTGGGGGTGTGTTGTTTCATCTACCAGCGAGACAGTGACGTCCAGTTGGAGGAATTGGTTTGTGAATAAAAAAAAAAACAAAAACGTAGTGGTTTGTAGAATTCGGAAAAGAAAGTTATCGTGCGTATGCGATTCACCAGTGCAACACTGCAAATGGCTGATGTGATTTTACTCAAGTGAACAACATGAAAGGTTTGTGTACTTTCTAAAGCCACAGAAAATTTTCTACAGGTGAATTTAGTGGAAGCTAAATACTTTTGTGCATCTTGCTTCAACTTTCCTTTTTATCTACTACTTTGTTCTTTGATGTCTCATAATGTCTGTTTGCGTGCGTCTTTGACGCATGCAGTGTTTCATTAGAGACTGGCCTTTCCAGAATGTCAGAGGTCAACCTTCCCGCAGACATTATTGAACCGCTCTCCACCTCCGTCATCTCCCTCCTTTTATCCACCCATGCCTTCTTCCCTAAAGAAAACAACCTAACAAACAAACACGTATCTGCTGGGAAAACACAAACAGTTGTCAGCCAGAGGGGCATTTAACATTTATTCAGCGATGATGAGTCAGGCTGTAAGAGTGAGGTTGTCTGCAGTTTGGAGACTTTCTGTGATGAACTGATGCGCTCAGTAACCCACTGAGGCCTTAAACACTGCCTCCCACAAACACCCTGCAGCCAGAGGTCTTTATCAACATGTGCTCCCGTCTTCATCTGTCTTACTAATAATTGACAAAACTATAAGATGCCTCAGTACAGTGTTTTTCTATCTGTATACTGTCTGCATCTTGTATACTGTCATAATGTATTTAGTTCTTGCTGTAGAGTTACCAATCACCAGAAGCAAAATCTTTTTATGTGTCTGCCTACTTGGACAACATAGCTAATTATGATTCTGATATCAAGCATTTCATTAAACAAGACAGAGCTTGGCGTGCACTGGTAGCCTAGAGGTTCGTGCATGTGCCGTGTAAGTGCAACGTTTGCCGCTTTGCGTCCCGGGCCGGCGACCTTTGTTGCATGTCTCTCCCTCTCTCCGCCCCATGTTTCCTGTCTGCCTCTCTCACTATCTGACTGTCAAATAAAGGCTAAAATGCCAAAAACATAATCTTCTGGAGCTGTCGGGCATATTGCGTGGTTCAATATTTTCAAGTTTTCACAGAGCTGTAACACGATCTGTCTTAACTCTGCAAACTTTAACTGATGATAAAGACAGTGTAATATGACTGAAAGCTCCTTTGATACTTTAAAAGAAAATGATTGGTTGCAGCTAGGTTAATTTATTAATAATTACATTTACATAACTTTAAAAAATAAAGTCTTTAAGCAAAGAATATTGAATGTTGTTTCCTGATAAGTGTAATAAATAAATAAATTATTACAAAACAAACCTGGAGTTTGTTAAATTGCGAGGATGCATAGGAAAAGAAGTGAAACTATTCTGACAACAGTTCCAGAGAAAAATGTTGACACACATTTTAAAAGCGAAGTTGTGAGTTGTGGTTTTTCCACGTAGACGTTTGTGTGTTTTTTTTCCGTTTTTTTTTTTTGTGGAGCCAGGAGCCATTTGAGGAACTGTAACCTGAGGCACTTCCACATCATCTTTAATATTCACTTGTGGCGACTGCGGCCTGAGCTAGACATTGTCAGTAGCACAGTTCAAACAGCTGTAACTGGAAAACTGCCTCCCAGCGAGCCAGCCCGGCCACATGCATTAAACAGTTTGATTTATATCTGAAACAGTATTCAGAAAGTCAGAAATACACAGACCTAAGGTAACTGTAACTGTGTAACTGCGACGAACACTGTTGACGCTTCTCTCACTTCTACACAGTCGTACATGAGACAGTCAGTAGATGAACAGATGAAGCTGTTGCATCTGTGTCATTTCTTGAAACCCAGTAACAGATTAAAGTCCAGAGTGTAAAAAAAAAAAGCATCCTAGTGGCAATTAATCAAAATGCTGGTGAAGCTAGCCTCCCTAAAAGACAAATTGATTTAGCTTTATTTTCCATTATGCATTCCAGCCTGTAATTACATCCCAGCTGTTGTGGTGTAGAAGCAGGTTTGTAATTATTTGTGCAAGAAATATTATGCCAAATGCTTCTTTGTTGAGTCGCAGGTACTACTCCTCTCCTTACCGTCCCTCTGTTGAGATTGATAATAATGTGTGGTGACTGAGGGGGAGTGACAGGCTGTCGAGGAGACGGGGAGAAGTGAGAACTGGACCGGAGAGGAAGCGTTTGTGGCAGACGGACTGTTTTGACCTTCACCATGTGATTCCACTCGACAGCTGTGGTGACACATTACTGTAACTGTGTGGCAGCCAAGGTTTTTGATGTGATTTAAGCATTTGGCTGATTTTTCCCATCCACAGCGATTTAAAACAGTTAAATAAAAAGTTCAGGGGTCACTACCACGGTGCTTTGGCAATTTTCCTGTGGGAGAAATGTGAGAAAATTAATAGAAGCAGCAGCTGAGAACCATAGTTGTGTCTCCATCCTGTTTTTCATTTTTCTACACATCACTCATGAAAAGTTTCCTTTGGTAAATGGATATTAGATCCTTCAGCTCACATTTCTGTATGATGCTTTAATGGAAAACTTGTCTTTCAGTTGCTGCAGAAGTAGACTTAGCAGGAATCCCACTGGTATTTTCACCCTTTTACTGAACAACAATGAAGTGCTGTTTGGCTATTTACTGTAAGTACATCTCAAGGGAAATTTTTAGTCTATTCAGCCATTATATGATGCAGGAAATGATGCACTGAGCAGCTGATTAAGAGAGTATGTTTGTGCTGTTGAGTAAGTTGAGAGGTTCAGCTTTGCACCGTCAGTATGACACCTTATACTGTCTTGATTCATCATACTCTGTGTCTGTGGAGTTTTAGGACCCTTTAAAGCCATAACCCACAGCCATGATGTCCGAGGATGAAGGCCTCAGTGGTGTCGTAAACATTTACTGTCTCGTCCGCTTTGTGATTGATCACACTCTGGGTGCGAAACGCCACCAGTCAGGTACAGACCATTGATGACTTTATGATATGTGCCAAGATTGACGTCACACAAACTGTCATCCTTTCAGATTCCTCAATGAAAGATGAGTTACAAGTGAACAGATCCTATAATGCAGAGAGTGAAGTGTTCATGTTTTTAATACAGGTGTAGCCCGCTAACCGATAAACCACAATCTAACTACAGTACGTCAGCTGGTTTAAAGCACTAATTCAATCTAATTCTGCAAAAAGTAACTTGTAACTAACTGTAGAGAACTAAAAGTACAATGTTTTACTCTTATTTGTAGTAGAGTAAAAGTAAAGGTGACAGTACATATACCTTAGCACCTTTGGAAGCTGCACAGAAGTCATTTTACAGCACTGCTCCTTTGGGATTGCAGCGTATTTGTTTTCCTGTTTTGTCCAACCCCCAGACGTATTATGTCCTTGAGCAAAACACTGAACTTCAAGCTTATGATCTTTCAGTCTGACTGTCCCTTTTCTCTCCCCGTCTCCACAATGCCTTACCTCAGGTGCTTCACTCTCTTTCCTAATCGACCCCTGGGACTCTGCTCCCTCCACCTTGATTCCTTCCACTCAGATGCAGCAGGTGTGGGCAGAAGCTGTACTTGGCTGCCCTTTCTCCATCAGAGGAAACAAAATTGATTTTTATTCATAGATTTAGCCTCCCCACTTTGATCTTGTTCAAAAAGCCTCGTGATTGAGGAGAAAGGCTCTCGTTGTTTGACGTCGGGTTTTTCGCCGGTTGCATCAGCAGCCGAGGCCACTTGTCCATTTCGGTGTCGGGATGTGAGTGCTGAAAGGAAAATGAAAGGCAGTGAGTGGAGTGGATTTGAAGGGAGGCTCAGGTGAGACGCGAAGGAGTTGAGGGTAGAGAGGTAGAGATCAGGGCTGCCTTTAATCTTCATAGTTGTGGTGAAAGATTCCATTTCAAGTTTGAGTTTGTGTGCTTGTGTATCAGCATGTCGCCATCATATAACCTCTGTCTTGTATAGGTACATGATTGTTCTTTGGAGTACTTTGGTGATTGTTTTTGTTGTAGCTCGTATTGATTACTTTTCTTCCCATCCTGTGTATCCCTCCATTTCTTTCTTTCTTCTTCTCCTGCTACTTCATCATATTTCCTCCTTTTCTCCTATGTTTCTGTTTCTATAATGTGAGAAGCCCTGGTGATGTGTAGATCTGGGAATAAGGCCTGTAACTATGAGTCATCTCTCTGATGATCCAATGATATGTTGATATTTTTAACCTAAAATTATACAAAGTAAACTGAGGAAAAAATACTTTCAGTTCACTGCATTGAAATGTCTTCCTGTATCACACATTATGATTAACAAATAAGTGCTGTTATTCTATCTTCTCCGTCTTTAAATACAGTACAATGACACTGTTCTGGGGAAGAAAGCCACTTTCTCTTTTTATATCTGCAGTGTCAGACGGTTCATCTTTTCTTATCACGTTGTGTCAGCCTCTGTCATCCTCGGATCTCTTTTCTCTCTGTTGATGTCTCCCTTAATTTCCATGTCTCTTTCTACCCCCTCCTCCTCTCTCTTCTTTGTCTGTGTGCTGTTTCCTCCTCTCTATATTCATTGCCGTCTCTACATTTTTTTTATTTGTCGTTTTCCTTCATCATCCATGTCTGTTTCTTCCCTTTTCTCTCTCTGGACCTTTTGTCAGCCTGTCTCTTTTTGCCTTTTTTCCTGCATACTATTCTTTGAAATGATAGTTCTATATCTATCTTTTTTCCTCTTTGTTTTCTTTTGTTGATATCCCCGCCAGTTCTATTTTAGTGGTTTACTTTCTCTCTCTCAAGCCCTGGCGATGAATTATTGAACAGACTGACCCCTGGCTGTACAGCTGCTGTTTGGGTGTGATGCATTGGTCTTTTCTGATCCCATATCGGTTTTTTAAGTGCTTCTGGTGTTGTATGTGCCTTTTGTTCTGTTTGGTGTTATTGCATGTGCATAACACTTTCCTGTGTTAAGTGGTAGGAAACTTGTCACCGAGGTGCAAGTTGGACTAAAATAAACTCTTTATTTCTGCCATGTTTCTCAGATGGACAACATGCAGTGTGATTCAGTTTGTGTGTTTGCACTGACGTAAGTGTTGGCTTCAGACACTATTTCCTTCTCATCATGGGCTGAATTCAGTCTTTAGTGAACAAATTGTCATCCATTTCAACTCAAAGCTACACTAAGCACCTCTTCATTTCACGACATTTTATTTTCACTTCATTTGTTAAAAGTAAAGCTGGGATATGGTGACAGATAAACAGGACTGCAAGCTGGTTTTCAGTTCCTTCACATATTCCATACCTTAATTCAAACCTTTGGGGGGGCCGATGGTTTTGGAGTGTGTCACATTACATCTAATAAATTTTAAAAACTTGGCATTGGCAATTTTTTAAAATAAAATTGGAAATCAATTTATTAAATAAATAATAAATAAGTCAAATCATATGATCCATAGATGGTCCCTTCAGACATTTTTTACAGTAGGATGTACATACATATGCACTGTTTTATAAAAATGTTATTGTCATAATTATCAATTTAATTGGCAGCGTAACCAAATCTAAGCTTCACAGAAAACCAGTGAATCCATGTTCTTAACAGCCAACATGAACCCGGAGCCCCAGTGTGACGACACGTCTCCCTGCCAGCTGAGATAATACAGACGACAAGCCTCACGCCTTGTATAGCGGTTTTTAAGATATGATGTGTTCAGTGATTGTTTGCTGCCGGCTGGTCTGATCTGGTCCAAGATGCCAGGGCTGATTTGTTTTGTTCTAGCCTGTCCCGGGCCATAAATAATATATTTTAAAACCGGAACCGCGGGCCGTATAAAATCTGGCTGCAGGCCGTAAATGGCCCGGGGGCCGGACTTTGGACATGCCTGGTGTAGGGCATCATGACACTAATGGACATTAAATCTAATTCCAGTCTCCATGTGTGTTTTCATACAGGCTGTTCAACCTGACTCTGAAGAAGCTGGTCATGCTAAAGGAACTGGATAAAGACCTCACCTCTGTGGTCATCGCTGTCAAACTGCAGGTATGAGGTGTCTCTAGAGCCAAACAACAAAATGCTCCAATGTTCTTCTTCTTCTTCTCTCTAACTGGACCTAAAAATAACAGTAGTAGCTTAATAACAGCAAGAGTCATATCAGTCATATCATATTTTTAAGCCCCAAAAGATGTATAATATGGGCTCTTTAATTTTAGTGTGTTTGTTTATTTTGTGGTGTTTAATTCGCTTGAAATGTCATCTTTCTGCATTGACGTAAACTAACAATTTTGGGAATAAACTGTTTAAGATGTTTACATTCCTCTTGAATGTTGTGGCGTCTCTCCCAGTTTCCAGCTCTGTGGCTTGTTTTCTCTCTTTATTGCCTCCATCTTGTTTTCTAAGTAAACCAATAAATTCTCTTTTCTGGCACAAAATGTACTTTGAGCTGTTTTAATTCTTCTTCCATTCTGCTGCTGCCACTTCCTCCATCTCCCCTCTCTGCTCCCTCCTATCAGTCAATTTCATCTTCTTCACCTCCTTTTTTCTTGGCCTCCTCGCTCCCACGCTCCTCACAGCATGTGGTTGATGAGAGTTCATTGTTTTGATTCTGCTGGAATTGGCCAGGGCACGCTAGTAGAAATCTTTCCATCTTTCCCCACTTTCTTTCTTCTCTCATGATGTTTTGTCTTCTCTCTCTGTGTCTCTCTCTCTCTCCTTCTGTCGCCTCCTCAGGGCTCCAAGCGGATCCTGCGCTCCAATGAGATCCTGCTGTCCTCAGCAGGTCTGACAGAGACTGACCTGCAGCTCACTTT
This sequence comes from Ctenopoma kingsleyae, assembly GCA_032353495.1. Taxonomy (NCBI): domain Eukaryota; kingdom Metazoa; phylum Chordata; class Actinopteri; order Anabantiformes; family Anabantidae; genus Ctenopoma; species Ctenopoma kingsleyae. The sequence goes on along the minus strand of JAUBNQ010000010.1, from coordinate 8,536,236 downwards.
CTCCCTGCAGGTAAAGACAAAGGTTCAGAGAGGTCAGGTGCCTGCCAGTCAAATGCGAACAAAGCTTTGTTCTTACTCTTTTTTTATCTAACAGAAATTAATAAAACATTTCTAAATAATAGCAGACCCTGCATTAGAGGAAAATGCTCAAATAGTAACCACGTCCTAGAGATACTTGCAGATAGATTAACATGTAGTCGCGTCTTCCCTTTTACTGCTTTTTTACTGCTGTAGGCTTTTACCTTTTTTATAATCCTGATCGAAATCCAAACTCGAGTCATTGCTATTTTGAGGTTGTGATTTTGGAATTTGGATATATACTGTAAAATAAATTAGATTTTAAAGGTGTGTTCCAAATCCTAATTGATTGTACCACCCCAGCTGTAGACTGTGAATTGGCTACATACTTATGCATATTACTTCATATTACTTCTACATCTAGTTTGACAAGAGAGGACAGCTTCAGTTACACCTTTAATACGCACACTGTAATTTCTTCCTTCAAAACTAAAAAAACAATTTTAATCTCCTGAACAAATCCAGTCTGACTAATAGTCACACTGGCAGAGTGGACGCTGATTTTATCACCTTTGTTTGCACACACATTGTTGGCATCACTAAAAGTGACTGAATGTTTTTTTATGTGTGTATTTATTTTTCCAACTACAGTATGTGTTGAGCCTGTTCACAATCTGCTAATTTAGTTTAGGCCTCTAGAAAAACACTGGATATTGCACATGCTACACACTCACTACACATTACAACTGTACGCGCATACAGCAGAGCATGGTTAATTGAATTCCCAGTAGGGTTTCTTCTGCTCTAAATCATCCTGTCCAGTTTCCATGTTTCTCGCTGCTGCTTAAAGGTCGACGTTATACATTAAAGCACAGCAGCATGACTGTAGAGAGGAACCCCGTTAACAAAGAGCAGCAGAGTGATTTCATGGCTTTGGACGTAGCTATAGGAGCATTTTCCAATCATTGTGCAGCCACTGAGATCCATACCGGTGGGTTATGTCATGATGGGAACATAGAGCAGATGGTTCAGTCAGTGTGTGGACGCCTTGATGCAGTTAGATCATTCATATTATCGTTGACCTGGGAAACAGTCTGACCTCTCAGCTGTCAGCTGCTAATGTGTGTATTTATGTGTTTGTACCTGCAGTACCCACACTTCCTGAAAAGAGATGCCAACAAGCTTCAGATCATGCTGCAGCGACGGAAGCGATACAAGAACCGCACCATCCTGGGCTACAAGACTCTGGCCCTGGGACTCATCAACATGGCCGAGGTAACTGTAACAGTAAGCACTATAACAGAACTGCAATGTTGGGATGGAAATGCAAGTGTCTACATCAGCTTTTCTTGTCTGTAGATTTTTTTTTTTTTTTAAACTTCTGCTTCAGCTAGTTACCCACTTTTAAACAGGAAAAATGTATTATACTGTAAATGCAGTATTCTGTATCTTGATGTGTTATTAGCACAGGGAAAACATCTGGCTGCTTATTTACACACATTTTCACTGTTGCCATTTAAAGTTCTAAAAATAGGTGTATAGTACATTTAATTTTAGAGAAATTTATGATTAAATACAATTTGTAGCACAAACTCAAGCACAAAGCACAAAATGAGTCATCCATTTATTAATTGTTTATTTATTTAGTCACTAAAAAAATTGTGAACATTTACATTTACCGTCTTAGGTGAAGCTTGTCTTTTTTTGGATATCCAAGGCGTGAATATTTAGTTTTATATCACAAATCTAATGAAATGATGAAATTGTCATTTAAAAACTGTATTTTGTATTTACTCCGGTTATCCTTGCGTAATATTAAAATGTATTTGATGATCTAAATCATTTAAGTGTGACGAATATGCAAATCTGGAAGGGCCTTATATGTTTTTCACAGCAGTGTATGTGGAGGACAGGCTACATACAAGCTCCTAACTACAACTGGTTGGAACATTTTTGTGTATTTCCAGCACAGATCACCTCCACAGCAGCAGATGGAGGTTAAGCTGCATGTTTGAGGGCACGTCAGCTGTGAGTTGTTGAGTCAGCGGAGTCTCATCCTGTTCAGCCAGACAAATGTCTCAACTGATCTGAGCTGTTGACCCAACAAACTACCGGTCACAGGCTCATTTCCCTAAACATGCAGCCTCTGCTTCCTGCTTCAATCCAATCTCAGTGTAACTTTGTTTCACCAAGTGTCCTCACAAAGTGTTTTCTAACCTAATATAAACCAGAATAATGGAGGATGGTCTTCCATCACGTTGATAATAATAATCCTCCTCCATTTAACCTTCATCTAAACTCAATTCAAGCAAGTGCACTTTAAAATCAGACGCTGGATTTTAATCTTTGACCTGGCCACCGTAAAATGTCGCCATAAATCAAACTTTCAATTAAATTTGAACCTCTTCTGCCAAAAAGCTTCTTGCATTCTCTTTCTCCCACAATATGAAGCTGTTGCAAAAGGGTTTTGATTTATGGTGTGTGTGTGTGCACATGTGGATGTTCCTTCTACTGATGGTGAAGTCAGAATTATTTACAGTGTGAAACACCTTGAACAAGCTGGCTCACTACAAAACACTTTATCGAGAGAACAGGACATGAATACAGAGCTACTCAGTAGGTTTGGTCTGCGGGGTGTTTACACTCTCAACACTTAGGTTAGTCTCTTATCAAAAGCACATGAAACCAAATACAACAGCAGAATGAGCTGATATAGTACACAGAAGTACATACAGTACAACCTTAAAGAAAAAGCTTCATTCCAGTCTTTGTTGATACCTGCTGACTCTCTAAGGATGTTTCTTGTAAAACAAAGTCACATTTTTATTCACATGTTTACTGCAAAGTGTTGTATAGAGGCTAAAGGACACAAATGCAGACTTGTATGCTTGAAAGGTTCAAACTTGCTTACTTCACAGCTACTGTAAAAAAAAACAAAACCCTGCACAACAAGCTGGTTCTGGCCAAAGCCCTGTAAGTCTGTATGCTATAGGAGATACACATGTTCATTTTGATGTCACTGT
>JAUBNQ010000010.1:8513924-8533095 GCA_032353495.1 Ctenopoma kingsleyae | reverse complement strand
CAACAAGCTGGTTCTGGCCAAAGCCCTGTAAGTCTGTATGCTATAGGAGATACACATGTTCATTTTGATGTCACTGTACTTCTTTCATATGATCATACAGGGATTGTGACATGTTGAACCTGCTCGAAACCCCCAAAAAATGTTTTTCTTTAAACCTGTGGATTCTCAACGTGCCCTTCAGTCACTTCGAAGACATCATCAAGACATTGTACAAGACCGAGTAGCAGCACGTCTAGTAAAATCCAGTTTTCTTCTTTCAAAGGTTTCATAGTCTACATTTGGAGTGTTGTAAATATCTAGACGGCAAACTCCACAACACTTCGTGCCACACACAAAATTACAGGTTTATGTGATGTCACTGGTGAACGGAGGTTATTAAAAGATTGGATGTTATGACTAGTTGTTATTTTTAAATGCACCACGATTTCAGCTTTAAGGAACTATTCATTTACAAGTGAAATACCTAAAAATGACGCTGTCTAAGATGTGTTTGTCATTTATGTGCTCATGCTTTTATGATGCTAAGAAAATATGGCACCAAGATGAAATCATTTTTATTTTAGGTTTAACTTTAATTGCTTAGGTGACCCGTTGCCATAAAAAGCAGCCATTTAACTAGCAGCTTCAGCTCGCTCTGCCTCAAATTTCAGTTTGCTGCTACTAAGGCACCCGGAGCACATAATGCTGTGCTGTAATGGAAAGAGAAAATAGTCACGCTTAAAAACTGCAATTATCTGTGTGATAAAAGTATGTTTGAGGAAGAAATTCACTGCATGCTGTTCAACATAATGCATTACATTAGTCCATGCAGTCATTTGACTGCGAGCTCTTTTTTTAAAATGGATTTTTAAAAGCTGTGGGAGAGTTTCACGTGATGAACCTGCAGTAAATCCATCAGGGGGATTTTGTGGCTTCACGGGGAAAATAGGGGGAAAAAAAAGTACAATTACAGCAGTGTTTGTCATGAAATATGCACATTGCATCTTTGTGATGTTTGCCTCGTCACATTTGCATAATTGCCTTTCTGACTGGCAAATGGTTAAAACGAGAAGCTGCGGGATGATTTAGAAAGCAACCAGCAGCATCCGAAGCAGGTTAGCTGAACCTCAGCCAAGTGAATGGACGTATAGCAGTAATGTCTCTCTTTAATGTGTGGATAAGGCTGTCTCCATAATAAGCTGCTCAGAATTCATTAACTCTCTGAGTGTGACCAGACTGCTGAGGGATGCTGGATGTCACTCCTTTAAATACACAGACACACACACACGCACACACACAGGAGGTGTGATGCTGCTGTTTGCTGCAGCCTCACAGCAAAATCATTTTTGCTGCCTCACATTTTCATGTTTTATCAGTTGTCATCAGTGACAGTCTTTGGTTTCGTTCATCCCTCGCTGCTGTTAGTGTTTATATTCTTCAGCCTGTTTCTTCCTCTTTGTTTCTTTGTCGTCTGTCGCCGTTTCTTCCTTAGCTGCTGTCTAACCTTTATCTCCGTGTTCTCGTTTGCTGCACAGCTCTTGCTCACGTGTTATTTAAATCATGAGTTGTTCACTGTTTAGTAGAGATGCACCGATCGATCGGCTGGAGATTGGAATTTGGATGATTTTAAGCTTGATCAGCCAAAGTCATCCACGAAGGATCAACCATAAAACATTTAGTGCCTTGTTATATTTTTCTGTTGGCCCTGTTTGCATCTGGAAAAGTACAAATACTGCAATTCATTTCTAGTTAATCCAGTAATGTGGAGCACTTTTAATCTGGGATTTGTTTAAATGAGAGTGACTTCTACAAAGGTGTTGGTGGTATGAAAGTTTAAGTGAAAGTGTTTCTTCTTCCAGGTGATGCAGCATCCTAGTGAGGGAGCCCAGGTTCTGGGGCTCCACAGCCAGCTGAAGGACGCCTCAGTGCCTGTCGCTGAGGTCAGAGTCTACTCCCTGTCCAGCCAGCCCATCGACCACGAGGCTCCCAAAGCCAAGATGTCTGGTGAGGACAGACTTTTGAGTCTTCTGTCGTCATTGCCCTTTCTGTGATTGTCCTTCTTCTTTTGTCGTTCTGTGTTTGATTAATCTCCAGTTTTGTTGTTGTTTCTTTATTCTCCAGATCGATCTCCAGACATTGACAACTACTCTGAAGAAGAAGAAGAGAGCTACTCGTCCGAGCAGGAGGGCAGCGACGACCCCATACATGGACAGGTGAATCTGCATAGTGGCTGCAACAGATTATTTTATTTAGAAAGAATTTTAGAAGTTGATTTATGTCATTAGTACTATAACCTTCCCAAATGACTTTGTCAACTTAGAAAGTAATGCAAACAATGATTTGTCCTGTATGACCTGTGGTGTGTTTAAGATTACTTGTTTGTTGGATTTTATGCAGTACTGAACAATAGTATTTTCTGTAAATACTGTATTAAGGTCATTTTTTTAAAGATCATTATGAGTCATGTGTAAATATTTTCTATTGAAGCTGTTGCATTTGAGCAGAACAAATTCAAAGCTACATATACAAATGTTCAAAATCAATTATTCATTAATGTCCACAATTGATCATATTTATGAAAATCTTTTTCAGCACTTATAAAGAAAGCATGCATGTTTTTTTTTTTTTAACATGCATGTGGACTTTGATTAAAGCTACAATATTCAACTTTTGGGAGTCAAACTAGCAGCATAAGACTCAAAAATCAATCCATCACCCTTCTCTGATTGGTAGGAAGTCTTTGGTGCCCTGCTGCCAGGCTGTTCAATGAGTCTGGGTCACAGACGCCTTTCGCAGCACCTCTCTCAAATAGGATTTGAAGCATATTTCTATTTAAAAAGTATTACAAAAAAGTAGCATGCTGTAACTTTAAGAGCAGATAGGAGAGGTTTTCACCATATACTATACATGCAAGAGCACAGAAAATCCAGTGTTGCTCAAACTGAATTGGTTACTTGGTCTTGCCCTATTTCCATCTTCATTTCCTTGTAATACCATATTTCAATCAGCAGGGGAGAAGTTCACAGATGCACTGGCGGGATCAGCAGAGTGCTTGTGTTTCTTTTTTTTTTATTGTGTCACCGTCTTTCTCGGATTATGAGAGAGAAAATGACGACGCTCAGGGGATGTGACGGGACTTGGCACCCATCGGTGCGAGAGATTGAGAGGAGAGAGTGAAAGGAGCAAACAGAGAGTGGGGAGACTTAAGAAGGGAGGAACAAGGCTTTGGAAGGCAGATTGAAAACTCTGAAAGCAGGGATAGAGGGAAGCTGAGCAGTGGGAGGGAGGATATGGAAGGTGTGGGGCGATGGTACAGAGGTGAGGAGACTGACTGCAGGACAGAAGCACTGAGACAATAAAGGGGTAAATGGGGAAAAAAAGCCAGTGTGAACATAAAGGATGATTCTACTTTATTGGATCTTAAGTTAATGTGAGATTTGGGAACACAGCAACATTGCAGACTTTTAGATCCACAGGTTAGAAATGAAAGAGGTGAATTAGAAACGTATTGTCTGAGCTGTCTGCTGCACTAGCTGCAGTTATACATGCACTCAGTTTTATTTTGCAGTGGAATAACGAGTTGACTAGTTTACAGCCTGCTGTGTTGCCTCGTTCCCAGAACACGGCAATGACTCGATGAGTCCGTAAATACTCAGAAAACAATGAAATGAAAGGATGTTGCTGGTGTGGTTCCACATCTTTCTCACTTATAAGAGATCTCAGGAAAAGATAAACAATATGTTAATTTGTATTTGTGATCCTTTAAGATGCAGAACATCCTGTCTGTGTTGCCTGGTTTCTACTAAAGCTACAAGTCTTATAAATGACTCAGTAATGCCTGCTCATGTTTTTAGCAAACATTACTCAGTCAGGAGTAAATAGGGCATTTGTTGTTGATATTTTTAGTTGTGGATTAATTGACGTTATGTAGTGTGCGGTATTGACGTTATGTAGTGTGCGGTATGTACAGTGATTTCAACATACATATATCATACACACATAAATAACTACCTGTCTTTTTCTTCTCCTTCTCTGCCATATTTTTTCTCCCCACCCTTTTGCCACCTTTTCTCTTTTTTTTTCTCTCCCTCCGTGCCTCTTAGTATCTGGATGATGAAGAAGACGAGGTGAGGAAGAAGAAGCCGAGGCGTAAGCTCCCTTCCAACGCCGCCATCACCAGGGTAAGAAAACACCTCTCTCGTCTGACCTCATTTGTCTGTCCTCCCCGTCTCTCAGCCTGTCTCTGGTTTTCTCTCTACCTGCTTGTTTTGTCAGGAAAGCAATTTGCAGCAAATCCTGCTCTGTGAAAAAGCCCAAATAAATTTGATTCGACTGGACTCCCCCCACCCCCCTGCTCTGCTCCTGCCTTCCCTTATTCAACCTCTCCGTATCTCTCTCTCCCCTTCCCTCCCTCCTCTGCTGGCGTTTGTATAAATCCATTTTCTCCCTTTTGCTTTCAATACATGTAATGCTGACCAATTTTCCTGGAGGAAAACATTGACACAACTCAAAAGTAGCAACTGCAGCAACAGTAACCACATCCTGGGATGCGTGGACACACTTTCTCTCTCACACATCATCAGGAATGCCCATTAATTGCAGGCAACCATGAAAATTACAACAGACCTGCTATTTGATAGGGGGGAAAGCAGTGTTTTTGGGTTGTGTTTGTGTGTGTGTGTGTGTGTGTGTGTGTGTGTGTCAGCAGGAGTTTGTTTCAGCAGGTTATTAATGGACTGCTCCTGTGGAGGTCTCAGCGAGCCTGTCACTGCTTCGTTCCAATATCACCGCCTGTAGACAACACACACACACATTCAGCCATGATTTCTGCACTGCTGTAATTGAAGAGCACACACATGTTGAGCATACATACACAAACGCAATCGTAAAAGACACGGCCCTGTACCACACACACACACACACACACAAAAATACACACACACACAGACGAATATTTACGACCCCAATGTCCAACTTGAAGTCTACCCTCTTCTGCTTTCTAGCAGCAAAAAAGGACAGAACCTGCAAAACGCTGCAGCTCTCTACAGACCTCACTTTGCTTTGCTTATTGTTTCGATTTCTTTTTACTGATTTTTACTGAAAACACCCAGGAGCATCATTGTTCAGACTTCTCACCCAACGTATGTTTTCACACAACCATACAACCAATATTGTCGAGTTTCCTCCCATGGAAAGATGCTATTGATCTCATAAACGCTTCAGGTAATGAAGAGAAAAATAAAGAGAGAAACTGGAGAGAACAGAGCTTTTGATTAAACCCCAGAGTCCCATTAAATATGTATAAAAATAAACAGTTACACTGCAGCGTGAACACTGCAGTTTCAGTTTTTACATGTTTCACTATCTTTTTAGATATGCTTTCTAAATTTTTATAATTATATATCATTTTATAATTTAAGTCCATTGTTTATTGCACAGATGCAGAATTCGATGTGTCAGAAATGTGTCACTGTTCAAATACTTTTGGATCTGTAAATATGGTATATTACACCTATTTCAGTGTCATGTAGCTGGTGCATCACGTGTTTTGGTCCATTTTTTCTTATTTATCTGTATTTAGCAGTGAAAGAACCAGATATTTTTATTCGTAACTTGGTAGAGTTGTGCCAAAAACAGAGCGTGTTTATTGGACTTACATTAATCACGTGGCCTGAAACTTGATCCTAATGACTCATAAAGCTGTTTTTTGCTTGGTGTGCATATTAGACATTGTTCCTCATACTTCTCCACATCAGTGTTGTCATTGTTCCCAGTTATTGCAGGTTTAGAGAAAGTTTGGTAAATACACAGAGTCAGGAAGAGAGTTTGGCCACAAATACTTTACATAGCTGAATATTTTTAAATTAATAGTCTAGCAGACTGTTATCCAGTCAGTTGTTGATTTGACTAATTGGAAATCTTGCTCCTGTCATTTCTCTCTACACCAGACATCACCGTCCTCACACAAATAGAAATATTAACATCTCACGTTGACTTTCTTGTTTGATTTTTTTTTTTTTTCTCCGCAGCAACCCAACATCAAGCAGAAGTTTGTCGCCTTGCTGAAAAGATTTAAAGTTACTGATGAGGTAAGAGCTGCATCTTCCCTCCTCCTGTTTTCCCTCCCTCTCACGGCTTTGCCCCTGTCACTTGTGGCATATTCTCTTCTCTGTGTATATGCTTCAGAGGTGTTGTTGAATTGAACATGCATTTCAGTTTAGCTTTGAAGACACTTAGAGGTGTGTGGGAGAGATGTGGCAGAACAACTGAGATTCAGCTGGCAGCTCAAAAAAAAAAAACCAACCCCAGAACACATTAAACGCTGTAGATTAAAATAGAACAAAAATGTGCGTTTAATGTGTTTATGTTCTTCTGGAGTGATTCCATCAACCAAATGTGTGTTTGGTTTCACACTCCTCACACTCACACTGCATCCGAGTCTGTGTGTGTTTCTCTTCTTTGAACATTGTTTAAAGCTGGCGTTTGTTTCTGTGGCTGCTTCTGTTGGAATTAGATTTTTGACTAACAGCAGCTGACAAAACAACATGTGGAGCTTTCACTCTTAATAAACAACGCTGTCTCCAAAAAAGCTGGAATAGTGTTAAAATGTACATGTCTATCATAACTACTACTGCTACTAAGAGTGTCCAGCTTTATCTGGATTAATAATAAGTTATGAATATCACCACTGTTAGCTTCTCACTTTGTACAGGATTACACCACCTTGTTACAACTTGGTTGATTTCTTAACTCACTTTTTCTCTTTGCCACATGTGAAAGCTCAGACTTGCAGAGACTTGTGGTTGCTCCACTTTATGTCTCTGTTGGTTATTATGTCTCCTCTGTGTCTCTTGCAGGTTGGTTTTGGCCTGGAGCACGTGTCCAGGGAGCAAATTCAGGAGGTGGAGGAGGACCTGGATGAGCTCTACGACAGTCTGGAGATGTACAATCCCAGTGACAGTGGACCAGAGATGGAGGAGACTGACAGCATCCTCAGCACGCCCAAACCTAAACTAAGGTGACAGCACAAGCAGTCATAAACTCTCCAAACACAGACTACTGCTTCAGATCAGTATCATAAACACTCACTTTTCCCCATGGACCATTCAGTCCCCCTGTTGGTGAGAACAACTCACTGCAGTATGAAAAGCTTTACCTCAGGCATAACTGGGTCACTAACTATAAATGTATGAAAATTTTTATGTAAACCAAAACCTCAGAATATAAAATAATAATGAAAGCCATTTCTTTAAAAAATATGATTCCGAAAGAAAGTCAGTTTAGCTAAGTGAAATTTTTATTCTTTAGCCTCAAACGAAGCGAGTCTAAAAAAAGAAGTCTGACAACATCAGAGCAACTGAATCGTTGTTGTTGTCATTCTCCTGTCATAAAGTTTCCTGTTCTCTCCTAACTCCTGAGTCACTAACAAAAAGATCATTTAAAAAAACACATCCATTTGAATGACGTGTTCTTCTGTCTGCGTTTGATCAGGCCGTTCTTTGAGGGAATGTCACAGTCCAGCTCGCAGACGGAGATCGGCAGTCTGAACAGCAAAGGCAGCTTGGGCCGAGACACTTTCAGCCCGGTGAGTAACTGTGATCTATGAGGAAGCATCAGCCGCAGCATCAGCAGGAATTTCACTTATGTGAACCATGGGTCGTCCGAGTCGCTCACGAAAAAAGCTGAACTGCTTGCACTCAGCTCACCGGGTGCTGAGTGCAGTAGATATTTATTGTCCCTCAAAAGGCATCTATGTAATTCTACAACCACGTGTCATAAAAACCTGTGTACAAGACATGTTACAGGTGCAACACACATCTGTGACACAAGCCTCTGCAGCTGGTGTGCATAAAAGTGTTGAGCTATTATTAGAAAGGATTTGTTTTCTGAATGACTTAATGCTGAATTGAATTTGTTATGGCCACCAACACTATGCTCAAAGGCTTCTGTGAGCTTTTTACTGTCTGCATTTTTGTCACCTTGCAACTCCCCGAGGGGTCACAAAATAACTCTGAGGGGAGGGGCTGTGAGCTCCTTAATGGAGTAGAAAGACTGAAATCTGTTTGTGTGTGTATAGAAATGTTTGCGTGTCGTGGGAGCTGCAATCATTATTTTTGGACCCCTGCAAATGTTAGTAATTAGTAAGATTTGATCAAAGCACTAATCTAATGTTAATGTTATAAAGAGCTTCACACTCACAGGTTGACATATGACTAGTTAATGAAATAATTGAACTCTTCCTGAGCAAGAGCAGTAAATACTGTAACATAAACACAAGCTTGAAAACATCATCTGTCTCTGCATTAATGTGACAAATACACAGAATCTAAAGCTTATGAAAATCAGCCCAGCAGGCGTGCGCATTGCAAATATAAAATTTCTGGCATGTTTCTGACTAATGTTTCCTTGATGGAGTGGAAATCCAATAGCTCTGTGGCAGTCTGCATCTGTTCGATAAAAAAGTGTTTAATCTCAGCGAGCTGAATGGATTTCAGTGCTTTCAAACAGCTGCAGCTCCTCCTTTCATAACACTGAAATAAGCCTTGAATGTTGGGACTGCTGTCTGCACACTTCCTAAAGCATCTTTTTAGATTTTAGATGTATTTAATAAAGTAAAGTAACTGATGAGACTAATATCTTCTGAAATTCACTATTGTTGTTTTAGACAATAAGATGAAAACAGATATTTTTCCCTGTAGCTGGACACTGTGGCTGCATAATGACTTCTGTTCCTTCTTTTACTGAATCTCAAGTTTCATGAAGCCTCAGCACTGAGTGTTATTCCTACATCTTCCCAGCAGGGGGAGCAGCCCCTTCTAGAGAGGATGAAACCCTCTCGCAGCCGCAACCTGGAGGAGCCTCTGTCTGAGACTGACACACTGGTACGACTTTTCTGTGTGTGTGTGTGTGGGTGTGGAGGAGAGTGAATTAATGGTGTGTCGGGATCTTTGTTAATATCTCTCTGACGGGAATTCACTGCCATCTGTGCTGTAAGTGAGACAGATTGAGAGAGAATGAGAGCAGGGGAAAGGGAGGAAGACAAAATGATGAAGTGTTGGAGAAGATGACTTTAGGATTTCCTGTATCTGCGTTCTCTGACGCTGACAGTTTGTCTTTTTGACTCTGTGTGTGTGTGTGTGTGTGTGTAGGAGCTAACAGACCAGGAGCTGTTTGCTGAGGGTCCCTGCATCACAGTGTCAGTGGCAGAAAAGCCTCGTACGCCCATGAAGAGCAGCAAAAGTGAAACACAGACCATGCCGTCACCAAGGTAACCAAATGAACAAATGAAATAAAAAAAATGTGAGGATAAACTGTGATAAGTTTAGATTGTTAATTAATTAGTTATTAAGCTTTATTTAACCAGAAAACCTCATTGAGATCAAGATCTCATTTACAAGAGACACCTGAGATCAAAAATTCAAAAATACAGTACGTAGATACAAATTAAGATATAATAAAATACGCTTCATTCACCCAAACAATCATCAAATGCAGTCAAACGTGTGTACAACAGTGACACCCTCTGTAAAATCCCTGAATTTTAGATTGAACGTTGAAGTTGATCTCAAATGTCACCTACACATGTATGTGATTTAAACTATAAAATACAGAAAGCTATGACTGATTGGCATCTAACATGTCATCCTGTATGTCCAAATCATGGCAAGAATTTATGACTTGATTGCCTAATCTGAAGTGAGCATTACTGAAGATAAACATATTGTTTAATCTGTTCTCTGGATTCAAAACGGAAAATTCTGGCACTGTCATTCGAGTCTGTTTTTAACCACGTCGTCCTTTAATCCCTCAGGTTGGATGGAGGCCACACGCCCCGACAGAAGCGCATCAACACTCCCATGAAGGAGAGACAGCCGTCCAAACCGCTGAGTGAACGGACCAACAGCTCAGACTCGGAGAGATCCCCGGAGCTGGGACACAGCACACCGGTATGGGATTGTAAACCACAGCTGGCATTTTAATGAGGAGGTTTTCATTCTTTCTAGGATCTTGTCATAAACAGTAACATCATCAAGTATACAAAAATAATTTGGCACGTTGCACTATTTCCCACAGGAATTTACTCTCAGAAAACAAAAAACAAAGTTGCCTTTGTTCTGTGTTCCCTTCTACCCGCTCTCTTCATGTCTTTCCCCAAAGTAAAGAACGTGTATCTGACTCGTCTGGAGCTCAGAAATGAATTATGTATGTGCTGATGAGTCATCAGAAGTGTAAATGTGTCACTGCAAGCCGATTTATGTACCGTGTGCTTGTGTGTGTTTGTGTGTAGGTCCTGCGGAAGGCTGTGTACGACCAGCTGAATCAGATCTTGTTGTCCGATTCGGCGCTCCCAGAGAGCCTGATCCTGGTCAGTGGAACAGACTGGCAGGGACAGGTATGGCTGCGTGTGTGTGTGTGTAAAATCATTTGTCAAACGGTCTTCATCTTACATCTTACTTTTTGGCGTGTGTTTGTTTTGCTGCAGTATGTTGTAGAGCAGCTCCAGGTACAGAGACACCCCGTGGTCTGCACGTGTTCAGCAGCTGAAATCCAGGCGGTGCTGTCTGCCGTGCTCACTCGCATCCAGAAATTGTGAGTGCTTTTCTAAATATTCTCTGGCACATTCAGAGTGCCTTAGTTTGCAGGTTGACTCATCTTTTTAGTCTTGTTCTCTTCTGCTGTAAGTTTTATTTTTCTGTTTCTACCATATCTTCCTTTGCTCCTCCTCCTCCTCCTCTATGCCCTTATGAGACTTCATATCTGGAACTTTACTTCTGTTAATGTTACTCACTTATCTCTTATTCACATGAAGTTTTTAGTTAGTATTTTTTTATTGACCTGACATTTATAATATCTATATTAAGGCTATAGTGGATAAAGAAAAGGAAAATAATGGTTCTAGTGATACAAACTGGTTATGTACTGGGAATATCTGCACTCAGTGTCTCCACTGTTTTGATGCTTTTCAAAAGATTTTAATGGATGTCCACCTACCGTAACACCACTCTCTCTTTTTCCCTCCTTTTTAGCTGTAACTGTAACTCGTCTATGCCCAGACCGGTGAAGGTGGCAGCAGTGGGCAGCCAGAATTACCTTGCAGCCATCCTGCAGTTCTTTGTCACTCAGCTCGCCAACAAGACATCCGACTGGCTCAACCACCTGCGCTTCCTGGTGGTTCCTCTGGGTAAGCTGGTGTTTCCATGGTGATTAAGAAGTTCTTGTTCCTGCAGTCAGACTGTGGAGAAGTTTCATTATTTTGGGGGAAATGTTTGGGAAATGACATTTGCAGACATCTGTTACACGCAGTCTCTTATGTGCATGCTGAGTTTTCATTGGTGCACTTTTTTTTTTTCTCCATACTACTTTTCACTTTTTTCTCCATCTTTTCATCAGGATCCCATCCTGTTGCCAAGCACCTCGGAGCCCTTGACAACCGCTATAGCTCCTCCTTCCTAGATGGGGCATGGAGAGATGTATTCAGCCGCTCTGAACCCCCACATACAGGTAGCATAGAGATAAACAAATGCAGCCTCTCTTTTCTAAATCCTAATCGTATTATCTGTGATACTAGAACCTCTAAGACAGACTTGTTTATTTGCTCTTCACCTGTTGTTTTCTCTGTGGGATCCAGATCAGTTGGACGTAGCAGGAAGAATCTCCCAGTACATCAGTGGGGCCACCGTCACACATCAGCTGCCCATCGCTGAGGCCATGCTCACCTGCAAACACAAGACGTGAGTACAGATGACACAAAACACATCACAGATTGTCTGTGTTTAAAAAAACACATTTGTTATAATGTCTGTTCTGTCTCTCTCTATCCAGGCGAGAGGAAGAGTCGTACCAGAAATTCATTCCTTTTATTGGGGTACGATTTTACTCAGAAATCCACTTAGAGAGGAAAGGTTTAAGCTGTCAGGAGACTGCTGCTGATTATTCTGATGTTTCACTGACATCTGCTCTTGTTTTCCAGGTGGTGAAGGTTGGTCTCATTGAGTCTGGTCCTTCTCCAATAGGTGAGTTTTTGTTGGGAACACATTTCACAAACTTGGCACCAAAAAGAAAGATTTATTTCTTTTTTATTTAGTTGTTTAAAATGTTCTAATATTATTCCTGATTAATAAGTAGATGCAGACGAGGGTGTGCCTGTGAGCTTGGCGGTCCCCTCCACGTCCCCCCCCTCCCATGGTTCTCCCTCAGGGATGATAAAGGAGGCGGCCACTCCCCCCTCCTCCCCTTCTATGGGCAGCGTTCTTACAGTACAAGGGTAAATGACTTATTTTTATGTGAGCTCTGTGTTTTTCCGTGAACCCTTTAAGACTTCCATCTTTATATTTTGTCAGACCTTTTTCACTCCCTTCCCAGTTTGCTCCTTGTCCTTCCTCATCATTTTCTGTAGAGATGGAAAATAAGTTTAAGCTTTAAAATGTTATGTATTAGCTGTATTTTCATTTGTAAACTGTGGACGTTGGAGGTACAGCAGATATTGTTTTGATAAAGCTACAGATATACTGTGTGAATTGTAGTAATTGGAGGTGTTTTATGAACAAACGGTGACTAGAAGCGTTGAATTTCAAAGTGTGTGAAGTGTTGTATAGGCAAAATTAGATTGTGATTGTGAAGCAATATCTGCTAAGCAGAACCTGTTAGGGGAGGGAAAGCCTAAAAGCAACACTAAGGTCACAGGAAATGTCTCTCTAGCCACAGCAAATGTGGTTTCAGCAGTGCAGAGCAAATCTAATGCTTTTGGCGTTTAGACAGTCATGTATCATCTGTTTTACCCTATGTCCTCCATTGTTTTATGCATCTTTCTGTCCACAGAAGTCCCAGTATGTCTCACGGCGTGGACGCCATTGGCCTGCAGGTGGATTACTGGCTGGCCTCACTTGCTGAGAAGCGGCGGGAGGGTGAGCGACGAGACACGGGCTGCAAAAACACGCTGAAGAGTGCCTTCCGCTCATTGCAGGTCAGCAGACTACCAGGTGGGGGCGATCCACAGGCCCTGGTTAACACTATGGCCATGACAGTGGTCACCAAGGAGAAGAACAAGAAAGGTGAGATGCCGATTAGATAAGTGAATATTGGTGCCTGTCAGAGATATTAGTTATTCATTGCATTTACTACTGTAGCGCATAGACAATGCTATTTATGCCTTTTAATTTATACATGGACACTAGATTGAATTATTGTTCACAGAACAAGAAATTTTAAGTAAATGTTATGATTGCTGTGCATCAGTTTTGACTTTGCCTTCATGAAAATAAGTGTATGAAAGTCTTACAAGCTGAATGTATCTGTATTTAGAAACATCTATTAGTCTAGAGTGTACGTGATGCTGTCAGTTATTTTAAACTATTTATAGACTATTTATTTACAGGTATATGTTAGTATCTTTAGATACTAATACTTGCTGCATGGGTGTTTTTGTATAACCAGTTCCAGCACTTCACTTCTCCACAGTCCTGTTGACATTTGTCACTCTCTCTCTCTCTGCCTCCCTATCTCTACATTCAGTCCCCATCTTCCTGGGAAAGAAGACCAAGGAAAAGGACGTAGACTCAAAGAGTCAGGTTATTGAAGGCATTAGCCGACTCATCTGCTCTGCCAAGCAGCAACAGACCATCCTGAAAGGTAACCAGAATATTTGGGATGATACAGTATCTCTGTTTCCTTTGTACTGTTGTATGTGTTCATCGTTGCACCTTCACTTCTCACTGAGGATTGTTTTATGTTTAGTTGTATGTCCTTTTAAACCAGCTGAGTTATGGTTTGGTCTCTGTTTCCAGTGTCCATAGACGGTGTGGAGTGGAATGACGTTAAGTTCTTCCAGCTGGCCGCTCAGTGGCCTACTCATGTCAAATACCTACCTGTGGGACTTTTCGGTTACAGCAAGCCCCCCTCTTAGTGGTGAGCAGGCCTCCGCTTCTCTGACCCTAACTTGACATTTGACTCTCTTCAATCCTATCACACCTTTGCGCACAGACCCTGCCTCTCAACACCTGCAGAGTTGAGAGAAGACGTCGAGTGGCTGGACTATTTTTCTTTCAGTTTCACGTTCGCTACAGTGGTCCTGTTTCTCTTTGGGTAGGGATAGGAGAAGGCAGGGTGGTGTTGGGGAGCAGTTACTAGTCACTTTAATGCCCCTTTCAGTGTGTGTGTGCCAAGTGTGCTTTCACACGTGAATGTACAGTGTGTGTGTCTGTGTGTGTGTGTGTGTGTGTGTGTGTGTTTATAAGGGGCTTACAGCACAAGTTTATTAGCTAACTGCCATTTATGTTTCCGTTCTATGGAATGCAATAGCATGCAACAACTCACCGATTTCAAGCCCTTAAAGTCTAACCCTCAACTTTTGACCCCTGACGTTTAGTGAAATCCTTGAAGCTCGTCTCTGATCCACACATGCATGTACTGAACTATCAGAAAAACCACTCATGTGCCAGAAACTAAAATAAACTTTATTGAAACAGGACTTCAGTGTTTGCATGAGCCAATAAAACACGTAGAAAAGTCTCCCCTGCTCACAAAATGTAATCAAATAAAAGGCTGGCATGTATTGAATTTCTGCTCTAGATAAATACTGCACATGCCCTTCAAAATATACACATTATTATTTTTATTTCAAGGGCTTCCATATAACAGTTTGAAATATTTTTTTGCTGTACCAAAATAAGTCACTTGGATGTCTAATGCCAGACATTAAAAAAAGAATACATATCTATCTATATACAGATATCTATATCTGTATATAGATAGATCTATAATATAAGGGAAATGTCTTTTTTTAATTGTTCCCTGGTGAAATAACAGTAAAACCTTCCCTTTAATGCTGTTTTTGTGATGCATAGTGTATGTTTTTGTGAAGAGTTCCAGGATTTCAGGGCAGGGGCTACTGTAATGTGCAGTTTTCTTTATCTTCTTATTTGCTATGCACTTATGACTACATATGGACCTGCGTGTTTGCAACTGAAATCCAGATTAACCCTCTTAACAGCAGACCCAACCAAATATGCAATAAGAAACAGAATGAATACTTAACCAATCCAAAACTTAGCAGCACTGATGGGAATATGATGAGAAACAGTTTTCCCATAAGTGTGCATACAGGAAGTGGGAGTTAATCAGTCACAATAAAGCACAATGTTGACAGCAGTTGTTCCCCAAATATTCTCACTTTATTGGCAACAAACGGGCAGCTTTCAGGCCTGGCGATCAGAATTTACATGTTTGGGCTTTCTTATTTCTCTCCAAAATGACCCTCATTTTATGATGAAACAAAGAATTTGGGTTTCAGTTATTTTGCCAGCGGTCTGCTACGTGCTTTCTCTAGGATGTTGTGAGGTGATTAGTGAGTGTACAGTAACTGGTAACAAGTGTGTGTGTGTGTATGTGGTGAAAAAAATGTTCAAATGGTCAGAAACAAACAAAAAAAATATCACTAAATAGGAAAAGTACTTTTTTACCATGTAACAGAGGGCATGCATTTGGTGTGTGTGTGTGTGTGTGTGTGTGTGTGTGTTGATGATGTGGTCATTATCAATATCACTGACTGTCAGATTAGGGCTGCGAAAGCTGCAGTGGTCATCCTCTTTACTTTGTAGCCTGGCACAAGGTGAATGCAGATTTTACCATCGCTTAAAAAAAAAAACTCAAAATAAAATATTTGCGCTGAAAAAAACTGATTGGCAAAATCAAGAATGATTAGTTAATTAAGAATGATCCATTGGTGGTTGATAATAATTGTTTAAAAAAGCTACTTTAAATGCAAATCTTACCAGACCTGTGTAGCTCTGCCTTGTGTCACCTACATTGTAACACTCTTATCTCCAGTAAAGTATTAGCAAAATAGTTTTTTAAATAGTGTTAATGCCACTGTCTTCATTTAAATGCTGTTTTTGTTTGTTTGAAAATAGATTAGAAAGTTCTTTTTTTCCTTTCCTGTGTTGATGTTACAGTGTTACAGTCAGCAGCATGTCTCAAACTTTCTGTTGGGCAGCATCTGTTACACAAGCTTTCAGGCTGCAGGGTTTCCGAGGCCACTCGTTTGTTCACTCTGTTTGAAGAACAGCTTGCCTCTCATCACCGAACAAGCATTTGTTCTTTTGTTCATTGATTTTTAAGTACTTCCAAATATTTGAATGTATTAAACTTTGTTTACATGCGCTGTCTTGCATCTTTGCGAAAGCCTGATTTTAACACACTAGTAGAGTTATGTGTCTCTGTGACGTAATAATTTAGTTTTATTTGGCCTAAAACTGACTACTTCACATTTTATACATTTATTGGTCATTTGCAAGTCTGCATGAACAGCTGGCAGCATATTTAGACGCTTTCCCCCAGCTTTTATGTGTAAACAATAAAAA
The DNA here is from genome assembly GCA_032353495.1 of Ctenopoma kingsleyae. NCBI lineage: Eukaryota > Metazoa > Chordata > Actinopteri > Anabantiformes > Anabantidae > Ctenopoma > Ctenopoma kingsleyae. Next base: position 8,516,758 of record JAUBNQ010000010.1, on the reverse strand, counting down.
ACAGACAGCCTGTGGGCCTCTTGAACGCAGCCCTCCTGAAACCGACCGGTTTATCACTTGTGTTGCTGACAACTAGTCAAGGGCTTGAGAGACACACTGACTGATAGACTCTGCAGGGAGGCTGGGCCTTTATTATTCCTGAACATCAAAGTCATTTTGGTACCTCTAAAATACCCCATACATAGTTTATAATTTACCACTCATCACTTTACTATTGTTAATAAACAATATTAAAAACTGTATTAAAATTCAGATCTGAGCTGCTACAATGCATAAATGAAACATTTTTAGTTTAGTTTTGACATCAACGTTTTATGAATAATCTCTTTTGGGTAGTGTGCAATATATCCTTAGCTTGTGTTTAAAGCTGCAGTAATTAATATTTTCAAATTAACAATGAGCCGCATGTCTATGCCAAATGTGAAGGTAGTCACCTGTAGTGACAAATCCACAGAGAATGATCACAAACTCTGCAGTTCCCTTTTAGCTCATTGTTTTTGTTATAGGGCTCAAAAACCTTGACAGAAAAAGAGCTTTAAAATCCCACTGTACACTACCTGCTCAGTACCAAACCTTAGACAAAGTTAGTTACGAGCTTGTGAAGATGGTGCAGCATTTAGCAGCTAGTGAGCCTGATGTTTCCCTCTGGAGTTAATGAACACTAAATCAGACCTTAAAGGAGGGTTAATACTGGACTCAGACATGTGTCCAAATGAAAGCTAACGTTTGCTTAATGTGTGAATAGGCAACTATTGGCTAGATGTTCACCATTAATAATGTTGGAAAAGTGATATGTCAGTGTGGTGTTTACAGCTTGTTATGCTGCCCCCGAGTGCAGCGTTGCCATTGGTCATTACAAATGGCATGAAGAGGTTTTTCCATTAAAATTAAGACTTTAAGCTTTCAGTTGTGTGTTTGAATAATATGTGGCAACACAAAATGTATTTCACTTTATGCATTGTAACAGCTTTTTACTGAATTGTTCTTTATATAATTTAACCTTTAATTTAGTTATAGTGGTGAGTTATGTATGTAAAGTATGTTTTAATATAAAAGGGTACCACGTTTCTAAGTGTGAAAAGTGGATTTCAAAAACAATCCTTCCAAATTTTGAAATAAAAAACTTGTTTTAATAAAAAGCTTAAACATGTTGGGTCAATGATCTTGTAACTGCTGTTAGAAACAACATCCACTAACTCAAAATGCTCTTTGCCTTGTAGAGTTGTTTGTCAAATCATTGCAATGATGTGAATCTTAATCTTTCCTAAATTGTATGAGTAGTTTAGAGATGCCTTTTTTTTTTGCTTGTAACCAATCACTGATTGAACTGAAATTGGAGACTTAAATATTCTGCTGGAAGAACGGCATTACAAACAAAATCACTGCCAAACCTAAAATGTGAACAAATTTTGATTATGGTCAGATTTGTATGTTTTTGAGGTGCTGGTAACTGAGAACACATTTAACAATGAAGTGATCCTTGTTTTTAAGTAGTCATTTCAATGTTTGGACAAGTGCTTTTCCATCACAGCGAAGTTCTGCAGTTGTTCTAGTTGTAACCTTTAGATCTTCTTCTGCTTCATTCTTGTCATTCACGTTTTCCTGATGTCTGTTTGAAAACGCTGGTTGTTGTATATGTAAGTCTTGAACTTGTTCCTGTGTGTTTTTTACCTGTACCTCTGTACCTGTGAAGCTGTAAACGATGGTTCCTCTGTCCTCGAGTGATAGTGGTTAGAGATTAGGGGCTGTTTGGTCCATCAATAATCTGTGTCAGTGATCAGCAGTGTCTATTCTCTCCACCGTCCTCTGAAATGCGTCACTCTGATGATAAGAGAGTGTTCTTCACCAGGCTTCCTCAAGCTTAGCTTCTGAAATCACCTCAAAAGATCTTCACAGCTTGTAAATTTGCCATCTGTCCTAATGGGAACAGGATTTGCCTATGAAAGCAGTAGATTTCTGCCTGGTGAGGTTCTGCTTTGAGCAGAACATCCTAAGCTTGTGGACTTGTGAAGAGTATTTTGCACATGCCATTGTTTCTTCAGCAGCAGTCTTCAGCTTTTTCGCCTTTTGCCTATAACAATACGTATAATAAACTATAATGCTTGTACATATCAGATATTACTTGTTACATTGTACTTAGTTCTTTTTTTTTTGTCTGTTTTTTGTTTTTCTTAATTTGACATGTTTTGTAGTACTGCTTTTTCATGATTACATTTGTCAATCAAACACATGTGGGATGAAAAGTGGAAGTGTTCATTGTTTCATTTGTTTGTTTTTTTAATAAAAATACTCCAGATTTGTAGCTTGGTGCCGTGTTTTTCTTTCTTCAAATATACCAAAATAGGATATATATATACTGTGTGTCTTTTCCTTCTTTATACTGTACTTAAGTAAAAATGGTTGTAAAGTTGCAATAAGTAACGCTGAATGGTTGGCACATTCAAATAAAGATAAGCGTGTATCATCAGTTGCAAACAGAAATGGAAATATAAAGAAAATATAAGATAGTAATCCTGCATTTAAAGTTCTCTAGAACACAAAAAAATCCTACTTTTACTTATCATGCAAAAGGTAAAAAACACATTGATTTTACAATTTGAATCACATCACAAGATATTTTTATGTACAGTGCAAGACTGATGAAAGTGATAAACTATTAGGAGCCACTCTATTAATGTCTAATGTATGTGAATAAACATATTTCAGAAGCTCTCAGTCTGTGGAGGATGCGGCCTCTGCTGACATCAACTCAAAGAGCATGAGCGAAGTAAGAGAGGTCACTTCTACTGACGTTTTGTTAAAGAACGACATAAGGTAATTTGATGACACCCTAT
>JAUBNQ010000010.1:8469414-8481592 GCA_032353495.1 Ctenopoma kingsleyae | reverse complement strand
TTATTAACAAGAAAAACATAACAAGCGAGGCCATTATCCTTTTCAATATTGTAACCATTACTAGGAGCTGATGTGCACTACTAAAAAATGAATAAGCTGAACTAACTGCACACTGGGCTCTGACCGTTTCCAGAATATCTGAACTCTGTGTCCTCCATTACACACACAGAGAGCTGTAGCTGCTCACGCTATGACTTCAATATAGACAATGCTACTTTATTAATGAAAAGCCTGAACAAAGGCAAGTGATAGGTGGACCTACGACAAGAAGAGAGGAAAATAATTCCAAAAATTGTGTGTGTGTGTGAGATTTGTGGTCATCAGACAGCTGTACTAAACACACAGGAGTCTGTATGTTTATCTTTGTCAGCTGTGTCACAGCAAAGAAACCATTCATCTTGATTTTCATCTTAATTTAATATGTCACACAGCTCTAATTGGTTTAACACATATCACCAAGTTAGATATAGAAAATTGACTGTTGACCTCCAGTGCATCCCTCCTCTTCTGGGTGAGGGTTCCCAAATTGTCCCACTGGTCACAGATGCCCTGGCAGCGGGTGTTGACTGTGGCAGCATCATGGTAGTCCAGCTCACTGAAGGAGACAATAGAGAAAAGAAACATTAGGGATCTGTTATGAAAGATTTAACGGCAAACTGTCTTTTTCTATCTCAACTACACTGAGTTGACAGGTTAGTTAAAACAAATACACTAACAACAGTCCCGCAATAATGTTCACTTTGAGGTACTGATATAACCACATAGTCACATAGGGGATGGCAGTAGCTCAGCTGGAGCAGTCGAGTCCTGGTTCCTCCTGGCTGTTTGTCAAGGTGACACTGTAACCCTGTAGTAGTGCCGACATGTCATGTCTGGCAGCTGTCCAACAACAATTTCCCCAAGGGGTTCAATAAAGAATGTCTGTTATTATTTAATTTATTATTTATAAATGTATTATGGTATTATATATGGTAATCATACTATATTTAATACCATTACACCATAATTTTAATAATTAATGCCATGACGTTCTTGAGTATTTGAATGGTCATCAGAGAACATTTTACTTTTTAGTAGAAAACATCTGCTTTTGATGTTCTGACTGATAAATTATTGGTGGTGTGGATACATATTCAACATTATGGGTCTCAACAGCTCATATTATAACATATATATAGCATCAAAGAGATCTGCTCCAAACTGGCTGTGGAAAAAAAAAAACCCTGAGGAGTGGTGGGGAATAAGAAAATAGTGAGATCAGAGGTTTCTGCTCTTTCATGAACCATGCTTTCATCTTTTTATCCCTCTCATTATGATGCTTTCTACTCATCTAGTGCATCTTTTGTTCTTCACTGTACTGACATCCAAGTATGCTTTCAACACATCTCTCCTATCGTGACCAGCAGGACTCCTGAAACACTTCAGGCACTCACTTTCTCCTTTCCTGTACCACCTACAGTTTCCGGAAAAGCCATTCTGCCTTCAGTCTCACATAGTTTGTCTTCTTATCCCTTACTCCTGTCGATTTATCCTCCTCTATCACATTTTTTTCATGTTTCTTCCCATAATGTAAAGACATTCAATATGCTCACTTCTGCTACATGTTTTCACCAATAAAAGAAAAAAAAAAAACTGAATATATAAACTACAACCCAAAAGGTAAAATAACATCTAATGGTCTAGGTTCTTCTTTTCATCCCTGTATCTTACTTAAGTTCCTGGGCGATGGCAGCGATCTGCTCCACTCGGTCCTGGTGAGCAGCAAGGTCGCTCTCAAAGGCCTCATGCTTCCTCATGAGAGCTCTGATCTCCATCAGAGAAGCCGACTCATAGTCCTTCTGGGACAGCAGGTCCTCCTTACCTGAAACACACAGATGTGTGATCTGAACAGGACCTTTCTCTGATCACATTAGATACTGTAGAGTGAAACCCACAATAAATGAAGGTGAAATGTGGGAATAATACGCCTAGCAAAAGCACACAGAAACGTACTTACGGTCGTATTCGTGCCTTCTTTTTGTTGAGTTATTTGGAAAAATTAGCAATCACAAATTCTCACCATGCCAACCCCATGAACAATCCTGTCTCCTTCTTCTCTCTTTTGTCCTCACCTGCAGTCCAGGACTCATGCATGGAGCACTTCTGCTTGAACTTCTCAGCCAGGTGGTCAAGTCTCTCCAGGCGGCGGATCTCGGTCAGCAGCCACTCCTCGTAGCCTTTCTCCACCTGCTCCAGGCCCTTCCAGGCATTGGCAATATCCTGAAGGAGATGAAGAGGTTTCATTAGTGTGACATGCTGAAAAAGGATTTGCACCATTTATTGCCTCCTGTTTGAGGGATTATTGAAATCGAGCTTGAAATATTGAATAATAAAAAGACATGAACATCTATATAAATCACTGAGAAAATATACATCTGCTCAGAAACAAAATAAAGCTACTAATTGCATTTCAGTCTAATTAAAAGTGAACTTTCAGTTGACAGTGCCTCTTATCTATTTGATAACTTCAATCTACCGTTGAGTGAAGACTGTATTTCTATGGTGTAAACTTTTCAGAAACTATGAGAACAGCCTTATTTTTGTTGGATCACAAAGCAAGGGACTGAAAAGATTGTACAAGTTTTCAGGGATAGAAAACCACAAGGAAAGATGTGAACCATCCAGTGTTGTGACAGTCTGATACTGTAGTCCTCAATGACGCTGCAGCAACAACAATATACTAAGTTAAAAATCTGTGCTGCTCACCGACACCATCTTGCCTTCAGAAGGCATGAAGGCGGGCCTGTTGCTAAGCCTCAGTTTTGTCTGCAAGGTGTTGAAGTTGATCTCCAGCTGGCATTTCTCCTGGACGCGGGGTGGCTTGTGGACGCGGCGGTAGTCACGGAAATCCTCCAGCTTCTGCTGCATGGCGCGCATGGTCTGCTCGGCTGTGCGGTTCTCCAGCCAGGGGATGGTACGGCGGATCCACTCAAGCAACTACAGAAGCCAGGGAAATGTAAAGGTTATTGATAAGATTTGAAGCTAAGGGTGGTTGATGGTTCTTGCCTGTATTATTTTGAGTTTTATATCATGCAGACACCTTTTCTTAAACGTTACAGTGCCCTTTATCTTTAGCACTTTGGTTGTCTACTAAGAGGACATGGGTTCATTTTATTTGTATAGCCAATATAAAAATTGGTTGTGGTTCCCTGATTTTCGATGTGAGAAATCACCTCACCTCTTCCCATTTTACCGAAGGACTAAAAGATGCACTTTTCTGTGTTAGTTTGCTGTTGGCCTTGTCTTTATGCCTCAAGTTCACTAGACTTACACGAGGTGTGTAAGTAATTATTCAGTTAATCACTCAAGTAAAAGGAAATTAACTGAATACACATAGATGACAACATTTACAAATCCAGAAATCTAAAGGTATAAATAATCACTAGCTGAAACAATTCACAATATAAACAATACCGAAAATCACTAAGTGCTACATGTTTTCCAATAGCTACACCCAATAATATTAATACTTTGATATTTTCCAGTTACAAATTATGCAGGATTTTCTGATATACTTTGAACCACATTATAATAATTATAATGATAAGCAGAAGTTAAACTAATTCTAAATGTTATTAATAACATTAGTGTACTGCCTGTATTGTTAGATATGTAGGAAATATACATAGTCCTGATGTGTGTTTCTGTTACTGTGACACTCTGGTTTTTCACTTATACTATTGATTTAACTGCAGTGATTTTAGAGCTGCACCTTGTAAAGTCAGTAGGAGGATAAGAAAGCTAAACAGAAAAACAGTTTAAACTGAACAATACTACTACTGTTGCAGGGGGAGGATGTGCAGGACAGACTGAGAGTGGGTGAATCTGGTTGCAGTTGTTTCTCACCTCGCTGGCCAGCTTCTCGTACTCCTCCATCAGTTTCTCATTCTCCTGGTTGACGGCCAGCACCTTGCAGATACGGTTGGCAGCTGTCTCGGCCTGAGAGAGTAACAACATTTAACATACATTCACAATGCAGGATAAACAACCAGTCCTCATACATTTCTCACACTGACTCATTAGGAATGCCATTATGTTGACAGCAGTTTCTGTGTCAGAAAATCAATTACAACATTTTACCACAAAAAACAACCAGATTAAGATCTTACAGCAGGATTATAATATTATGCTTAAAAAGCTTAGAAGTATACATTTACCTAAAAATTAAAATACTATCTGACCTGCTCAGCACCGGCAAAGGCATGGTAGAAACAGGACACGTAGGTCATGATGGCCTTCTCATCAGGTTTGGGTGTGTTCACAATATCTGAGGGTGGGAAAAAAACTTTATAAGATCAAATAATATATACATAATTTATTATCAATAACATATCTTTGGACATTTGCCTAGAAAATTATTTTCGAGGTTATAATCAGTTATTACACAGGGGTGTATAATCCATTGTCTGTTTTAATGCAGATGGTTGAATTTAAAGTAAAAATGACCTTTCGTCTTTATACCATCTGTCATTATGTATTTTTGCTGCAGTGGAGGTTATCCAACACTGCAGAGACAGGTTTCTACAGAGGTCTGTCAGTCAGACTTAATTAGCTTCACTTTCACCTTCAGCGTCAAGCATCTTGGGGATGTCCAGGAACTTCTCAGCCACATCAAAGGCAGTGTTCAGGTTACCAATAGGGTCATCCTACAGGCACACAACCAGATAAGAATCATAACAGTTAAAATCATGATCCACACTGGCAGAAGGAAAACTGAGATTCACAAACTGAGTAATAAACCAATGTTCCAAGAGAAATGTTTGGCAAGCGAGGATCAAGTGTGTGGATCCTGTTTCTTTCCTACAGTTTAAATCCAACACGTCAAAACATTTGAGATGGATGCTTCTTCTTTGCATTTTGTCCATGCTGAAAAGAAAATACAGTAGTTGCATACTGACACCTGAATTTCAATCCCAAAATGTGATATATATTCCAGATACGAACCACTGCTCTACTAAGCATTGCATTTGGGCTGGCAGGATATTTAACCTTACGTAATACATTTAAAAATAATTTGGGTATTGCAACTTTAGGTAGTGCAAAATACAACTCTGCATGTTTTACGGAGATTTACAGTTATAACAAAATATTTTCACCTACAGGTAGAGAAACAGTACTGAAATTAAATGAATAATGAACAGTTAAGACTATTAATAGTAGTCAGTGTCTGTAGTCACTGCAGGAAAAAAGAGAGAGGAAGGATAGTGCACCTTTCTCAGTTTGGAGTAGTCAATGAGGTCAGGTCTGTGTCTGTGGATGAGGGCACACAGAGCCAGGCCATCCTTCCAACTGAGCCACGAGAAGAGGAAGAGAAAGACAGAAGACGTAAATACACCAGATAGGAGGGTGAAGAAAGAACACAGGGTGAGACAAAGGACAAAGAGAGAAAAGGTGGCAAGGAAGCGCAAATAGGATGTAATGATGGGAATTAAGATTTAAAGTGGGAACATAAGGCCATCAGGATATTTGGAAGAGAGACAGAAACACAGTAAAATAATTAATTAAGAAAAAGCAAAATGCTACATGGCTGCAGTTTGCTCCTAATGCCACAGTTCGGCGTTGTAGATCTACCTGATGTGGAAGTTCTGCACGTTGACATTCCTGTAGGGGGCAGTCTTCCTCTGGCACCACAGCAGCAGACCCTCCTTAGCAGAGGTCTCTGTAAAACAGGAGAGTGAGATGAAGAGATGATGGAAGAAAGAGGATGAAAGATGTTGAAAAAGGAGACAGTGACAGGTTTTATTAATAAAGGGTGAAGCATCATAGGGGAGAGAGATTTAAATGATGAACAGTGGATATATCCACAAAGACATAAAATGGTTAATATTGCAAATATGAATGGAGCTGATATGTTTTTCTGCTTACATTAAACAACCTGTATTTTAGATACAGTAGTGTGAAAATTTATTTGGGACCAAATATGTTTTCACAGCACTGTAAAAGCTAGTACAGCTGCTGGTTCAAAGACACTTTATTCCACCACTAGAAGAAAGGTGTGTTAGGACAGGTCAGAAGAAGGTTGGTGGCTATATGACAACAGAAGATATTAAAGAACAGGGGCAATAAAAGAAGAGTTAAAGAAGATGAGCTGAAGGTGAGGGTCACAGGCGTGAGTAAGGACAGGGTGAACAAGGTCTGAGTGTTCATAAACAAGAATTTATTGTGACTTGACCCTCTTGATGATGTAAAGACTGAATAAAGTGACATGAGTTACAGATGAAGTGAGGGAAATTAGTTAGATAATGTGATTTATTGCACATCAGTGTGAAACAACTCAATGCAGTACAGCTACATCAATAAACTAAGAGCATGGAAATCTTGTTGATCCGAGATATAGCACAGCATCACATATGACTGATGCATCACAGTATATGTAAATAAGCACACGTGTAATGTGGATGTGTTTTTCCTGTGATGTTGCACTGTTGGTCCCTGTTGTGTGAAATCAACCTTTCACAATACATCAAGACAGAGTTGGCTTTCAGTTCTTTTGCTTTCTGTTACGTTAAAAACAACAAACATAGTTATAGTATCTTAGTATAGCATTAAAAGTGGAGGAATGAACAAATCAAACATGATTAATTTAGGTCCATTTAAGTCTTGGCCAAAATCTGCTTCCCATTCTGGCACACTGAGCTTCACAGCTCCTGCAGCTACAGTAGTAGCTGTGAAGGCTCCATTGTCAAATCAATCCCCCTTTTCAATCAATAAGTGTCTAACATCTGACAGAGACAACAAACAAAAACCTGAAAGTAACTAAAAACCTAAGTGCATAAACATCAAGTTCCAGTTTTACAGGGGGCTAAATGCTGGACTGTTGGATTACTTTTCTGACTCAATGTTAAATGACTATATTTAGAACAAGTGATACGAACACACCTTCCACAGAGATGTCTTGGATGGCAAAGCGCAGGATGATGGTCCAGATCATACCAAGGGTCATCTTCACGTTGCCGTCAACAATTTCTGCACAAACACACACACTTTTATTCTTTATATATTTAAAGACTTTTATATCTGTGAAGATTCTCACATCTTTCACTCATGACTTGCTCCTTACAAGATTGGACATGGTGTGTTTGCTATTGAAATACATTTAATTGTGCACTGTTGAAGTCATTAGTGTGGATTTCATGCAGCCTGAAGTCTCAGAAGACATCTCGACTGCAATTAGATGAAGGAAATTGAAGTCACACGAAAATGTACTAACTGCATTTGAAGTGCTGCGATGTGAATGTTGCTCGAGCAAAACTCAGTGTGTTTTCATTCATTCTCAGGCTGATCAGCTTTTACCCCAGACGCTGTAGTCAGTTTAACCTCAGAGTGAAACAGATCTAGAGGGTTAACCCACAAAATCTAAGAATTATTTGTGATTATGATTTAAATAATGTCAATGCAGAACACTGCATTGTTAAAAAAATAATCTTGTTTAATTTTCTTTGTATTCAATAAGAAATGTTTTTAATATTAGTGTTATGTTTTTTTGAGGACTCTCTTTACATATAACTTAATATAATCTAACAAAAACAACTACAGTTCATGCAACAATGAGTAAATGAATATTTATTCAAATCAATGTTTTTTAAACTATTTGATTAAGGACAGTGTCAAACATGTATGGTGACCTTGAGTAAATTATAATATTTTAGAATAAATTAAAACACTTGTGTATTACAGCCAATTCCTCATGTTTGTTCCCAGTTGGATCATCTGTAGTTTACCTTCCTGTCACTGCCAACTCATCTGAATTCTCTTGACGCAATGAACTTTGCCAGCCATCTGGCGCTCCAAAATAGGTCCAAGAAATGCAAATACTATGTCACCTTGGTATAATAATTAAAGAAGAAAAAAAGAGGCAAATAATAAAGCAGGCCTCTCACCCTCAGCACCAATAGACACCAGCTTGACCCCCTTGCTGCAGATGAAGTCTAGAGCTTTATTCACGTTGGCGATCTTGTGGAAACGCATCTTGCCTTTGTCGGGTTTGGGCAGCCTCTCGCCTGAAAGACAAAAAAAATATTTACTAGAGCTGAAACGATTACTCCGTCAATCAACAGAAAGTGAATGTCAACTACTGTTAATCTTCAAGCCAATATGTCATTGTCTGGTTTCAGCTTCTCAAACACTAATATTTGCTGATTTCCTCTGTTGTATATTCCTCTAAATTTCATCATAGTGGTCTTTACTGGATAGCACTGTTCATCCTCATTATGTCTTAAACATTTGAGGGGTCATGCCATGATACATATTTACTAAGATGTCAACTCTAAAGTAAGCATTTCAAAGCACCTACTGACCATGCATCTCTTGCCTACAAAGAAAACAGCAAAAACCTGATATTTTCTCATTATAAAGAGCTTCCCAACAGCATTATATCATACATACACAGTATATCATCCAGAATTGTGTGTGTGTTGATGAGATGCACCTGATATGACCTCCAGCAGCAGCATAAGTTTGAGGCCATTTCTGAAATCCTCTTCAATGTTCTCAATCTGTGTGCCAGCCTTCCTCAAGTGGGAGTTACACCAAGCTGTGAAGGTCTGAGAGGGAGACAGGAGAGAGGGTTACACTGTCACCTGTCTGACGACATGACAAGTACATTCACAGACACTGACAGCAGGCACCATAACCTTATCTACTATACATACAAGAGAAAAAAATCCTGTAACAAACACACATTCACATACACAGCTTCCCTGTTGAGAGCAGGGTCAGCTGTCCACTTCAGTTTGTGATCCTGTTATGAGTCCGCCTGCTGACGCTGAAAGTGCAGAGATGTACAGTGACATATCAGTTTGACAGTCACTGTTGACTCAACAGTCCTGAACAAGGTGGACGTGACCTCTGGTTTAATGTTCTTTTGGAAAGTCATGTTTTTTTAGGATTACAGGCATTCACCTTCTCAGTTACAGAGGTGTGATTTTTACAAAGTGTGTTGTGCTAAAACAATTAATCCTTTAATTGATAGAGGAATTAAAGACCCCGGCCACTGAGACTGCACAAACCAGTGGTGCCAGTGTCAGTCCCAAGCCCAGTGACAATTAAAAAAAGGGTTGCATCAGAAGGGCATCCAGTATAAAACATGTGCCAAATAAATGTGTTTCAACTATACTCATCAATAGTATAAATGAAGAAAATATTCAACTTGTCACTCCACTGGATTTGATCATTTTTTAGCATTTTTCATGAGTAGGTGCTGTGTCTTTGAGAAACCAGATCTCCTGTCTCTGAAACCAAACTGGTCATTAGGTGATGCTGTGCATAATGGGGAGAATGCAGATGGTGATGTAAATGGCTCTCAGCCATTGAGTGCTTACTTTGGGTCCATCTGTAAAATTGCCTAATGGCGCCAGGAGTGCACGTCGGGGACAATTCAATTGGTTCCATCGGGGCATTCAATCAATCGCTGAATGGTATTTTGAGAGGCTTTCATGGTGTTTAGCCTTAAATGTGAATATGGGAGGTGCATGTGTTTGAGGGCTGCTACTGTAGAGCCAAAGCTTTGCCAGGGTCTGGAGCATGTGTGGGTGTAGAAGCAGAATAAGTACATGAGCTGAATAACTAACTACAGATGATAGTGTGGGCAGAGTGACGAGGGAGACTAAGCAGAGACGGGGAGGGGGGGGGGGAGAGATGTATAAATTAGCAATGAAGCAAGTTTGTGCTCAGTGACAGCATAAATGCTCCATTAGAGCATAGTACATAAAACAGCCTGGAAATGAAAATGTATGTCCATTAACTGTATGTGGGTGTACATACTTATATATATATATATATATATATATGTTCAGGAGTACTTCAATATCTGACATCTGCACTCGAGTGTGACTATAGAGCTACATGGATGGACAGAGAAGCAAAGCACCAGAGACAGACAGAAGAGAGTGTGACACAGAGTTGGATAGAAAAAGACACTGGTACATCTGACAAAGAGCGAGGGAGGAGGAAGGAGAGAAACCACTTCAGTGACTGACAGAAGAGAGAAAGTAGAGTTAATGGAAGGAAAAAGTGCACAGTGTAGGAAGAGATACAATGTGCTCCACTCTTGAGGCAAAAACAACTCAGTCAATCGACACCATTCATCAACAACTCTTCAAATAATCAATCCATAATTCAAAGTCATTTTCATGTTGAACTTTAGCTTGTTACAGTTTCTCAACTGCGAGTCTTTGCTGATTTTCTGCAAAGTGAATATTGGTGGATTTTGTACTGTTGGTTTGAGAAAACAAGAAATCTGAAGAATCCTGGTAGTCATTTTTAATTTAACTTTCATTTTTGGCTCACTGGCCTACCTATAAAGATGCAGACAAAAGCACAGCACGGCCATATTTGAAAAAGAAAACATATTTGTTAAATAACTTGAGATTTTGATAAATGTTGTCATCTAATCTAGATCATCACAACAGGCACAGGTGCTTTTGTGACTATTGTCTCACTGTCTTGATAATAACATTAGGAGAGCAGTGCCACATTTGTCCTTTACTGTAGAGTTTCCATGCATTTTAAAGCCAAATATGTTTGAGTAAAATAATCCCACAAAACATTATTCTATTCAAACTGAAATTTGAAGGCTAAATAGAAAGACACTTATAGACAGAAGGAGGCGGTGAAGTAGAGAAGCGAGAAGCGACAGGAATGCCTAGGCCCTGGTGTAATTCGATGTAAGGCACTTGAGAGGAGAAGAGGCCGCCTGTCCAACCAGCCGGGGTCCCAGCAGGTGTTCGTCCTCTTTGCCATGCATGACCAAATTTAGCCGGAGAGGAGACGAGAAGGTGTGTAAAGGAGGAAGGAGGTGGAAGAGGGCCAAAAGAGCAGGAGTTGAGGGGTGGGGGGCTAAATTAGAGAAGAGGAGGAGAAAAGACTGAAAAGTGGAGAGAGGGTGGAGGAGTGCAGAGGCTAAATCAGGTTGCTATGAGACACCACCGGACAGCTGAGAGGGTAGAATTCCTGAGGTGAAGTGTAAGCGTCCAAGACGGAGAAAAGAGGAGGAGATGGAAGGAATGGATTAAAGAAAATGACGAGGTATATAATCATTTGAGAATTTGAGAAAGTGTGGGAATGATGAGAGTGGTGAAACCTCACCAACATCAAAGAGGAGCTGTTACAAACTAAACTGGTGGTTATTGAAATCAAGCTTATTTGCTTAACCTACTGTAATAAAGCTGGCAATAAAAACATAATCCCAAATTCATTACATCCAAAGTGATTAACAGAGCACTGGATGATAAAAAACAATTATCTGTCATACCTGTGACAGTCAGTGCTATTATTTCTAATCCTCTGCTCTATTATCTCATTACCCCATGGGGTTGTTTTAAAGCGTGTGGTGGTCTACAGAGTCTATCAGCATGAAGTCACCCTCCCACCTGGTATCACCCCCCGCCCTCCTCTCCTCCGTCTCTCCACACCTGTCGGTCTGGCCTGGCTCAGCTTGGCTGGAACCTTTTTACAGGTCTTTCTTGTAAAATGAGGTCACAGTGGTGCAGCCGAATGCCTGTCATAACTGCGCTCTCCCAGGAGGAATCAGGGCTGCTGACCCTCCTCAATACAGCTGACACACACATACACATGAGTATCTACACAAACACACAACAGGCTCAGAGCTCCTAATAATGTCAGCTAGTTTGGCTGTCAATCACAACTGATGCAACCACAGAGCTGCCAGGAGTTACTGCTGCCAGCCTCACAGGGGAAGCCACGAGCAAGATACATTTTCTGAACGGACCCATCCATCATGTGCTCTTCTGTTTCAGCAAAGCTCTGATGTTTGGTTACAGTACAAACTAATACTTCGGTAGAAAGATGCACAAAGGAAAAGTTCAAAAGGCAAATTTTCCCCATTATATTCAGAAAACCCAAGAAACTGTGTCCTTCAATACCTTCATGTTTTAAGTTATGTTAAACTTCAACAAAACATTTTTGGGACAATGTACAGAGAAATACTAAATAAAAAAAGATTCTACAATGAATGCACTGAAATAACTACCAAAATAAATATTGACAATTAGTGTTAAGAGATGGATGCATTATTTAGCTCATTTTGTAGATGTTTTTTTCTACCACATGACCTGTGAAAAGTCAATGTACTGATTACTAGTATGAATACTTCTATTAAATCTGTAAAATACAAATAGTA
>JAUBNQ010000010.1:8458787-8469314 GCA_032353495.1 Ctenopoma kingsleyae | reverse complement strand
ATGTATAAAATTTTCTTAAAAGGATGTAGTGGCCAGCCGGAAATAAACATTAAAAATCCAATTAATCTTTGATTATAAAGCCACAACTACATCACAGTCGTAAATTGTGATAATGTAGTGTTACCTGTGACATCTCACTCTCATTATATCTCACCTGCCCTCTGTAGTGCCAGACCAACAATCACACCCAAACAAGCACACAAACACACACACTTAGCTGTGGCTAATGGTGAGACCTGGCCAGCTAGGCCAATGTGCGCTTTACAATTTAAATTTCTCTTTCTCCGTCTCTGACCATCCTTTGACACAAAACAAACTCACAGGATCATAATTACATAAAATGATAGAACTTTCTAACAGGAAGTATAACAATCGGAAAACCACAAGCTTAACTTTTGAAAAGGGCAAATTCTGGAGCACTGAGGACAGACATTTTGTTATTAATCCAATGCGATCCATTTTATGAATCCTATTGTACCAAAGTATCATGGAGAATCATATTGTGTCCTCCTAATGGAGTGAGGCAGCCCACTTTTATTGCAGCTTTGAACATTAAGCCCATAACCTCATTCTATCATGTCCACTTAGGTTAAATAAAAGTACTGACATAGTCCTTACGATGACAAAAAGTATTTTAATTCAGTCTTTTCAGCTTGTTTTTCTGTTGTGCTTGTTTTGTCCTATTTTGTTTGAGAGCCTATCAACTCTTCTTGTAAGCCTATTTGGTTCAATAATCTCAATATAGGGTATTTTAATATTGGTAACATTTACAGTGTTATAAAGTGCTTAAGAATAAAATGTCAGAAGTGATTTACAGAGGTTAAAATTGACCCAAGATCTTAAAAAGTACTGTAAATTTAAAAGGTTTATGTTAACATATAGCCAGTACACATGCAGTATGTTTGTCTGATCCTAATGTAAGACAGGTATTTACATCTCACCACAGGCGTAAATATAGTCTGCCCGCAAGCTTGAAATGACTGACTCCATTCACACCTGTCTCCTACAGTTACCTTTGTCACACAGCTGTTCAGCAGTCATGTCCCTGACTCTCACACATAACAGCTACACATGCCACAGAAACAAATCACAGCCCACTCACAGTGCACATAATAATAGCTGCACATAAAAACACTGTGCTGTTTTGTTTATAAAGGTCACTGTGTTTGTGATGCATGAGGACATGCATATTCACATTTGGACTAAGATCCCAAATATGTCCAAAGAAAAGTGTTTTGAGGTAAGCATATAAATAAAGCTGTATTATTTAAATGCTGCAGTGAGTATAGGTATATGCATATGTAAATATAAACCTACTTTCAACACATACTAATCTCCCAAACCAAAATCAAGTTATAGTTTAGTACGCCATCAAAATAACAGTCCCCTCATTTTGAATCACTGCCACTTCAGTCAGACTGTAATAGGTGTTTGCACAAAGAAGGGATTGTGTACCCTTCTCCCACAATAAAAAAAACTATTCCCAGTGTTATCAGCAGTTATTATAAACACAGACAGAAAATGATCTGGTACTGCTTTGCCTACTTATCTCTGTCATTAGATTTTTAAGAAATACGAAATAGAAATAATTTTTCCACTTTCTACATTTTTGGGATTTATCTTAGTATTCTTATGTTGTCTCATCTAGCATGGACTGAATAATTTTTATAGACACTAATAGCATATGCTTTAAAAAAATCTTTATAAAAAAAAACTCTATAGCTTTAAATAATTAAGGACTCAGACACAAAAAGAAACTTTTTTGTTCTTTGTTTTGTTCTTTTTCAAATTCATATACAGCACTGGAAACTCACTTTTCCGTTTTACTCTAATTTACATTGTTGGCTGACATGCAGCTTCCCATTGTCAATGACCACTCTGAAAATCTCTAAATTGGACAATATGAACTGCATGCAACTGACTGCCAGTGTAAGAAATGTAACAAGCTGTCAGCAAATAACCGAGTGGAGCCAAAGAACATAATTTTCTCATCTGTCAGGGCTGATGGAGTGAAACTGCTCCACTGCTGAGCTCTACTCTTGAACTGTGCTTGTCACATCACCTAAAAACTCAAACACACTGAATGTAACAAAAACAAAACTTTAAAAAAAACCCCCAAAAAACTAACATCACTTGTGACAGATTTGAACAGTCACCCTTGAGCCATATCGGCTCTGAGTGGACAAACAACACTCCCATCAACACTTGTCATCCCAGAGCAAGTACCAATAAAAAAAACAAAAAACAGTACTTTTAAAAACAGGAAGGTTTGCTGTGTATGTGACTTTCTGCATAATTACAGTCTCTACTTGTCACGAGGACCATTGTTTAAAAAGTAAATCTATAGTGAAGTACATCAGAAAAACAGTGTAGTGCTGAATATTATACTATCCTCTGTCACTCTCAAAGACAATATATACATAACACAGACAGTAAAAGGATCATAACAATAACAACATGCATAGAAATAAATCAAATTACACACAGTTCGGGTAAGTATCTCCTTCCGTAGTAATGCTGATACAACGCCTTAGTTTTACTGCTGACAGAATATAAGTACAGTATTTACAAAAGAGATTTTCAAATGTTGTCTTAAGTAATTATTTGACCAAGCGTTGAAACCAAACACACCACAGAGCAGCTGTCTGTTTTTGGTGGTAATAACAATACATGTATTTCTCATAAATTCAGTTAGTTTTTTTTCCTCAGACTTTTTGTGTGACATCACTTTCTTACATCAGGAGTCTCTTGTAAACAATCACCCTGAATTCCTCCATTGAGTTTCAACAGCTGATCAAGTGACAGGACCATGGTGGGGGGGTGGGGTGGAGATGAGTTACGACACTCAACAGGTGTAGTCGACATTTAGGAGCCACCAACTCCCACCAGCCTCTCTCTCTCTCATTCAACTCTGCTTCCCCTTGTGGGCTTTAAATACCCCTGACCTCCACCTTCATTTGGGAAAATGACATAAGAGTCATCTGTGGACCCCCGCCCACCCACCCACCCCTACATACACCTAACAGGCTGACCTGAACTCTCCTGCCCAATGGACTCCCCCTAATCCCCCTAATACACCTGAATAGCTATTATGCATACTGCTGTAACACCCAACCAGCTGCCTCCTATACTCTACAAACACATTGGGAGACATCACTTCTGCAGCCTGTAGCTGTAGATAATTTGCTATTACAATTATTATTATTACTTTTTCCCCTGTTAAGAACAGTAGAATAAATCACAACAATACAATGTGAAACCAATAATGCTCATATAATCTGAAACCTTATGGTCATATGGGAAATCTTAAGTGTATTGTGGTTTTAAAGTTTTGAGTCAAGTCAAGGCTGGAGGGAAGAAGGACACAAAATAGGAAAGAGGAAACAGTTCTGCTACACAAAAGCATGTTTTTTCCCCCCAGACTTTTCGCTAATACTTTAAAAGAAAATACTGGATAGTTTGTGTTTTAAAAAACAATTCAATTCAAACTAAACTTTTTATGAAGGAGTAGTTGTAATTCATAGACTGAAACTTTGACAATGAGAAAGGTGTAAACTTTTCTCACAAGATAAAACAGAAACCACTGACTTAAACTGTATCTCCCATGAACTGGCACAGATAGATATGTTAGATAAAGTTTATAAACAGTGTTGTTCACATTTTGTGCAGAGTAATTTAACACAACTGTAAACATTAAAAATAATTAGGTAAAGTAAATTTAAAAAAAAAGTTAGTTGAATTCTATAAACATTTTTAATTGCCAATTGCCACTGTAAAATATTCACATGCAAATCTTTGAGCAATATTCTCAAACGTGCTACACTTAAAAAAAACGCACTAACAGAAGAGGAGGCTTAAGCAAATGAAATCACTCTATCAGCCTTTCTTTCCACCTCCTCCATATGAAAGATTAACAGGCTCCTATCCCAGAGAACCTGCTGACAACAGGGACACCAATGCAAGGCCCGAGTCCAAACCTGCCGGATTTACGTCTGTGTTTAGAGGATAAAAGGCCTAGGACCCCTCTTCCAGTCAAAGTGTGTGTGTATGTGTGTATCAACTATGCGCCAGATGCCAGTGAGATATACTGTAGGCACAGGGGATTTTAGCTGATGAGAGAACAGGTGGAGCAGGTGATGAAACAACAGTCCTCCACCCACAAGCGGTGAGAACGATGCCAATGTTTAAAATGTACAAGGGTGCGTTTTGTACAAACGTAACATAATACATCTGTAATGTCAGACTGTTTACACATCAGATCAACTGCAACTTGTAAAAGTCTATAAACCCATCTGATTTTTATTCTCAGCTCACAGGCAAGCAGAACAAGTTGCACAGATACACACAGGAGTGACACTGTTCTTTAAGAAATAAAATGGCTTCTGCCACATGGAAATACAGTCCTGACAATCCTGCATCACATTATCTGCAAGTCAGGTACGCCATTTATTTTCTGCCTGCGGCTGATTTTCTGAACTACCCGAGGAAACGGATGGCTAACCTGGTTCAGTCAATCACTTGTTTTTACACAGCCATCTGTCTGCATTGTCATTTTAATTGCTTGGGCTCAGTGTGGAGAAACACTGTGTCCTGCTCTGCTCCATTGTGCTACTCTGCATCATGTTCCACTGACACATGTCCTCAGGTTGATGTGCTACCAGAATTATCCTGCCAGCTCAAAATGCCAGCCAAAACCAAATGGTGTGATCCAGCAGTGTCTGTGTGTATCTGTGTGTGCACACTCGCAGGTGTCACTGCAGATGTGTACTTTTCAGTGATAGCAGACATGCTGACAGGAATCAAACTGCAGATAAACAGTGGCATGATTTTTCATATTTTGGGATATTCTATGGTAAAGAAACAAGAACATGAAGAACAGGGGAGTGAAGGTTTGGACAGTAAATTAGACAAAATTAATGGTGAACAAAGTGGCATCTTTTTTGCTTTATTTGGTGTAATTTCAGCTCAAAGAGGATGTTGTGGAGCTTATTTAACAACAATATTGTCTGGTAGTGTGGATGGATTGCATTCAAGAGATTTTACTTGCATGTACTTGCATGGATATTTATGATTCAGGTACATTATGAACATTTCTGGCATATCGGTATGCATAGGGACATGGAAAACAAACTAATGAGGTCAAAAATAATTTTTCCTGGCACCGTGACTTCAAATTGTCATGAGTTCATATATAATAACACTAGTTTTATCCTTGCACTGTGCGCACAATCACACATAGAACATCTTTATCTTTCATTGTTCAGTCTAATACAGCTCTCAGCCTCTCTCATGTTGCACAAGTCAACAGATCGACTGACTGCATGACTGATGGTGGAGAATAACGGTGAGTGTCCAGGTTAGCAGCGGCAGCAGCATGCTGAGTCTTTTGTTGTTTAATGAACACTGGACTGACGAACAGGAAGATAAATTGGTGTTAAGAGATTGTGGAGGATTTATGTGCAGCTGGAGGACAGGTTGGGGTAGGAGGTGGAGGGGGAGGGCTGTGCCTAATTTTAGTAGGCTTTCCTTGAAATAAGAGGCAAAACTGTGCAGACAGGGGGGGTCTGCTAATTCCATCTTAAAATGAGCCTTGACCACGAGGATCTAAGTGTGAAATTGTCTTAGATCAATTTCACACATAGTCTACAGTAAATGAAAACCTGCTTTCATTTGGCCAAAGAGCAAATCACTGTCGACCTTGTGATTCTGTCAGTCTCTACTGGAGAACTTCCTACAACTCTGATTTCATTTTATTTGTAGGTTGTGAAAGTGAAGTAGTTCTAGACTGACCCGATGTGACTTTTGCTGTATACTTCATTCAGAAACTCTTCAGTTAGCACCTGCTGAAAGCACAAAGCCGTTGCTGTAAATGAGCCCGATGCAAGAACTAATACACATCTCTCACTTTTAATGAAACAGCTTTATGTGATGTGTAATTGTATGAGCATGTGCATGCTTTTCAAATACTTACTACATTTCATTTAACTATACTTAACTACATATAAAGTTAGATCTCAAGGTAGCAGATAAAGAAAAAGATTATGATGATGATATTTTAACTGGAGCTAGCAATGCTCTGACAGAATACTATGTGAGTGCAGCTTTTGAGGCCATTATAAACTACATAATGATATCGTCATGACCTCAGTCCTATTATAAGAGAGCCATCATCTCAGCAGACTTACAGCTGATGACTGTAACTGCTGCTACCACCTACCTAAAAATATCTGTAGCATCTAGATTGCAATCAGAGCAAATATTATGAGCTTAGTTCACTTTTCATAAAGATATGTTCGGTGCTTAGTTTGTCTCATTACTTCAAGAAGCTGAATGATTGACATAAATGCAACATTTGTGTCTGACACTGCTGGAACTTGAGGTGACGTTTTGCAGGTGTTCAACCATGTATCCTCTTTGTGTCATTTGTTACAGAGGTCACAGTTTTGGCAGCTTGTGTTTTTCTGCATCCTCATAAACACAAGAATTCATTTTCAAAACCAGCATTAAACCATTCTGCATCAATTCAAACAGATTCATTTGTTGAATAAAACAATGCTTTAATTTTTTTTGCTTTAGTTCTGTTCAGTTTATTTAGACAAACATAACTCTAATGGAAGTACAGCAACACCACTGTCAACAAGGCCATTTTCTCTAATCCAACCTTTTATTCTATTTACGGACCCACAGGATTCCTCTGATCAGATCAAGATGGCTGTTCTCACAGACCATCAATCATCATTTCTATTTCACCCGGTGGATTCTGACACCACTGCTGTATCATGTGTCTGCTTTCGCCATTACAACACACTACAAGACAAGACTACTGTCTTCTAAATGCATCCCACTTCTCATAAGAAGTCACCCACAAAACCTGCCAGACACAAGCGTTTATAGTACAATAAATACAGTATATGAAGAATATGTCAAACACACATATACATGCAATCATCCATGCTCCTCAGCCTGTGGCCTCCCAAGGCTCCTGCGCCTGCACTAAAGCAGTTTATAGAAGCCTCCCTACATGGACACAGCTTCTGGAATAGAAACTGCTATTTGATCTGACTGAAAGCACTCTCACCTCTCTACTTATGATTAACCATTGAACACAAACTCTCTACATGTAATCACACAACACAGATACAGCACACTGCACTCACTAATCCCATTATTTTCACACAGTTCAACTAATCCCTCAAATTTTACAAAGTTTAAAGGATTAATTTCCCCAACTCACTAGACAGTGATATAAAACACTGTACTGAGACTTTATTAAAGTGCTTCACCTTAGCCATAGTGTTCCTGGAGTTTTGTATTGTTTGTTTATATATTTAAAAAAAAAACAAAAAAAACATGTTAAATATTAAAATCTAAAAATCACACATTTCTGGCTTATTCTCAAAGAAAATATGATGAGAAGTCCAGTAATCAGTGCAAGGATCACGTGACACCGACAGAGTGAATCATGGGTGGGAATCTAAGATGCCCCCCTCCAATCCAGTTGGGATTAGTTTTTGTAACCTCTCTGAGCTTTCCAGCTGTACCTTCCTTTCCTTTCTTCAATCAGCACACACCAGCTGAGATAACAGCCACTCCATGTTCTCATTGTGAAACAAGGCTGTCAAAAAAACACATTAATTTTGATTAATTGATCACAGAAACAATAACGCATTTAAAAAAAAGAATGTTGATTAATCTTGTTCCATGGTACAAGATCTGTGCACCATCCGAACAATACATCCATTTTCATTCACATCTTTTCTACAATCAAATATACATAAAACACCGTAACACCTTCCATTGCATACTGTATATATTTTGATGTCACCTCTGTATTATTATTCATTACACCAACATAGCTTGTTCTTTTTATTGTGGCTTATAGTTTGTTATAATGTACATATTTTTACATACTTTCACAGGAATTAAGTGATTAATTAATCAGAGAGCATGTAATAAATTTTTTTTTAATCATTTCTCAGCACTAGATTTAAGTATTTTCAGTTTCATTGACCATCAGCCTAATTTGTAGTTCTGATACATATAAAAAATGATTTGGTTGTTAGCCAAGGCTCAACAATTATGTTGATATGTACAAATTTTTCACCAACTACATAAATAAATAAATATACGGTGTTACTGATACAGGGCCTGAAGGCAAAAATGTCTAGCACATGGAGGGATATGAAACATATGTTTCAGTTACATATAATCATCAAGTAAAGAGCATTTGTTGGCAAAGGTAGCTGTAATACAAACCACTTCCTCAACACCATCTAAGAAGAATCAGTGCTTCAGCATTGTCTCGAAAAACATCAGGTGGGAAGTGACCCTGTCTGGCTGCCGCACTACTGCCTGAGTTGTTAAGGTGCTAAATTAGATTAAACAAGAATAGATTTGATTACGCAGCACCCTTAGATTGCTCCTTGCCCACACAAAGGGACATCAGTTGAGTGGATAAATATCACATTACTGAATATAACTCTATAAAATTTAAATATGACGATATGACTCTTTTGGCCACTTCATCTTACACTGTGTGGAATAGAAAGAAAAAAATCGAACACATGTAGGCAAATGGGAAATGCCTAAGTTTCATTACAGAACTAACTTAAAATGTATAAACTTTTTTGGTATATGTATCAATATTTTACTGCATATTCCAAACAGAAGAAACACACAACAAATAGATGCACATTGTTTCAAAAAGAGGCAGCACTTTTTACTAGTATACCATCAACCATGACAAACACAGCAATCCCTTCTATAACAGAATGGATTCAGCATTACAGATGGTCTTATGAATGCAGTGCTTTGCAGTGAGAGTTCATCTTTGAGCAGTTATTTATTTTGCTTATAACGATCACTAGTTTTTGTAGAAGCGCTTCAATAAGACCGGTCTAAGCTGCCAGCCCTGCATCTGGGTAAGGCAGACATCAAGAAGTTTGAAGAGGTTATGTAAACATCTACTTCTGTCCTCTGCAGGCCTTTTCACTCACAAACTAGCTTTACAGTGCAACAGCTGCTTTGAGTAAAGAAAATCACTAAGATGCAAGTCTCATCACTCTGTCCTGTTGTATTATATTTGACACCTTTCACCAGATGCAATATCTAACATAATTTTTGCCAACTCCTATTACATTAAACTGGTCCAAACCAAGTCATGAATCATTTAGCAGCAAGAGCTGCTTCATGATAAATATAAACCAATGTCAAGATGTACAATTCAAACACGTGGATGGACAGAACACACAAAACATGCACACACTATTTCTAACGTCCAGTATCAGATTCTGCATCACTGTGTGTTGACAAACACTTTATTACTGCATCAAGTGGTGAGCAGCTTTTTCCACTGAAATTTCAAGGATAGAAGAGAGAACAGGTGGCGCAAGGATTTCCTTTCCTATTCACTGCATTGAAAAATGATGCACTGGCTATATTTATGGGCTGATATCAGCTCCTTAAGCTAGATTTTACATGCCGCAAAGAGCAATGGAGTACGATGACCTATTCCCCTGGGAGGACTAAAGAGAGAGGCTTGCTTGGCTATGCAAAGGCAATTATATCGTCTTACACTGAAAAGACAGACTAGTGCATGAGATATAAAAAAAAGAATATACGACAAGAGAAAAAAACAAAAAACAAATAAGGTACAAAGGAGTATTTAAAGAATGGCGATGAGAGGAAGTATTCAACCTGAATGGAAAAAAGGAGTGATAGAAGGAAACCAAAAGATGAAGGGAGAGAGGAAGGGAAGTTGGAGTGCAGCAAGCTGGAAAGTATTTTTAGAAAGATGTTTATTTGGAGGACTCAGAAACCAACCCGGGGTGTATAACTATCAGCCTTGCCATCACACTCTGTTACCATCTGTTAAGGTCTCTCACTCTGTCACAGTACCTCAATCTCTATAGGCGGGGGAACATTTTGCATTGGCAGAACAATTCAGCATATTGACTGCAAAGTGTCATCTGAATTTATCCATTAAAAATACTGCTATTGTGTTGCTCTTAGCAAGATGACAAAGTACAACAGTCTATGAAGGAGAGAGACAAGATGGTCATCTTAAGATGGGCTGGAAGTTAGTGTTTTTAGATTTTTTTCTAGGGCTTACCACATTGACCAGTGGCTTTCCCTAAACCCCAACTACCCTAAGATAAGATAAACCTTTGTTAGTCCCACAAGTGAGAAATTTGCATTGTTATGGCAGTACAAGGGTAAGAGCAGCAGAGAGCTAAGATAGAAGTAACTAGCAACTAGTACAAAAAGTACGAAAAAGTATAATATATAAAAAAGAAACACAGGAAAAAATATTGCACAGAGGAGGACTGTTGCACACAGATAATATTGCACATAACAGGATTTCACTTGTCAGTCCAGGCAAGTGAAATCCTCTTACGCGCAATATTCTCTGTGTGTAACAGTACCTTATTGCCTAACCCTAAACATACTCAACATATTCTTGTCTCTCTTCTGATGAAATTAACAATGTCCAGCTAATATCGACGACTTCCTGGTGAGGTCAGCAAT
>JAUBNQ010000010.1:8442867-8458687 GCA_032353495.1 Ctenopoma kingsleyae | reverse complement strand
AACATATTCTTGTCTCTCTTCTGATGAAATTAACAATGTCCAGCTAATATCGACGACTTCCTGGTGAGGTCAGCAATCTGTCATCTTTGTCTGCAACTATCCTAAAAAGCCAAACAGTTTATTTCTTTTTTCTTCTTTACTTCTTCAAAGACTGTTAATTCATACTGATATCTGTATCGTAAAAGTGGTACAAAACAATCAAGAAATATCGGTGCAGTCCTGTCTCATGTGAGGAAAATGTTTTTGCATTTGGTACTTTTTTCTATTAAAATTAAGCAGCTATGCAAAGCATGTCATTGTTTTTTTTTTAAATATTAATCTGCTTCACAATAGCTAGTCTTTTTAAGTTATTTTCCAAATTGTGAGTCTTTTGCCCTACCAGCTGCAGATGCAGCCAAAAGTCACAGTGATTTTCTGATATCTTGTTTGGTTGTTCAGGTGCATTTACCGAGAACATACAGTATATGTATACAAGTCGGTTCCAGCTGCCATCTGTGCTTGGTTTTAGGTTACTGTGTACCAAAAATTAATATTTTGTTGATGTTTGATAGACAAGCAATTTAAACATATAGAGCTACATTTTTAAATGTCAGTCAGTAAATCAGTAAACTATATTCCTGCACAATTTTCAGGCCTAAAATAATACTGAAACTAACCTCAATATCAAAAAGTTTGACACTGATAGAAGATTTTAACTTCTAAACTATAAAACGTATTTACCTGAGTTATTTTCAGCCTGAGTTCCAGGAATTCCGAGGTGGAGGACCAGGACCGTGGCTGCTCCTTAGTTTGAAACTGATCGACGACCACAGTAGCACCCAGTACAGCTAACGTTAGCTAGGCTAGCCAGCTAAAGATGCAAATATCTCTCCTCTAAGCTACAACATAGATATTTCAAGACAATTTCTGTGTCGAGTGAACATTCAGACAAATAATACATTTGTATTAACCTTTGTAGGCGTTTCTGTCGCAGTTGAGCAGCAGTAGATG
The DNA here is from genome assembly GCA_032353495.1 of Ctenopoma kingsleyae. Lineage (NCBI taxonomy): Eukaryota > Metazoa > Chordata > Actinopteri > Anabantiformes > Anabantidae > Ctenopoma > Ctenopoma kingsleyae. Next base: position 8,457,697 of record JAUBNQ010000010.1, on the reverse strand, counting down.
ATACCTGTAGCAGCATTTTAACTCGACAGGTCATTAAACGCACCTGTCACGCACAAGGCCCGCTGGTCGCCTAGGCAACGTCTGCGCCTGCGGGCTAGCTTAGTTAATAATAGCTAATAATAAATGACCAAAAAATAAAAAACAACAAACTTTTCACTTATAGATTTTGTTGCTACTTGCATTTACACATTAAAATTCTGTATTCGCCTGTAACACGATGCAAATTTCGTTTTAGTTGTATATTTTTAACTTACAGAATAAGCTCGTACTTTATCCATTTACAGTATATCTACATGGCAGCTTCATTATTTCTACAGGCATCCAGAAAGCAGCCAAAAAAGCTTAGATATAAATTAGGTTGCTAGTTAGGGTAAGCTATATATTTTATGGTTTTCAGATAAATGAATATGTTAACTTGCGTTAGGGACGACTCCTATGATTGAATATAATATTTTTTTCTGTTGTTTTCTTGTATTGTATAGATTATTAGACAAAGACTAGCTGATATAGTACTTAATTGGCACACATTTCTAACTAATTGTGATTCATCTAAGTTTTGGGGGTCCTTGGGACTCTGGAGCCTCTGCCTCACTGGGTGGTTGGCCTTGCTCACAGACCTATTTATGAGATTTACAAAACTAAGCTGACTTAAATCAAATGACTAAGTTTCCCTCGCCTCTTATCCTCTGCATTCAGTGTTGTGTTTTAAAACCAGTCTAAATCGCTATAATGTTAAATCAATGTGTAAGCCTATTTTAAAGGAATTATTTAAATGTAGGCTGTAGAGTGGTAGAGTGAATGGTGGTATTATATTTAGACAGTCTTCGCAAGGCAATCAGGGGGGGTGACTGAAAGGCAACACTGAGAAAGTTCCACGGCTTAAAATATCTGCCCACACAGCTTCCAGCAGGACTGAAGTGCCAGGTGCGAGGAAAGCTAAGGCGCAGATGGCCAGTGTCATGTTGGGCTGTTTCAGACATTAGAACATTGGGGTGAGGCCAGTGATTCCGAAAAAAGTCCCAATTACAATGATAACATGTTAAAATGCATTTAAAAAAAGAATTTGTTGACAATGTGTAGTGGGTGTAAACGGGTAAGTCTGTGCGTAATTACGCACGGTGGCACGAACATAGCTGCTGCAACCTACCTTCCTCTGCTGCTTCTCCCAGGCAGGATCCAGCAGCAGGTCCCTGTCCCAGTCTTCTTCTTGGGTCATGTACGACTCTTCATGATGGATCGTGTAGGAGTTGCTGTATGTCATCTGGGTTTCGACAGCTGTCATCGTGCCGCCTCTGTCAGGACTTCTCAGGTCCCCCTCAGCTTATAGGAAGAAAAAATATTCAGTAGTAGATACGACCACGACGCCGTGAGGGCAAGAACTTCCTTGAGATGAGTGGTCTCGATTTCGAGGGACAGTCAGAGACTGCAGAGACCAGACTCCACTGGTGCGAGGTGCCTGTGCGGAGGTGGTGCTCCCACTACCAGAAGACCCTGCTGGCCGGTGCTCCTTTCCTGGTCAAAAGTGACTCACGTGACCGCACCCCAATAAGTATGAGAACAGACAGCTTGAGTATCGGGTTCTGACCCTAAAAAGGTGTAAAAGGCGGGGTAGTCTCCGGCGGGCGGGTCCAAAGGGCTTCTGAGTGGTATGGAGAAACGTCAATTACGCTCCTCACTCAAGAGAGGTTTTTATGGCCAGTGCAATGCACCTGTTGCTGTTAGTGACGGTCAATGACAAACTCAGACCTCTGTAGTTCCTGCCTACCTTACCCAAAAAAAGAACTGAAACTCAAATTCTGAGAAATATTAAGTTTAAAGAGTTAAACTGTTACGCAAAATAGCACTGCCAATGCTGACAGCTTCTCAAACCTCAAATCCTATTCTCCACCACTGAAGAAAAGGCTGCAGGTAAAGTCAGTTTATTCAACCGTTTATCTTTCCACTATTTCTATTTCTAAATTCCTATATTGATTGTCTCAGTAGAGTAATTACAATAAAAGATTCAGGGACTTGTGTGATTAAAAAAGAAAAGAATTTATTCATGATTTGCATGCAGATTGAAAAATGCCTTGACATTTTAAGAAATACAGATTAAAAGGCATATATACGCATACACAACCATACAGTATTATTTGTGTTTATATCAGAATTTGTCATTCACAGTAAGCATGTTGACGCAAACATTTTATCTAACATTCATCAACTAAAATCCCCCCTCATCCTATTCAATTTTGTGCTGGAACAAATTTCCTTGAAATGAACAGATCCACATCGTTATCCTCTTGGGATGACACACTACTTGGTCACCCTTGTCTTTGGAAAGTAGAATAACTTGCATTATAATTAATCAGGCATTTAAATGTAACTACACTCTGCTTGGTCCATTAACCTACTTTAAGACGCTTAGCTACTGTGTGACTATTTGTGGTTACCATTAGATACATTACTGTGCTACTACTGAGGTGAGGGAATTTAACAAGTTGATCACTGTAAACACAATGAAAATGAACAAGTTTTGATAATTAAATGGACCACAGAAAAAGACAGCCCCTGAGAACTGCATCAAAACATATGGGTAGGCGGGTGGGCAAAAAAAATAGTAACACCCCAGAATATAATGCAAGCTAATACTTCACCACCACCACGCCCTGCAGCATCAACAATTACTATTGTTTATACAAACTCTCTCAGTACAAACTAAACATAATCAGCTTTTTAATTAATGCAGGGATATTATATTGCATTCTGCAGGGGTTCATATTGTGTCCATCCCCTGGTGCTGAGGTAATGGCTAAAGTATGAACTTTACTGCTAGTAGCTTTATCTGAAGGAGCATGAGCATGAATACAGTCTGGTATATGTGATTCTCATCTGTGCTTTAAGAGCTAGAATAGTTCTGGTCACATCAATGAAATCTACTGAATCTCAACTTGCAAACTCAAAGGCAATATGGTCTCTATGGGTTGTGCTCAAACCTAACTGGAGTACACCGTGTTCCAGATGCACACACTTGCATGTATAGGCTGATACCTGCTGCAGGAGAACAGATGTAGCCCTCAGGATCCCATCAAAACAACACAACACAAATGTGTGCATGAAGAACATCCGGATTTCTGTTGAACTGTCCAAACCACAGAAGGCAGGGGGAGAGAGGGTGAGGAAGTGGAAGTGGGGAAGAGGCTGCAGCGAGCTTTGGCTGTCAGTTCAATGTGAATTCAGAGCAATGGGGAGGGAGGATTTAGAGCTGTGTGGCTGCATTCACCCAAGCATGGGAAGCCCAGATTCGCAAGCACCCAAAGAAGCCTTTAGTGAGGAGTTGGGAGAATGGGGAGGATGAGGTGGGTTGGAGAGAAAAAAAATTGGAGCACTGCACACCCTGATCATGGAGGCCAGGAAAGGAGTCAGTTCTCTACCTACTCACTCTGCAGCTGTAATAAGCTGTTAAGCTAACTTTCCTGACATTTACAGTAATTTGATGGTGTGGAGATGATTTTTTTTCCCTGTATCTTGGAAGCTATATATGTATAAATGCTCAATCAGTTTTGGTGAAATTATTTTAGTAAACACAGATGACGTGTAAAGACTAGGTAGCATTATCAGGACACACTATAGTCAGTAGCATTTCCTATATGAACAGAGCCTGTTCATAATAAAAGATTCTGGCCAGTATATCTTTTATGGCAAGTGACAACAGGGTCCTCCAAGATCAGAAAGGTGAAATTAGGGAGCAGCTTCCACTACCAACTCACCTTATAATCAACTTATCTATTCATTTCCCTCCTTCTTCTTCCCTTCTGTTTGTTAGGCAGACAGAAAGCAACGCCCTCTTTGTCTTGACTCCATCTTGCAGCTGTCAGAGCAAATACCGGACAACTCATTTGACATTTTTTTAAAGCCAATGACTGTGGGATTGTGTGTGAGGGTTAAACTCTCTATTTCAGCACATGGACATTCTTAGCAGGTAAGAACACATACATGTTAGAGCACAATTCCAGCTAGTCCAGCTGATCCCAGAATAAGAGAGATGGAGCTGCCATACCAGAAAAGTCCTATAGGAACCCTGAGATTGTGAGAATCTGCAGGTCAGACTGGCCTCATACCTAGGCCTATCTTATAGGAGGTTTCTGATTGGCACACAGGCTGTGAGGGACACAAAGGTAAGATAATTATTAACGTCAACAGCAGGAGGTTGGTTTGTCATTTTGAATGTATTGAAGCTAAAGGTCTTTTGACGAACAGGAGTTAAGATCCCTTTCCAACAGCCATGTGGAGCAAACCCAGCATTCAACAGTTTTAGCAAAGTAACTTGTCCAACATTGAAGTTTCGCTGTGTCATGTTACAGAGTCCGGCGGCGGGCCACCACACACACACTGTCCATTGGCAAGCCCAGGCCTCTATGGTAACAAAGGAGGGTGGGGAGGTTGGGTCAGGTGGGTGGTTCTGGGAAGTTGAGTCCGAGCCAGAGCCACGAACCCAGATCCAAGGTGGCGACGGCGGTGGCGGCGGAAAAAAAGCGCTGTGTGTGAACGGCGGGGAGGAGAGACGCATAGGGACAGTTGGGTAGGACTAAGGAGGAGGAGAAGGGAAGAGGTAAGGAAGGAAGGGAGAAAGGAAGGGAGGGAAGGAGGGTGCTGAGGGCGGCGAATACGGCGGTGGAGAGGAGTTCGCTAGCGGGTAGGGGAAGGGCAGGGGTGTATCCGCTTGTGCCAAGTTTCACCAATTAATGAAACATCAATCAAAAAGTTTTTCTAACATCCATGCTCACTTTTGTTTCACACACACACTCATAATTCACTAGCTCAGACACCTGCAGGACAGAGAGGGCGCAGTCAGCCGCCTTGTATGCTGACGCGAGACAAGACTCAATCTTGTGGAGGCGGTCCTAAAACCAACCCACCCCGCCCCGCCCACCGAAGAGAAGCCCAAGGCTGTAGGTGTGGCACTGCCATTGCAGCAGAGGAGGAGTTGCGGAGTGGGGAGAGGGGAGGTGGTGATGGCAGAGGTGAGGAGGGGGAGGAGTGTTTGATCAAGGCACAGTCAAGGGAGGGGCGGCAGGTGGGGGGAGAAGAGGTCAGTGCTTTTTTTTTTGTTTGTTTGTTTTCATTTACCTTGGTGGTGAAGAGAGAGAGAACAAGTTCCCACTGCGGTGGCGTCGCACTAAAAGTCGTCCCCTTGGCTCATGCCGCCACATTCACGCACAGCTGCACACTGGCCTTTCCAGGTGGCACGGTGACCTAATTCAGTTGAGATAGTTAGTTCAGAGCTGGACTGTCGCGGGGCTTTTTCTTTGCGGCAAAATTACAGATTATGACACATGCAGGTCTGATAGTAGACACAAAGACACACGGAAAGGGGGAATTTGGTGCAGCAGGGAGAAACCAGACCAGACCAGACCAGACCAGACACACACCCATCAACCCCAGGAACAGGACTGCTCCACAGATCAAAATGCACCCAGGCCATTCTATCTGTGTGCCTCTCCCCAGCTCTCAACAAGATTTCATACTGTGCGCATTGTCCTTTCTGCATTAAAATCATTTTAGAAGGACCATACCAAGTCTTCCTTGCCGAAACTCAATATTGAAATGCATTTGTTCAAGTGCAAAGTGCAAGTGCTGTCATATAAATTTTGGTTTGCACACAGCTTGAGAGGCTGGAGAGAGAAAGGAGCTCCAACCTGCACTTACCCTGACCAAAGAGAGCAAAGCTGGGCCAGCATCTACACCTGTCTCCCCCTGGGTCCCCAGTCAAATGGGTCTGGTGGTCATTTTACACAGGAGAAACAGATAATGGAGAAGGACAACATAAACAAGAAGAAGGGGAAATGTCCAAACCCTTGCTTTCTTTACCACAGTAGCCAGCCACACATTCTTTATTATAATAAGGTGTTTAGTATACATATTCTCAATAAAAAGCATGCTGATTTTTTTTTTTACTTAAGTTTTTTTCTTAAAAAATCCTAAATTAAAATGCTTCTCTAAAAAATACGATCTCAAACATGGCAAACAAGACATTCCGCAAACCACATATTTCTACAAAGGATGCAACTGTTTGTATATATACACGACACAGAAAGATTACACTGTGGGATGCAAAAGTCTCTTAGCTACTAAAAACTACAGGGGGAGAGGTGATGGGGGACAAAGAGCGAGGCAGTAAGGTGATTTCAGTGGGTTTGTCTGTGTGAGCATCAGACCGCCGTCAAATAGTCCTTGCAAAAAACTAAGTGACAGTTTTAAGTGACTGTAGAACCAGATGGGTGGGATTTGCCACTCAGGATGAATAAAGAGTATTAATGCAAAAATTATATGTATGTCTAGTTTGTAATGTTATACCATCTATCCAGATGCAGCAAACCCCACCTATAAGATGCAAAAACCAAAATAAACTAATCTTGTTTTTGCAATTGAAATCTGAAGCAGGTCTGGGTTTCTAGTATTTGGAAAGAGGAGGAGAGTCGAGGCAACTGGAAGACACTGCCCCATGTCTCACTTCATTGGTGCTATCACTGTTGTTTCTGCTTAAAACCAGCAGCTAATTATGAACCCATGAGGCTCAATTTGTGGCTTTTTTTTAAAACCCTATGATCTGAAATCTAATACACATGTATCAGTCCACGAGAAAGCTTGTAGCCTTCTGGATACTAAGCTCTGGAGGGCTCCTGTTACCCTCTCTTGAAATGATTAAAAAGTAATATCACAAGCACTTAAAATGGGAGATCCCTCCACTTAATGCACTTCACTCAAAGCTTACAGGCACATAATTGAACTTGTCAGATATTATTATGATATATCTAATAGGATGCAATACAAAGATTGATTGTAAACTGTTCATTCAGTAGTCACACATGGGTTTTTTTTCCCCACATTTACAATCATTACACCCAAGTTTGACTCATTTAACATGTAAACTACATTAAAAACAAAACACAAACTACCATTTAAAAGAAAAAAGGCCTCTGAAAGTGAAGGACTATCTACAGAAGTCATCAAAATCCAGCTCCTCCTTAAATTGCTGACCCTGCACCTTTCCAAGGAGCAGGAAATGAGCTGCTGAAGTGTGGAATAGAATAGCACAGAACAGAATACAACAGAATCTACACTGAAATTTAGTGTCAGAGGTAGGCAGCTGTAGAGAGGTGAAGCAGTGTCTTTCAGCATTGTAGTTAAGAGTAAAGTAAGCAAAGGGATTTAGAAAAAGGTAGAGGAGAGATCCAAACATACATTACAGTACGTTTTATGTGTGCTTTACTTTTTTTTCTGTGAGGCGCAGTCTTTGCTGCTTTGTTTGTGCACTGCAAGGTCAGGGGCCCGCACATATCTCTCTCTTTCACGCATTCAGACATACTACATCTAGACCAAGACAAACTCCCCACCCCAAACACATCAACCTTGGTTCTGACGGACACAACGCACTGCAGCTAGTACACAACATCTGTTTATCTGACTTCTCATCTAAATTACATTAAAATCTAAACACTTCACAATAAGGCAAAAAAGGTTTCAAATTAGCTGCCCTCACTGATCATCTAGGAAAACCAATGCCTCTTTTATCGTAGATTTGGCCTTAGAAAATCATAACTCAGTTGCGGAAATAAAGGCATATGAAACAACTGACTGGGTCAGTCTAATACTGGCACAAGTGTGAGACTGGCACGATAAAAAGTAAAACGTAAGCACACAGAATGCCCGGACAACAGATGAGAGCCTCCCTTTCATGGCTGCACTGTGTGTGCGCGCAAGCAGGACCAAGGTTAGTTGATCAAGTCCCTCAGAGAGCAGGTTAATAAACCAAAGAGCCCCCAGTTTCAAACCCTACCCTACACACTTAGAGCCCCCACACACACATCCTCACAAACACTCACATACAGCTGTGGTAAGGTGGTCAAGTTTGGGGTGGAAGTGGAGATGTTGAGGTTGGGTTCAGGGCACAAGAGGGGGGTGGGGTGGGGGTGGGGGGCAGAGAGTTTGTGTGTGACTATCGGAAGGGGGGCTCAGGTGTGTGAAGGGAGAGTTCGGGGCGGCGGAGGATGGCCTCCTTGCGCGTGGGCGGCGGCAACGGCGGCTCATACACCCTGGGCGCAGCCATGGCGGCTGCCACTGCTGCAGCAGTGGGGACCACTGGCCTGAGGGCATCCAGCGCTGTGACCTGTTGGGCAGACATCGCTGGGACTGCTGGTACAGCTGGCACAGCCTGCACTCCTGGCATGCCAGGGATGGCTGTGACTGTACTTGGTGGTGGGTAGGCATACTGGAACTGGGGGTACTGTTGCAGCTGCTGGTAGTACTCAACATAATACCTAACAGGGAGAAAAGGGGGGAACAGAGAAGGATGTAATAAGAGATGGGGAGAGGAGGGTTCAGGTGGGAACAGGGACAGTAAAGGCATTTATGGTGGCACTTGGTAACACAGAGAGACTAATAAAGGAGAAGTCAAGAAAATGAAACTCAACACTCTTTGAGAATGTTTCAATACATAACTGATGAAAATAAGAATCAATGATCATCCCCTACCTGGCCATGGGGTCCTCTGCAGCTTCAACTGCCTCCTCTGCTGCTCTCCCAGCTGGCGTAGGTAGCAGGGGCCGACGCGGCTTGGCTCTCTGGTACATGAACGGCTTCAACACAGGATCTGGCAGCAGGGGTGCAGATCTCCGCAGGGGACTCCGGTCCCTCTCACCAGACTTTGCCACAGCCGCTGCCGCTGCCGCAGCTACTGACTGCTGCTCAGCCACAACCTGCTGGCCTTGAGCGAAGTAGTGTGCCTGCCGGGCTGCCTCAAAGAGGGCTGTAGTAGGGTCTGCTGCTCCCATGGCGCTTATGTGAGCATATGCTGGTGTGGCGGCACCATAAATCGCTGGTGCTACAGTGTAGGCAGGGTTAACTGCTGCCGCTGCTGTCTGCATTTCTATTCCATGAGCAGCAGCCAGATAAACAGGGGGATTGGCCACGGCTGGGGTGTAAACTGGAGTTGTGTAGGCAGCAGCGGCTGCAGCAGCAGCAGCCGCTGGAGTTGCAGCCACCTGGCCGTATATATTTGGGGTCATTGAGCTGTACACTTGGGTGGCACCTGATGTGAGAGCTGCCTGGCTGGCCACTGTTCCATAAAGCTGATTGGCAACATTGGCACCATATACCTGACTGGCAAGGGCACCATAGACAGCTGGATTTACAGGGTTTCCATCAGTGCGTGTACCTGTGGTAATCCCAGTGAGAGCTGCATACGTGGGATCGAAAGTGGAGGTGTTGTAGACTGAATTGTGCACACTTTGTTGGACCTGCAGAGGCAGACCGGCGGCTGCAGCAGCAGCAGCAGCCAGAACTGCTGCCTGACTCTGGTACTGCTCTAGAGAAGGCTTCCCCACAGGACATTCTCCAGCATAGTGTCCCTGTTTTCCACAGTTCACACAGGGGATTTTCCCTGTAGGTGCCTGCTTGCTGGGCTGGACCTTAGACAGCTCTACAGACAGGGGACGTCCCTTAAATGAAGTGCCGTGCAGGGCCTCGATGGCCTGCAGCGCATCTTCTTTATTCTCCATGTGAACAAAGGCATAGCCTGTGGAAGAGGAATGTCTGGCTGTAATTAAGTTCAGAGACAACAATTATGATCACAGTGACAATACCACAAACACTTACTCACTTATTATTTATCTTTACAAGAGGACTTAGAGCTTATCTTGTTTGAACACAGTGAACTTTGCACTGGTATCATAAAATGTCACGTGGTCAGACTAGTTTATGTAAAACATACACAGGCACTCAAATCTTTCAGCAAATCTGAATGAGGCAACAAATGAAAACTTCCTAAGGTTTTCACTCACCTTTGACTTTGTCACACTCAAGAACTTTTCCAAATGTCTGGAACAACTGCTGTAGATCTTCAGTGGTGCACATCCCACTCAGATTACCTACAAACACCTTAGTGGAGTGCAACGGCCGTCCCCTCGACTCCTCCACCACCAAATTTCGACCACGAAACTCCCGTCCATTGAGCTCCCGGATGGCGCGCTCTGCGGCACCCTCTCCCTGTAGGTGGACAAAGGCAAACTGTCGCAGCACACTGCAGCTGACCACCTGGCCGTAGGGTTCGAAGATGGCCGACAGCTCCTCCTGGGTGGTGTCCAAAGCCAGGTTACCCACAAAGAGCTTCACTGTGTGGCTCTTGTCCATGGCGCTGCAGAGAAACAGAGGAGCGATAAGCTTGACTGTTGTTAAGGAGAGGGATGGTATGGGAGGGCTGAACATATCAGCATACTGCAGTAAACGGTGACACAGCACACCCTGATATTTAGATTTACTTTTCAGGGCTTAAAACGTCCTGTGGGAGTGATGCTGCTGACTTTGTATTTTAAAAAAAAACAAAAAACATTTGTAAGACTTGTTCTATTTCTCAAACATGAAACTTGTGTTTAGTCTCCTGGGTTTAACCAAAGGACTGACAAATCAGAGACTGAGCACCAAACTGACTTCTGTAAGAAATATGCTGCTCTTAAAAGGAAGCAACTCATAATTTAAAGGCTACAGTTGTCTAGTTGTCAAGTCTCAGACATAAGCTTATAAGTCACAGCCTAGGAAGACTAAAGATTCAGAGACAAAGCAAAGCAATCATGGTGATGATTTGAGGTTAAAAAGGCAAATGGTCTACTGGTCAAGGACATGAGAACATAAATCAGACAAAGATAAATTTTCAAATTAACCAAAATGAAATACCACACATTTGCCTATGAGCTGACCACTAAAGTTAGATAAACTCACATTAGGTCAAACAGAGCACAATATCCCTACAGGAACCAAGGAAACACAGTATGTCTGTTAAAATATACCTTAGTGCAAACGCAGCTTGACGGTTGGCTGTGATTAACCATGCAGCTGAGTCACATGATGACAATCAGAATGTTTCATGATAAACGACAGCACTTTTGTATTGAAGCTGCTGTCTTAAAGGGCAACTTCACTCATTTTCAACTTGCTCGCTATGGTTCTATTTTGGGTAGTACACACACACACACACACACACACACACACGTATGCTTTAATGTAAAGTGACACTTTATTGATCTCATGATTGATTACATGAAAAATCGAATTAAAAACATCAGAACAGATTTATCTAGAGAGGTATAGATATATATCTATAGTACAAAAATACATAATAGAGGAATAATTGTGGCAATAAAAAAATTAAACATAACCAGGGAGGTGAGACAGCCTTCAGTAGAGTGTTGCAGTGTTACTCCATGAAAGGCAACAGCAACACCAAGTTGACAGACGACTTAATCTCTGCAATCAGGTAAATCAGTCGGTAAGTATCACTTGAGTCACTTGAGTTTGCTGGGAGCGATGGAGACCAAAGGACCTGCAGTACCTGAAGCAGCGCTCCTCCACACACCGTTGGTGAAGCGTCCTTGATACCAGCTGGAAACCAACCAGGTGAGCTGGGACTGAGCTTGTTCAACCACATCCCGTCCTGGTCCATGACTGGCCAGATGACTTGACGACTCGTCCACTTTTCTCAGCTCTGCACCTCCAACTCCGCAGCTGCTGATGGATTTCAGGGCTCTCTCCTGGAAGCAGGCCTGTGTTTTGCAGGGCTAATAACTAACTGCAGACTGTTGCCATGTATAATCAGAGCTCTTTCTATATTAACTTGTGCCTCCAGACACAGTCAGAAAAAGGCTGCGCATCAAATAGAACGATCCCAGCAAGTCCACACCTTCTGTCATCTCATAAAACACACACAGTGGGAGTTGGCAGAAGACAGATAAACCTTTGGTCAACCTTCTCCTCCAGATACCGTAATCTGAATGGACAGACTAGTCCATCTTATGTATATCTGGAGGAGTTTTTCAACTGGAAACAAAGAAAGATTTTAAAGGCAGTTTAATATTTAATACCATTCATACACGTGAGCTGCTCCAACTAGAACCACAGGGCCAAAGTTGAAAATTCATGAAGCTGCCCTTTAAGATTCTTAATTTCCTTCCTTTCAGCCTCTTAAATCTACAGGTTGGCCAATACCTCTTCTTCCTCCTGAATAACCTTTTCGCCTGGTTGTAAATCTGAGGGCAAGGTGGAACATGACACCAGAGGTTTGACATTTCTATTTTGTGGTTAACAGCAGCAGTCAGCTGCTACTGACTGAACAACACCTTCTCTTACTGCTGCTCACAGAAAATACGTTAAACAATATACCAGCAACCTGCGTCAGTCTATGTACACTACAGTATATGTGTGTGAGTGTACCCTGTTATGTATGAATGCTGCATTAACTCCGGGTTCATCTGAAACTGCTTTTCTGATGACGCAGCACGACGAGGCTGAGTCGACACATTTTCTCTGCTCAGGTCACTTACGGGAGCGACAAAAGAAAAGAGAAGAACAAGAAATGCTGGAAAAGACTCCGGCTGGTTTGATCAGACACGTCGCTTCAGCGCAGCCAGCGGCGGCACGTTTGCCGTGAAAACGCTGAATGGCGAGACGAGATGCTTGTTGTCCTGCGTCCAAAGCGAAAACAAGTCACAAAGCGAAAACGGGCACGGAGAGGGAAAACTCCAAATCAGAAACACTCACATGACCGTGCACGACGGAGAAACGGCGATCGACACTTATTAGGACTTGTTAGATCTTATTAGGAAATCGATACGGTGTAACAATCATATTTTTGAACACAGGAATGAATAGTGTTAACACCGAGGGATCCGTGCGCAACAACACGCCTCTGATCGCCAACAAACACGTACAAACACTTCAACTTTAAGAACAATCGCAATTTATTACCTCCCACGCTGCTCGGATGACTATAATACTGCAGGAAAAGGCGAATAAATGAAAGGATCTACCATCTTACCTAGGCGGTGCTGTGTTTCAAAATGGTAGCGCCTGCTTCCGTTTGAATGTCGGGCATACTGCTGGAGAGGCAGCGGAGGGGGAGGGCTGCTGCTGCTGCTGCTGCTGCTGCAGCCGGAGGATGCTGAATCCTGAATCCTCACAACAACAACACACACACAAAAAAAAAACCCCGACTCCAGCAAAGCCTGCACACGTATGTTTCATTAATTACAGACACCAGAAGAATGAAGGCGAGGTCCAAGGGACACAAGCAACAAGTGTGTGAGCTTAATTACAGAGCTCATTATGTGCTGTGAAGAAATGTGACACATGGGCTGAACCACAGAGGACACACGTTTAAGTGCTGATTCACATACATTTAAACATCAGCATGAACTATAAAACATGATTAATCAGCAAGATTTATATAAGTTATCAATCACAATGTCTCTGATTACAGTCTATCGATAAGCATATTCTTATTTTCCGTCTCCGCTTCTCTTATATGGCAGCAAATCGATTTAAGTTTGATGAAAAATGATCAGACAAAAAAGCTATTTAAAGCCTTGTATGGATTCTGGGAAATTGTCAAGACTAAATGATGTAAAGATAATATAAACAATCCAAATTCAACACAGAGAATTAAAAAGAAGTTTCCTCTAGTATTCATGAAGGAACTCGAAACTCAAAATCTAGCTCCTCTGCAATGTTTCCCCCAGTCTGAATCACAGAGTTAGTGCGGTTTTCAATGAACTTAGACACTTTTATAGTTAATTTAATGGCTTTTAGACCTTCCAGCACACAGTCAAAATGCACAGCGGTTAAGACAGTGATGAGGCAGCAAGTAGTACAAACATACAACAACATTAACGGGCATCTAGCTAATCAGAGGAGACTTTTACAAAGTCCTGGCCGGGTTTAATCTCCTTTAGTGCATTTAAATCCTTCAGAGGACACTAACTGCAACTCTAAGAGCATCTGATTTTATCATAGTGATAATTTTTAAGAAAATAAGCCAATTTTTCTTTGGCTGTCAGGAAACATATTCCTCAGTGCTCTTTATCTTACTTTCTCCAGCTCTGAGCCTCTTATCGACAAATGTCCTTGTAATTTCTCTCTGAGGTGCGTCCTCTATTCAGACTGCCAGCAGCGTTTGTGTCCCAGCTTCAGAGATGTGCTGCTGGTGTCTCTGCGCTGGCCTTGCTTCGACCTTTCCCAGCTATCGGCCGGTCTCTCTCCTCCCACAGCGTGATCCCGTCACAGGCGCAGATCTGTTTGGGATTTTGGAAGAGGCCTGCAGATCGAGCAATGATCCCACAGGCCAGTCTATGAAGGAGAAGAGGCAGAAAAATTGTACAGATCTGTTTGGAAAAATCTATTTCAGTCTCATTACATGGCAAATGCTTTTTATATGCAATGCACATATCATTATTTTAATGTTGTAAAATATCGAAGTTCATTCTTTGCTTTGGGAGAAAATATAGTACTTGTTTGTAAGATTTCAAATCTCAACCATTTCCTGTATTTCCCTTCTGAAAGTGTCTTAATTAAATCTGAAACTACATGAGCACATAGCATAGCCTCAAACGTTACCCGAGCTGGTTCATTAACTCACGGCAAAGACTCAATGAATCAGATAATACCAGATGTGAAGCTGCACATACGGTCTGCAGACCCACCTTTCCCCAGAGTTTCCAGTCTGTTTGGAGAGAGGGTGAACGCCTCGACCCAGGTCATCCTCCCCTGCGTCGACTACTAGTGATCGGCCAATCACATCCCACACCTGCAGCATGGTCACCAAGGCATCAATGAACAATCAAATTAAAAGCTGCCATATCGCATTATTTTGGAAACTGGATGTTAAGATGACTTCTTCCTGAATGACTTATGACCATTGCCAAATAAGACTTTCTGTGTGTGTGTGTTTGTGTTTGTGTGTGTGTGTGTGTGTGTGTGTGTGTGTGTGTGTGTGTGTGTGTGTGTGTGTGTGTGTGTGTGTGTG
>JAUBNQ010000010.1:8410042-8425780 GCA_032353495.1 Ctenopoma kingsleyae | reverse complement strand
GCCGAGTGCCCGTGTGGATCACAGTTCTTATTGGAAAAGTTGGGCGTTTTATTTACGTGGTGCTGTTCCCATGAACCCGGAGGAAACACAAACCCCCTCTGAAGAGAAAGACGAGGCTTACTGCACACAGAAAGCCACATCAAACACAGTCGTCCAGGAGAACAAACAAAGCTGGTCAGTGAGGACACACCGTGTTGGTATCAACTCCAGGGGCTGTAACAATGCGTCATTCGATATGTTATCTATAGAATCAGATGCACAAAATAATCCAGAAACCAGATACTTCAAACTGAATATCACTTTTCAGCGTCTGCTTCAATGAAGGCCTTCATCAGGAAGGTCGGGGTTTGATGGACTTGTGACACCCCTAACGTTTAAATAGTTCTGAGTGGAAACTTTTTATTGTTGTCGGGTGTTGATGGTGTACTTTTCCTCACCGCAAAGTAAAACTGAAAACATTAGGTTCCTTTTTTTATTGTAATGCATCGTGTTACTTCTTATTCTGTAGCCAAGGTGAAAGCTGAAATACTGAATATGAATTAATTCAGGACACCCTCAAGGGCTGAACAGTGCTGACAAATGTACTGGGTTTTTTTTTGTTGGTAAAATTTGGCATAAATTCAGACATATCGGTGTTTACGCTTCATCTTGTGGGATTTGAAAAGAAATGACAGGATTCATTTGAGGGTGAATTTGGGGCTAATGCTTTGATTTGTTCCAACAATAAAAGGATTTTACCTCAAATCCTTTGTGTTGTTTATTTTAAGTGAAAAAAATGTGAAACCTGAATATGCCAGAACACTTGATTTTCCTCGATTAATTCTCTTCATTTTTTATACTCTGGGTGGGAATATAACCGTCATCAAGAGCCACACAAACACAGTTGCAAATGCTCCTGAATCATATTTTTGTCCTTGGTTTGCACCACACCTGTTTCATGCAGAAATTACATATTTTCTCCAATAGCCAGGAGGAACTTTATGAGTGTGTTCAGATGAGCAGGCAGGCGAGTAAAAGCCTCTGTGTAAAGGGCTAAATGTTTTCCATTCAGAGACAAACCCTGCCTGGGTCATTAGAGGAGGTCTTCAGTCCCTCAGGGGCATGTTTTTAATGTGTGTGATCTTTTGACCTACTTACCTGTGATAATGTTTGTGGATGTTATTGGGAGTTTATAAGGTCCGCTGGTGCTCATGCTTTATTTATTCACATCAGTGATCATCATGTGTTTATATGTATGTGTGTGTGTTGGGTGCAGAGGGTGCCCTCCCCCGGGGGTTCTAGTCTGGCACCTTAATTAATCCGTTTTCTGGCCTGAGGGTCTTTAAGGCTATTACAGAAAGCCTAGCTGTGTCCTATCAGCTCAGTCCTACAGAGCAGAATACACACAGAGAAACACACACGCGCACACACACACAACTTGGCTCAAGCTTCGTTTCTGTTGGTAATAATAACAGAACAGATTTGAACAAACCTGCATATCTAAATGAAAAAATGTAAAAGTATTGTTAGGGATGTTCCAATCCAGATTTTTTTTGTCTCAGTCCCAATATTACTGTGTATCTGCTGATACGGTGTCTGATGCAGTACTTACTTAGATACAGTGAATTTTTATTCTGTTTTAATCTGTATCTGACACATTGAAATAACTGTTTTATCTTAATCTAACACCCGTATTTTTCAAGAGCTTTGGGTCAAAATACTGGAGGTCCTGGCTCAAAATTAATTGATCAGTCAAAATGAAATATATAAGATTAAGTTCGACACTGACAATGATGGGAGCCACTAGACTGAAGTTGCAAAAACACCTCAACTGTTTAATTGTGGTTAGATAGAGTTTTAAACAAGCGGCACATCGTCTTACACAAACAGTCTTTGTTATTTTTCACAGTCACACACTCACGCACAATTCTCACTAACCTATTCAGCTGAAAGTTGCACCATAGGGTCCCACAAAAGAAAGCATCACTGCAACACCAGCAGGATGAGACAAAAACAGATTCAATAAAAAAACCAGATCTGCTTTGATTCTTTACATTTATTTTTAATAATCTTTCTGATTATTATCCTAATTGTTGAAAACAGCCGTCACAGTTGAGTTAAGAATGTTGATGTAGTACACTTAACCAGGTTGTGTGCGCATGAAGGATGTCTGCTCAGGAAAGCATTGTTACAAACATTTTGTAGAGCCTAACATTTGGGTTCAGACCCAGATAAAGTGCTCTGAGCTTAAACAATTAGCTGAGTTTTGATTATTTTGATGATTGATTCAATTTTTTTTGTGTGCAAATTTTCAAGCGAAATCTGCTGAGACTGGTTTATAGGTCAGACAAAAATAAGACATTTAAAGAAGTCGTCTTGGACAATTGTGGCATTTTGTGACATTTTAACAGGTTTTTGACATTTGATAACTCATCTTGTTTACAACCTGTCTGACCATCTGATAATTTCTTGCTGCAGACTTTACTTTGGTTGGAGCACTATCATTTTTGAAGTCTAAAACACTGTGATCCTCACAAAGATAGAAGGCCAAAAGTATTACACAGAAACACAGTAAATACAGGTGTGCAAGCAACTGGAAATGCATATTAGCATAAGAATCATAACCTCATGCATAATATTGGATATACACAGAAACAAACGTGCACATAAAGCACCTGTGTGTGTGTGGTTGGACTCTCCCCAACCACACACACACACACACGCCGTTTCTCTCATAAACATATTCTCCTTTTCTTTTACTTTTCCTGCAGCACACACAGCATGCCGTCTGGATGCTTGGTTGAGATGCTCGAGTGGTATGTGAAATCTGATTACAGCTTCCTCTCAGCGGCGGGAGGCTGATCACTGTTACTGCCGCCTCGCCTGCCCCGTCTGGCTGCCCTCCTCCTGATATTCCCTTTCCCCTCTGTGGGTCTCTCTTGTCTGCATCACTGCTCTGTATAATGGTGCTACAGGCTGGTTCAGGGGTCGGGTGGACTCTCCTGTAGCTGAAAGGTCACGTGTTTGATCCCTGCAACAGTCAACTTGTCAAGTGCTGTTCGAGAAAGTCTAAAATTTTTAAAGAAAAGTTCGCTAAGGGCAAATTTTGTCAGCTTGTGTTTACCTTTCTTATTCCTGTTCATGTAGTTTTTCTTACACCACAGCTGCAGTCAAAGATTAAAAGCTATGTTATATTGAGGAAATTGTTCTGTGGAAGAGGCATACAGAAGTGGCAGAAGTACACAAACAAAAAGTAGTAGTGCAAGTAGAAAAGTAGTAGTTGTCTAAAAAAAGTACTTCACTACATAAAAATACACAATTTGGTTCAAATTCTTTACTAAAGTTGAAGTACTAGGTACATGCTAATATTTATTTACAAGTATAGAAGTACAGGTACCTCTTTAAGGGAGTGATTTCATCACATTACATCAGTGTGAGTTACTTCAGCAGGAATCTAAAATGTTTAGACCTGAGTCCAAAGTAGTGCCATCAAAAAAGTCATTATACGAATGAAAGATATATGTGATATGCCTGGTTTACAGCTCAGTGTCTGAGGAACAGAGCTTTAACAGCTCCTATCTCAGCCACTAAAAAGCATTAAACTACTTCTACGTTAATAGACAGGACGCAGAGCCGTTCACAGCCGTAGATTTCTCTGTCAAACCACAGGCACTGCCACGTTTTGTTTGATGAGGAAGTGTCGTCCTCCTTTTATCCTCGTGGGTCTGTTGTTTCTGCAGCTTGCCTTCAGTATTTCAACAACCTTCTGTCCACATATTTTCTCTGAGCTCAACACATTTTCTCTGTTTGTCTCTCATCTGTGCGATTGTTTGCTTTCCAAATATCTGTCTCACCACCTGCTCAGTTCCTTCCATCGCTGTCTTGTCACGTCTTCAGTGATGCACTGATAGATTAAAATATCACCTAACTCCAATACAGTGTAACGAAATCTAAGCAAAGACAGTTTTCTTTTGATGTAACTCGTTTTGATCTCACCTCGTGTAGCTCATTTACATACATTCACAAATAGTTTATTTTCTAACTTTTTCCTCCTTTCTTCATTCTCGCCTCCCTCTTTGCTCTACGCTGAAGTTTCACCACAGGCAGCAGCTTTGCCATCTGCTTTTGACATTTTTAGAATGAGGAGAACTTGTGAGGACAGTGTGTTTATTGTTCCTGTAATTCTGTTAATAATTCAGACTCTGGCTCTGACTCTCTGGCCGGCTATCGGAAGTGATCGCCCCGCACAAAGCAGGTCCGACACTGTGGAGAACCCAGAATTTGGAAAGCATTGTTCAGATATTGTTCTGGCAATTTGAGCAGACGGCGGAATGCAAGCTAGCGTGGCTGTCGTGTCTGCAAATTGAAAATAAACAGAAAAACGTGGACATATCAACACACCAAGTGGCAGCCAGCTCCACTGACAGGAGAATAATAGATATGTGTGCTTTCACCAATGTTATTATAATCATTTAAATTGTAGACATGTAAAGATTTAACCACTAAGGACTTAAAGTCAGTTAATATTTCTTACCAGTTCTCCGGGAAACACCTCTATTAGGCAGGTCCAATCAGAACTGGACATCATTTCCGCCTGCTCCTCTCCGTTAATTACTCCACATATTACATATTACACAGACCACAATATTGTGGCTTATTTGCTTTTTAATTTCTCAATTATCACAGCAGAAACAACCAGAATTAACCAGGGACCTCTTTTCTATCAGTATGATAAACAGAGTCATTCGCTTGCTAAAGCAATAATCAACAAACTAGACACCCAATTAAGCCCATTTGACCCAGTCATAATTGGATATGAATGAGGACGGTGCCTTCTGAAGTGCTATCTAATTGCTTGGAGGGATTTTCACTATCAGAGCGATGTTACATTGATCTAGTACGTATTGATCTTGCTTATTGCTGCTTGCATGGAGGCTTATCAGCTCATTAGCTTACGTTGTGTTTGTAAATGAAGCAGTGTGGTTGTAAAGCAAGGGTTGGAGTTCAGCAACAGGGGTAATGACATGCTGTTTTTGTGTCGTTACCCTGTGGGTTCCAGCTGTTTGCTATGTGGTCAATATGGTTTTCCACCATCAATGCAATCGTTTTTACATTGCTATTAAATAGATTTTGTCAGGTTTGTCTGTTTTATTCATTTTTAAGGTCTATTAAGATAGATAGAGATAGATGTAGATAGAGTCAATATAGAGTTATTTAACAAACGCCAGCAGTACAATCACTAGCAGCAGACAACAATGATGAACTCAGCAGCTGTATGAATCAGGTGCAGACTGTCATCTAAAAGAAAATCTTTGCCGGATCGGTGGTCATAAGCCGTTTAAGCTGCTACTGTGACATAACTATGAAACACAGACTACACTGTGTTTACTGTTAGTGGCATTGCTATTTATTTAAAGGTTAATAGTGCCTGATCTGCATTCACACCATGATTAGTACAGTCAGTTTTAAATGCAATGTAAACACACCCTAACAATGGATTATGTTTACATCGCTATCAAGCACATATTGTAACGTGACAGTAATAGTCAGACAGGATATTAGAAGGTTGTCTCCAAATGATTTGGGCGATTTAGACTTTAGGTGAACTTTTAAGCCACACACAACCCATTTAAAAGACTGAACCTGAATGAAATCATAAAAAAGAAAAACCTTGTCACCTTGTAAAAGTAGAATTAATGGCAGAGCTGCTGTATTGGATTATATTATATTGTACGGGCGTGCCTAATGAAGTCGTCAGTGACTGTATTTACACCAAGGGGTTTAGATTTATGTTCTGCACCACTGTTGCGATCAATATCTTTGAAAAAAATCTATGACGTATTTACACATGAGCAGGCAACACAGGCATGAGCAATGTAATGCTACAGCAGGCTTGAGATTTATAGTTTATAACATCTCCATCATAGAAGAAACTGTGGGTAAAATGTATTTTGATGATGAAAAAAAAGAAGAAAAAAGCAGCAAACAAAACTCTAAGTCTCTAACTGTGCACTTTCCTCTTCCACAGATTCATACTGTACATTGTACCCACATATTCTGTTGGTGTTTTTCTTTTAATACTTATCACCGAAGACCACCCTGCCTGTCTGTCCACCTCAGCAGCATTTGCGAGTCGCAGATGAAAGCCTGCAAGCTCTTTAAACAAGCTTGTATATATTCTGCTGTGTTGCTGATGAGCCTTTAATGTTCCTTCTGTCTCCAATTGTGACAGCGACTCTGCTTAATTGCAGCATACAGACAGTTCCTTTGGTTTTCTGCTCTGGTGCTGGCAAAATCAAAGCTCTCCGGGGGTGAGATATTCCCAGTGGGGGCATGTGTGATGAAATGGAGGGGTTTTGGTGAGGGTTTAATTTTGAAATATACACTCTGAGAGATCCTGGCATATTTAGAGTTCTAAATCTTGCTTGTTTGTCATGGTGATGTGAAGTGGGCCTTCTCTTTTATCTTTACTAAGAAAGAAAAACCTCTAAGTGGCACACTGCAGCAGAATAAACTGCCATCCAATAAAACCAGGAGAACAAAATAGGCTGTGGTCCAAACGAACCTGCTGGATCACTGAGCTCCCTCGGCTCTACACTAATAATTGGCGCCAAGCTTAAGCACAAAGCAATGGCTGAGGGGAATTTGTGAACACGCTCTGTAACAGCCACAAAAAATGAAGCGTGTGTGACACAGCCCAGCTGATATAAACTCTGCACGTCAGGCCAGTTAGAACAACAAGAAGCAGTGATTTTGTCTCGTGGAGGTGCTTCAGGGCTTTGCCTCAAACATCAAATTAATTTGGCAAGGATTCTGCATCTTATGTAAATGAACAGCTGAGTTGCAAAAACACATTGACTTCACTGAGCGGAATATGAATGCAGATAAAGAAGAGAGAGTGATATCTCAGAGCTTCTGTACCGTAGACATAAACACACACCCATCGCTCGCCCCAAACAAAAGAAGCAACTTTGTTATGGGGGTGCTTTTGATCCAAATAGCTTTTTTTATTTTCACTGCCAACTGAGGCGTTCTGTTCTGCAGCTCGCATGAGTGACTACGTGTAAAGGCCTGCTAGAATAAGTAGAAACCTCTTGATTGTTCATTTCTGGCCAAAGCCTGGAGAAAATTGAAGTGGTCGCCTTTGTTTTTAAAAAAAGATGTGCTAGTGTTTCAGAGGTTTTCTCTTGTGGAAAATGAAGCGTTTGTCATTTCCACTGCAAAACATTAAGGTCATATAATTTAAATGCACTACAAAGTGTGCTTAGTGCAGTTTTAGCCATGCTAGTTGTGTGTGAGCAACGATTGAGTTTTGTGCAGACGACAACAAGCCGAAGACCATAACGATCCCATTACCTTTCATTGGTGATCTGGTGAGATTTTTAATTTGTCCAAAAGCCCTTTAATGTTTAATTTGTTGAATATCAGTAGAATTCATGACAGCTGGCAGCTCCGGTGTTATAAAAGCAGTGTTATCATATGAACTCCAGACGATGTCCAGAGAATCAGGTCCGCTGTCTGGAGTTCTACATGTAGCACACAACAGGAGATTGTCCGTGTCAGATACTTTCTCGCTCACTAGAAATACTCTGTTTGATTTAGTGGGGTGGTGTTGGCAACGCATGCAGGAACATGATGTGACATTTTGTAGAAATCAGACTGTTGTCTGGACTAACTGCTTCAGACATTTGCGTTCTCACGTACAACTCCTCCAGGTGATGTCTAGATAAGTTCAGGGCTCCAGAACATGTCTGAATACAGCTTATGAAATGTTATTTCATCCTGCTTGGTCATTTTTATTTTAGCCGTTTCAAAATGTCCTTGTTCAGCCTGGTTTTATTTTTTAGTGTTATTGTCACAGTTTCTTGTCAACCAAGACTGAATGGTTAAACTGCCAAAAATCATATTTTGATACCAGCTAAACATTTTTTACCAGCTAAGCAATGTTTGCTCAACATTATCCCTGTGAGCATCTTAGTGTACTGAGGTTAGGATTTTGTTCAAAGCTCTACATGAAGCATGTGTAGACTGCAGGGATGGTAAAAAAAATGTACAGCTGAAAAAAGCAGAGAGAAAAACTATATTTCCATGATAATGATCATTTAATGTTGGGATAAAGACATAACATAAAAGACATTTTCTATTCTGGAAGGCGTTCATGGTGTCAAATAGAAAAAAATGACAAAAAAAAGCAACATCCACCCACATCATGACATAGGAAAGGTGCGGGAGGGCAGGTCTTTTGTTAAAAAATACACTCTGTCTGCTGCTGTCATTATTTTAGGTCAGTGACTAGCTTTTCTTTAATCTTAGCCACTGTTATTACTCAGATATTATTACAAAAGTGTTCAAGGCGCAACACAACACATCCTAGTGTGGGGATTAAGCTGTGGACGATGTGGAGCGTGTTTATATGCGAAGAAGAAAAAAAAAACAGAAGATGTGCTTGTCATTTGACTTCATCAAAAGGAACATTGTCTTCCTGCTATTTTCTATCTCTCACTCTTGTTCTCTTCCTGGATTTGGTTTAAGGCGCTTGCCGGTAAGAAATAATCTAAAAGGATTTCATCAATAAGTAGACAAGTCCAAGGCCTGATGTTGATTCTGTCTGCTCAATCAGTCTCAAGCCTCTTTCTTTTTTCTCCTTTTCTCCTCCCATGTTCGCTTATTCTTTGTCCCTGTTCATCTTTGTCTCTTGCTGCCTCTGTTCTCCCTCGCCTCCTCTCACTCCATTCTCTCTCCTCCTTCTCCCCCTCTTCGTCCTCTCTCTCATCACTCTCTCTGGGGGGTCATTTGGGGTGAGATAAAGCCTGTATCTGTGGGTCCCCAGGGAGTCTACTCTGCAGACACGTAATGATCCAGACACACTTCCAGGCGCACTCATGCACAAACATACAGTAAACACATGCAGTCACATGCAGCTGCGTCACACATTAACATACATGTTCCAATGCAGACAAACAGATCCAACATCCAGGAACAGGGTGGGGCAGACACTTAAAAAGCACCATGGGGACATTGGCTAGAGAGTTCTGACTGTCCTTACTGTAAAGATAAAGGGTTGCAGGGTAGACTGATGGAAAGGGGAAAAGCCCAGTGCACAGGAGGGGGAGTCAGTAAGGTGCAATTCAGATTAAAGTAATGAGGACTGGAGGGACACTGTGGGGAGACAGCGATAACAGAAAAAGCACTTGCACAGATACAGACAGAGGCTGTGATGTTTCTCAGCTCAAGGCTTCTACAAAATAAAAAAGTGTTTCATTCACACTGATCCTCAAGTTGTGCTCCAACCTCTGACTGCAGAAGTCAGAAACAATGCTTATTGAAAAGAAGTCCAGTTTGAATGATAATGTAGATATGAGAGTGTCAGGGCTCATACTGCACAGCAGTTTTTAATACTGTGAGGAAGTATGAGGAAATCACTGTATCGTCAAAGTCAACACAAGTTCACATTTTGCATGATGACCCTGAATTTTCTGCCGCAGAGCCCACCGTGACAGTAAGAAGTGCTATAACATAATTTCCTTTGCTGCTTTTTGTGATAGATATTTTAATAAAACCCTTCCCTGCGCAGTTTTACATAAAATAAATTGGGCAGAAGAGAAGACAGAACATGATAAACCCACAAGAGACAAAATGACAACACAAAGAGATAATGAAAGCACAGGTAAATTATTTTAATCTTATAATATTATAAATTATTATTATTTAAATCATTCAAAAAGAAAATGTTTGATGAATTCAACAATCAATACAAACTTCTTCCAGATAATTGCATTACGAAGCTGCTGTAAGTCAACTCACAGAAATAACAAATTTTAAATCTGCATATTTCTTCGTTTTTTATGAAAAGCATCAATTTGACTGCTCCTAGCACTCACCTGAAATATTGCTAGCTGGGATGCATACACAATACCATACACAGGTCGAAACAAACACCATCAACAAAAAAAACCCCACCAGCTCCCAAAGAGAAATAGAATGATGAAATTAAATGAGAAATCATCCACTTTATCCAATGAAAAGATCATTAAAACACAAATAAACTATGGTTTGGTCTAACTTTCAGTTTGCTGATGTAGAGCCCCCTCAGGAAAAACAAGAAAAGGGGTTTCAGGGTTTTTAACTGTTATATATACAGTAAAGAGGAACCTCTTTCTCGATGTACCCATCTAACCCCAGTATGAAGTGGGTTTAAAAATATCTCCGCTCTTGGCTTCATTAAATGGTTTGTACTGTAAGGGTAAAGCAGAATAGGAGCGGTCAAAGAAGCACAACTGTGGAAAAAAGAAGTCAAGCCTCATATCTCAGATTGATTTTGAGGATTTCAGAGATAAAGCCTCAGACGTAAGCAAACAGCCTTCTTGGAAAATGAATGGATTTCTTAGATCGCGCAGATCAGCTTTTGGTGATTTCTTAGAACCAAAACCATGCTTCTCATTCATCCCCTTCATGATTTATACAGTAGCTCTCTACAGGGTGCTTCACAGTTTAAAAAAATGTCTGATTACATCCTCAAATCAATAAAAAATAAATAAAGTCTTTGTCCGTAAACAGCTTCATTTGTTAATGGTAAGACAAGCGTGTGTGTCAGGCTACAGCTGTTACCAGCTCCATTGCGTGTCCAGTTCTTTCTCGCCTCGTGAAATTCTACGCCTTAAAAACAAAGTCAAGCCCGAGTAGCTGAACTTTGCAAACAGTAATAATCACATGTGATATCTATTGATCCCTGCAGGGTAGAATATTGCTGGGCTGCAGAGGGAGGTCAGACTTCAGTGTGGGCAGTGCGTGAGCTGGGGGGGATCCAGTGTCCAGCTCGGGGACTTTACAGCAGGTGCTCGATTGCCACGGGGGATTTAAAACAAGCTCCCAGTCTTAAATTTGTCTAGGTTTGATGTTTCTACCCACTACAATAAAGAAATGTAATATACTGTAATTGGCTTTTTAAAATCTTAACAGTCCCTGTTGCTTTGAATAATCTACATATCAGGCTGTTCTCTAAGGGCTACTTCAGGGGTGTAAATGTAGATTCAGTGGAAATTCCTTTTTATTTTCTGTGAATCAACCAGAGCGTGCTTGCTATTTCTGCTTGTAGCAGCGAGGGCAGAGAGACAGGATTCCCTTACTTCAAGGTTCACTTACTGCATTCAGCAATAATCCACGGGCGGAGATTATCACAGAATAATAATCTACATATGTTTTAAGTGTTAGCCTAGTAGCAATAGGTAGTAATAATCTGCGTGAACTGACCCTTTAACCCACACTTGTCTCTCCCTCAGCTCTCATTAATATTACACTCAAAAAAATAATTCAAGCCCACGTTGTTTGTTTAAACCTCCACAGAGCAGGGTGAAGATATCACAATCAAAACAAATTAGGAGAACTTCCTCATGCAGCAAGCCACAACACAACACAACACAACACAACACAACACAACACAACACAACACAACACAACACAACAATTTGGGACCAAATGGGATGATTTTGTGTATTTTATGTAATACTGTGGTTTTAAATATATTAAGCCTATACTTTTGTTTACCACTTAATTTCCATTTTATGTGTTTTTGAAATGTTCAGATGCACAACTGCAGTGCAAAATATTAATAAGTGTATTGTTCACTGAGTTTATTTCTAAAATCTAGTTAGTTACTAAAAATTAGTAAAAATTCTACCAACTTGATTTAGGTGATTGGGCTCATAACTGTAGTAATTAAGGAAGTTAAAAGTTTCAACTCAACATTTTTGAGCAGTCAACTTAAAAACTTGTTGCTTATTCTGTCAATAATTAAGTATGTAGTAAATTAAAATGAATTAAAGTCTAGCAGAAAAGCTATTTACTCTTACTTACTCTCTTATTTCCCCGTTATAACTTAAAAATGTTGACACAAACTACAGCACTGATTTTATTTGTTGAGCCAGAACATTTGTTTTTATAGTGTGCTAACTTCAAATTATATTTTTGCCCATGGTAGTTTACACAGCCTGTTGCTCCAGTATCACTCACCTGCTAGCAAATTATGGTTTTCCACATTACTGTTGAAGGGCAGCGCTAATGCTAATGTAGCCCTCAGGTTTGTGTGTGTTTGTGTTAGTGCATTTCTGTACAGATGCTTGTTGGATTTTGCTCACAGCATCCTGTTACTGATGCCAGAGCGTGGGTCATCTCCCCGGTGGCTGGACCTTGAACAGCCGTGCATGTTTTTTTTTTGGTTTTTTTTTTGTGAGGGAAAGACGGGTGCTCGTTGGCATATGCTCATAAGATATCAAATGTCGTGGTGTGGTATGTTGGCTGGTTTAGACACATAAAGACACGCACTATGAACTATAGACATTCAAAGTCTAAAATATGTGTGTGTGTGTGTGTTTTTTTCTGAAAGCTCACTAATGGTTTGAGGTTTAAATGTCCCCCAGGAGAAGTCAAAGGTCATCGCATGAGCTCAGTGCCAATGACAAGATCATACAGTGAAGCAGCTGCTGTTACCCCAGAGGACTAAGCATGAAACTATGTTCATACGCTTATTAGGCTGCAGTGCGTGTGTGTCTGTGGGGGAAAAGTATGTGTAGTGAACATCTGCGTGTGCCAGCCAAGTGTACAGGGACTAAATTTGTTATTTTTGTTCCTGTATCATGTAGTGTATGTTTTGTTTGTCTCAGTTGGCTCTCCTGTGCATTAGCAGGTGTATTATTTTCTGTTTCTCATTGTGTGTGTTGTGCAAGTCTTTGAATAGTAATTCTCTATTTTGCTGTCTCACTATTGTTCTGTCCGCAGAGACTGGCGCTCACACTGTGTTCAAACTTAGCAAAAATCCAAACTCTTTCAAAACTTATTCCATTTGTTTTCATTGACATTTTGGAGATACCACATTTTCACACGGCAGCAGGAGCAGCAGCAGGAAAAAGAAAAGGACCTCTGGGAGAAATGAAGGCAAACTGACAGAAATATAGCCGAGATAGGGGAAGAAATGAAGGGGAAAGAGGAGAGATAAAGTTTGAATCACCTGCAGGGAGAAGTTCAGAGAAATGTGGGAGCAATTCCTTCATACACCTAAGAGCACATTGTGCCAGTAAGCAGCCACACAGAATAACAATAAAAACAGTCACATAGCCACAGAAAAAAAAATACAGAGCTCATGTAGAAGCTCAGATACATTATTCATGTATGTAAATGCAAATTAAAATAAATGTGAGAACAATTTGTTCATTGAAGATGCACAGATCCATAGTTTTCTTTATAGTTTGTTGCTTGTTGTCATGAGCTCTGCAGTTCCCCTGAGCTCTACTGAGTGTTTTAGTGTTTTTCGGCTCATTGTTTTGATTTTCTGAGCCTAACCCTGCACTGAAAAGTATTTTAGCACCTAAAATACTGATATTTATGGAGACCAAACCAGAGCTAAATGAAACGTGTGTATTTGGTGAGATGAAATATAACAATAGATTAATGCTACTGCAGCTCAATGTCTGCTGTTTATGTTGTCTATATTATTTCTTAATTGTTTATTGATTGAAATTAAATATTTAAAATTAGTTGTAATCCATTTTGTTGTTTAAAATTTACGGTGACAGTTACATTTACAGATTTTGTTTGTAATGAGACTAATTTCATTGCAAATTATGCATAAATGAAACAAAAATATAGTGTAATGAGTATGGGAAGATCACTCATTATCAGAGATTTCATATTCTCAGATTTCACCATAATTACCATAAATGAGTACTAGTTCTAGTCTTAAAACACTTAAATGCATGTTTTAAATGTTTTAATCATGATCATACCAAAATGCAGAACAATGGAAATACACTGAAATAATAGCAACAACTAACCTTTCGGCTCATTGTAGCTCAAAACCCTGAATATAAATAAGATGATCCACTCTGAGGCCGCTTCTAAAAGTGGTTCTTTATCTCCATGTCATGTGTTGAAATCCTTTACAAAACACATCTCCTTGTGGATTAACCCTCACTTAATCATTAAATCGATACACAATACACTGCTTCTGTCTAGCCCCTTATTTTAAATCATTGTCTGCTAACAGACGGATCTAGTTTCATATGCTTTCATGTCTGCAGCGATCGTTAGAGAAACCTAATCAGTCCTTTTTAATTAAAGAGGCCGGAGTGTTGGTGCAGGACAGGAGAGGAGGAGAAGATGGCAGCAGACGAGGGTGGATGAAGGGGAGAGGTCCACTCTGCGTACTGAAAGACACTTAAATCCCTTTCTTATTAACTCTCTGTGACACATGATCTACCTCCACCTCTCACACACGAACACGCGCACACATGCACGCGCCGTCAGGGCTACGAACCAGCTCCTCTTACCACAGGAACCAGCTCTCGCATCTCTGCTGCATGAATTCGTTGTGCTAAACATGTCATGTTACTGCCTACTATCAGCTGCAGTGCTGCATCTCAATCAGTATAGCTCGGCCTGCTTTTCTCTTCATTAAGGCTTCATTCAAATCCAGTATTACACTGACATTTTCTTATGCAAATGGGACCTAACCTTGAGCGGAAGAAGTCGGCGTAACTAAATGTAATTGACTAGCCTAGAAAGGGTGACATTTATTAGAATAGCGATGAAAAGTTCATCCTGTTTCACTTAATGCCAGTGTTTTTAAAGAGCTATACGGATGTTAATGGTAGGCATGTAGCTGTTTTAGAAAAGCCCAGTTTAACTGCAATTTGGTAGTTTTTTTTTTTCATATCATATCATATATATTGGTTCTAACAATATTGTACTCACTAGAATATCTACTGAGAAATGTTGCAGACATCACTACACCTCGCATCTGATGGTGCAGGAAATACAAGTGGTAAGACAGTCAACCAGGTTGGAAACAAGCCAGCATTTCAGCCAGGTTATCTAACTACTAGTGTTATCCACTTTAGTTACACTGACATGGAAAATGAGCACCTGAAAAATGTCACTATTAATTAATATTTCTGCATCCCACAGCTTAAATTAACAGTTTTATTTTACATATAAAATGTTCAAACCTTAAGAATAACACAGAAAACAAAATATCTAATTCATAAGCAGTAAAACACATTGTTATTTAATAGGGTGTTTGCTGATACAACCTTTTTTGATTTAGTTTGTCATAGTTTTATTAAAAAGAAGCTCCTGTCAGCTGTCAGTAAAAACAGATGCTGTTAAACACAAGTGTTAGAACTAAGTTTCATGAGGAGTGCTCATCTTTCTGTGTGAAAGATTTTTTCAAAAAAATTGCTCTCACACTAGGAACAAACTCTTCATCAAAATGACACATTGAAAATTGAACAGGCCCGGAAAAATCCTTTTTTTGTGTGTGTTAGCATTGTAAAAAGCAGTTTTTTTTACATGCTGTATAGTGTGTTACAACCCTTCTGGTGGTCTGTAATTAGGCTTAATAATATTAATAATTTCTTTGTGTATACATTTTGATATTTTTGCTGTAAGCTGCACTTCATGAAATTGAGATTTGAGATTTCATGAAAATCTGAATTCCATGCAATTCATGAATCAAGTAGTTGATAATAGGGTCTATAAATATTCCCAAGGGGATTAATAAATTATCTCATATTAATATTATTATTATTATTATTACATTCCCCTTCATACACTGACCACTATAATCCATAATTGTTTATTTTGTCCAGTGTTAAAGAAAATTTATGTAGGTTTCCTCGACAGCCTGTTTTTAAAACTAAATAAAACACTTGACCTGTTGCTTTAATAAAAAGCATCTCACAACCAGAGACGCTCGGTTTCTTTTGT
>JAUBNQ010000010.1:8397455-8409942 GCA_032353495.1 Ctenopoma kingsleyae | reverse complement strand
CTTCCTGGCATAAGACGCTGACTAGAATATAATTATCTGACGTCATCAGAAGAAGAAGGTGTTTTAGTGAAAGTGATTTTGTGAATCGCGGCACATCGACAGGTGAAACGTGTAACCATGGAAACGGAACACAACAAAGATGGTGGCCACTGCAGACTGAACATGCTCAGCAGGCAGAGAGAAATATAAAGAGTGAAGGACGTGGAGCTGATTTTATGCACTGGCAGCCGCTTCATCCATAATAATGCATCATAATTTATTAGAGCTGGTTATAAGAAATTCTCCATAAGTTGTCAAATGGTGGAGTGAAAAGAACAATAGTTATATTTAGAGTAAGGGAGTGTAAACATTAGAAACGCCTCTTTAATATAATGATCTCCAGTACGACACCACACACTACGACCTCAACAATAAATGTATAGTAGAAAATCATCTTTCTGACAGTTAAAGTAAAAACTACAGTAACTGAAAAGTAGAATTCATGGTACGGCTGCTGTATTGGTTTGTATTAGTTTGTACAGGTGCAACTAATAACATGGGCTGTGAATGTATATATACATATATATATATATGTGTGCAATTTTAACATGCATTGGGCCTCTTGGAGTGAATTTCCCTTTTGTTTATATACAGTGACACCACTTGTAATATTTACACTTTAGTCTGAACAGACCTGTAAGTTTTTATTTTGTTATTTATAAAATCCAAACTCCTGTCCCATCCCTTGCCAAATCTTAACAGAGCTTAAAATAAAGTTGCTAAGATGAAAATGTTTTTCAACGTACGTCCTGACGGAGACAATCTAATCCTGTGGGTGTCAGGTGTCTGACAGTAAGGAGAGGATGATGTGACGAGAGCACTGATATGACTCGGGCACGGTGAAAAAGAAATAAAACATGAAGTGTGGCAGGACCACATTAAAGTGTCATGTTTAATGATGTATTATCTAGCTCAGGCAAATTTCAAGTCACTGGCGGTTGTTTTTCATTCCGTACAAGATATAATAGAGCAAATGGCTTCTTCTGAAGGGACACGAGTAGGACTGTGTTCACATGAAACAGGAACATTGCAAAGGAGAAAGGAAACATGTTCAAAAAATAGAACATTTTATTTATTAAAGAGCACAAAGGAACCTTTCCCCAGCCATAAAAGTGCAGTAAGCTGTTTTCAGACATGCCCCTGTGAGGTAGAATTGTAGCTTGTCTGAAATATCTCTCAAAGCTGCCACTACGTACTAGCAGACAACTATTTCAGCATGTTACCTATAAAAAAATACATTCATAACAAACTAAGACCTGCACTGAAAGCCAAACACTTTGTCAAGGACTTGCTGGGCGAGCCGTCTCACACTCTGATATTAGTTTTTGAAATATGAAATGCGGTTCCTTGTGCTGCCTTGGAGACATCTGAATTTTCTGTTTCGTGTTCCAGTCTCCAGTGCAAATTGTTAAATTACGGATACATAAATCAACTGCCAAGAAATAACTGATTAATGCTTTAAATGATTTAATAGGCAAACGTGTCTGTGGTTTCAGCTTCTCAGATGTGAGAAATGATTGCTTGTACATCACAGAAAGTGATATATTCTGGGGCTTTTGCGCTGTTGATTGAACAAATCAGTCTATCTGTACATGTCTTCTTGGGCTCTGGGAAATTGTGATGGGCATTTTTCACAATTTCCTGACATTTCAGGCACCAAACAATCAGCAGAATTATCAGCAGATGAATCAATAATGATGATAATCGCAGCCCTTTGCAGCTGCAGAGACTTTACCCTCGTATGTGTGTGTGTGTGTGTGTGTGTGTGTGTGTGTGTGTGTGTGGCACTTTTGCCCTTGCAGAATCTTGACACCCTCTGATTTTCATC
Source organism: Ctenopoma kingsleyae (assembly GCA_032353495.1). Lineage (NCBI taxonomy): Eukaryota > Metazoa > Chordata > Actinopteri > Anabantiformes > Anabantidae > Ctenopoma > Ctenopoma kingsleyae. The sequence continues at coordinate 8,408,075 of JAUBNQ010000010.1, read as the reverse complement.
AGTGTGCAAGTTATGAAGAGACTGAAACTGTTCACTCCTCTGTAAATGAAAACATAAAAACCAGTCAGCTGCTGACTACAGATTTGTCTTTGAATAAGTCCCAGTGTGGCTGAGTCTGTTGGCGTTATGAATAAGTAATGACCTCCCTTCCCGCAACATCTGTCAAGGTGCCCTCAAGCAAGGCACATAATGACTCTAGTTGTACTGCAAAGCTCCAAGATAGTAATGTGTGCAGCTGAACTGATGCTTAGAAACATGTAAAATGATAAAATCCAGTTGTGATCTTCAGCAGGAGCAGAGGAAACACCAGCATAAACTGGCCAAGACCGAATCAAACTGTGAGTCTTCAATAATCTGCGCATCAATTAGTGTGAGAGCATCAGTGCTTGTTTAGGATTAGTGCGTTTGTGCATTTGTGTGTGTGTTTACGCACATCGTTATTAGGCACAGCCGCTGAAGCAGCACAGTCCCAGCTGTTCATGCGCTTTAGCAGGGGAAAAAAAAAAACAAATATCAGTATTCACGTTTCTATCTTAATCGTCTACAACTCAGCATGAGGTCAGCTGTCAACTGTTTGCTGAGTGCTTAATTACTATTTGGAAAAACGTGTTTTGATTTTACTTGAACTCTGGTTTTAATTTTCTCCACAGCTTCTTTTTATGGGCTTTATACATAGAAGACTGACTCTTTGTTCAATACTCTACTGTTTTTCTCATGTGTCTTTTTTTATTCACCAAAGAGTTCTACAAGCCTGATTAATCCCTCGGGAAGGTTCCTCCGGGAAATTCAGCTTCCAGCAGCAGAACACCGACAGACAGTTTTTTACAAAGAATATATATGAAGAATCTAAAATAAAATAGAAAAGGGGGAAAAAAAAGGCATCCACCAAATGTTGTGGCTGCTGTGAGTAACAGGACTTGGCGTGCTTGTCTGTGGGCATGTGCACGGATGATAACAGAGCACTGTAATCAAAGAGAGAGATGTTGGCCATTGTTATGCAAGTGAGATGCCGTCAAGAGAGACTTGGACGCTTTCCCAGGTTCCATTGCTGTTGTAGCGTTTCAGTGGTGCGGGTCAAGTGACACAGGGCACTCTCACTGTGAAGTGCTGTTGGTTTTTCACATATGCATGTCCCTCATTACTGACGGGGCCTAATGTACAGGGCCATCTGTCCAGTGTTTGAGCCAAGTGATTATAAAAGGGACTAACAGTGAATGTGACTCTTACAGCTGTGCAAGGTGATGAAGGTATCATTCATCGAATTATTACAGAGCGACAAAAACCACCTCACGCTAATGGATCCCAGCAGTTATTTCCAGTCTAAATCCTTCTCACCGTGTCCGTCTCTTCCTCTTGTTCACTCTCTCTCCTCCCTTTTGTTCCTGTCCTTTCACACCTCATTTCTGCCACCATTCATCTTTTCTGTGTCTGAAACTCCCCCTCATTTTCTGCTCTTCTTCCCTAATTCCCGGTCGCCCATTTTCGCCGTCACTCTCCTTCCGCCTCATTCTCATTTTTGCTCTCTCTAACACCTTCCAGCTTTTTGTACTTACAGTATTCACCTCACTCTTGCTTTTCTTCTCTGTCTCCCACAGCCCTAGTGAGGCGCAGAAAAATGTCACAGAAGAAGATATTCCTGGTCTTTGTCGCCATCAGTACTGTCAGTCTTCTGCTACACCAGGGGGGCCACTTGAGCCGGTGAGTGATTGAAACACACCCACACATATGCAAACTCATTCCTACTTACATTATATACCCTCTATACCTCTGTAGGTCCATATGGTGCTAATTACAATGACAAGTATTTTTTCACATTAATGGAAGGACCACCTTATTTTAATGCAGAGTTTGCGTATCAATGCACTGGCAAGACGGTCGAGGGACCAATTATAAAGTAGAGGGATAGATCTTGACAGCTCTGTATTCTGTTCTCGTACCCTTTTAATCTTAAAGTTTTGCTCGTGAAATCTTTTTGCCATACCGGTATTACCCTGTCATTTTTGTTCTACCCCTTGTCTCTCCACATTTCACATATTGTTTCCACACCTTTTCTCCAGTTCAGTGTGCAGTGGAAACTATGTGCTGCAATACTGCAGAGCATTCATTATGTATGCACCCTGTACTATGTATAATTGGACTTTTCTGTGATTTTATATTTAGCTCTTTACAGTAAAATTGTATCACGAATATTCATTCAACTTAATCATAGTTTGGATACTCCTAATGCATGTATTGTTAAGATTTCTCTTCGAAGATGTTAAGAATGAAGTTTATCTTACTTACTTATTTTCTTAAAACACTCTATATGGTATACGTACCAGATCACACTACACAGTACATAGCAGGCTGAAATTATTATTTAAATTTTTTTTTAGCATGCATATCACAAAAACGGATGTAAATTAAGCATCAATAAATCCTAAAATACCATTTTAGCATTAATCAAACTAATGTATGTCAGACAAATCTATCGTGCCATTTAATACAAACATTATTTTGGTAGTGTTCAGTAGACCGGGAAGTGTTAATTTGGATGTCAGAACTTTGTGAAGGATAACGTAGTAGTATATCATCATACTGAAAGTCAATAAATGATGTACCACAGAGCCATACATCTATATTCACTGTTGTGTTACACTACTCTCTGTCCTAGTCTACAGCTCCCCCTCTTTCATTTTCTCCTAACACTGGACACTGTCTGTCAGTGTTTGGAGATGTTGCCCCTTCTCTGTCCTTCAAATAAATTCTTACACTTTATTCTTTTTTTCTGCAGGACGTTAGAGGCCTTCCACCTTGGTTGTCCTGCCCTTCGCTCTCACCCTTCTCCAGGCTTGAAACCTAAGCACACCAATGTGGCCTTCCTCAAGACCCACAAAACGGCCAGCACCACCATGCAGAACCTGCTCTTCCGCTTCGCAGAGCGCAACAACCTGACAGTGGCATTGCCCGTGCAGGCCTGCAGCCACCAGTTTTGTTACCCACGCTCTTTCACCTCCCACTTTGTGCACCCTCACACGCTGCCGCCGAACATCATCACCAGTCACATGCGCTTTAGCAAGTCGGAGCTGCAGCGCCTGATGCCAAATGATACAATATATGTCACAATACTGAGAGAACCCAGCTCCATGTTTGAGTCCTTGTTCAGTTACTACAACCAGTACTGTCAGAGCTTCAAGAGGGTCCCCAATGGTTCTCTGGAGGCTTTTCTAGCGGAGCCCTGGCGATACTACCGGCCAGATGAAAAGGATTCAATGTACGCACGCAACACCTTGACCTTTGACTTGGGTGGAGACAAAGATCGTCCAGCAACAGATGTGGCATATGCACGGGCCTTTGTGGCGGAGGTGGAGCGAGTTTTCTCACTGGTGATGATTGCTGAATACTTTGATGAGTCACTGGTCCTTCTTCGCCATTTGCTCTCCTGGGATCTGGATGACATTTTGTATGTTAAGCTCAACATGCGGACACCGAGCTCCAAGCGGAGCCTGACCCCAGGCCTTCCTGCACGGATTCGTTCCTGGAATTCCTTGGATGCCCGTCTCTATGATCACTTCAATGCTTCACTGTGGCGCCAGTTGTCAGCCCTAGGTCCAGCCTGTGTGGCCAGAGAAGTGCGATTCCTTCGTCAAGCCCAGGAGAGGCTCATGAGAAGCTGCTTTGGTGGGAGGATGCCGCCTCTCCGCTCAGCTGCACAGATCAAAAACAAGGATCTCCGCCCTTGGCAGCCTAGTGGAAAAGTTGATATTGTGGGCTACGACCTCCCCATAAATCTCAGCAATGGGTTCTCAAGCCAGGCCCAGGAGCTCTGCCTCAAGCTCATCATGCCAGAGGTCCAATACACACGGGTTCTCCTGCGTTCCCAATCATTACGCTATCGTCGGGGCTTCCAGCTCCGGCCTCCACAGCAATTGCATCCCCTCCAGCAGCCCATACGCTCACATGTGCCTCGGCACCCTCAAGGGCACCACATCCAACCACTTCATGTAGTCCCAGGTCCAGCCTCAGGAACAGAGTCCACCTCCACCTCAAAGCCTGCCACAGGAAATCAAGGTCAGATCGCAAAGCTAGGGCCTAAATCCTCACAGACCCACACCTCATAGTATGGAAAATAGAGCCTTCAATATAATGTGAGAGCCCAGACTGCACTGTTCTACCCATCCTGACCCACAAGACAATGGTGGTTGGCTGGCGGGGGGGTTGAATCAAGGGTGCCCTTGGGAAAAGTCTGGGTTGTTCCTGAAACAGTGTCTAACTTGCTCCTTCCAAACAGAGTTTGTGATAAAAATAAATGAGGAAAACAGAAGGAAAGGAAGTTAGACATATCCAACTTCCTATCCACACTGAAACACACTGGTCTCTATTGCACGCCCTTATACGCCTGACAACAGCGAATGGGAGAGGGTTTTAGGTGAAAGTGGTTCTTTGAAGCAAATCTGTTATGTGCAACCAGTACTCAATAGGGAAGTGGCGATATCAGGCCTATTGTGAGGCACAGAGTGCGCTTTGTGTGTATCACACTGGTATAATATCATGTTACTTGCTTTCATTGTCTATTTCTCAAGCTCTCTTTTGCTCTCTCTCTCTAACATATGCCACTTAAAGTCCTGGAGAGAGACATAATAATATAAAGGGATCAACTGTCAGGCCTGCAAAGAGCCTCCTAAGAGGCCAGATGGACATTGAGACATTGAGATCAGCATACCATTAATGTAACAGCACAATTAACAACTCTTCTCTTTTTCCTCTCTTACAAACTCTAGACCTAAAGCAGTGAAGAGCAGGGGGTTAAAAAAACAGATAGGTAGATAAAGAGATAGACTTTATCCAGAGGGTAAGCCTGAAAACTGCTGGACGCTCAATTTGGCCACCCATTATTTCTATGGCTCACAGAGATTGACATGCACATAAAGCTTGTGTCTCCTTCGCTTGGATCCTTCTTCCATCCTGTTAGCCATGACATCTGCTTCACCTCTGATTCCAGTCGCCTACAGACCACCAGCTGAGATCACATCTTGCGTCAAAGAGACTTTACATTGAAGGCAAGGTTTCTGTATGTGAGGTTTGAATTTTAATCTTCGGGCATTAATGCAATAATGATCTCCAAACCTACAGTATGCTCTCCATGAACCTGTAGATTTAATAACCTACCAGCAACCATGTCAGAACGCACACGCTGGTACAAGCCCTAATGTAAAACAGCTGGACAGGACAAAGAATGGAAGCCCGTGGGTTAAAGTGTTTGAATATTTAATCGTCTCCTCTCACGGCCGTCCTATGGCCCATTGGCTTGGGTTACGCTGCTGTACATTCTCATGAAGGACATGCTGGACTGGGCACAGGCTGCTGATTTTGAACCTGCATGAAGGACAGTTTAGGATGAAACCTAAACCTGTTGTTGTCCATGAACTTAAAATGTTTTCACTTAACTCAGCTGTGATCCTTTTTTGTTGCATTCTGCTCATATTTAATGTGTCATTTATGTTCTTTTATTCCTCCAGTGATCAGCAGGGTACTGCTAAGTAACTGTGGGGTGGAGGAAGAATTTATGTGTGTGTGTGTGTGGCTCTCTCTGCTTCATGTTGTATTTTTTTCCTTGACCAGCTAAGTTGGCATGGCAACAAAAGGAAATTGTGTGAGATTTATTAAAACTATATTTTATTTATTATCAGGACTTGAAGAGTCCCATTACTGTATTTTTAACTGTTATTTGTCATGAATCACTGGATACAGAAAATGGCATAGAGTTAGTGGACCATCACTGCTCCAGGCAACAGAGATGAAACAAGGCACATGGCAACGGTATAAAACATTCACTCTATACATGTTATACATAATGCAGCGTTACAAAGGCCGCTTCTGAAAACTGCACATTGAAGCAAGTGTTGTCGCTTTAAAATGAATCTTTCATCCAGCAGTGCTTAAGTGCTCAACCACACGATGCTTTTGTGGTTGGAGTCTGTCGCCCGGCAGGTTATAATAATGAAAAACACACAAACCGCTGCTGCTCTGACAGGAATAAAAAGTGGAGCGGGTGGATAAGAGACCTGGGTAGAGGATATACAGTTTTATGAAAAGGCTGTGAACATTTGAATTCAAAGCGTGCTTAACTGAGCTTACTGGGGAACCTCAGCTTTGAAATCATGCCATGCACAGTAGTTTTTATTTATTTACAGACATCTGAAATGTGTTCAGCTTTATGTGATGTTTCTTTAAGGTACATACACTGTAAAAAAAAAAGAAAAGAAAAAAAAGAACACACATTAGCTCAAATCACTTTAAAGGATAAAGTTGGTGTTTCTGTGATTTTTTTTTTGTACTGTCAACAAATCCCATCAAAAGACAAAAAACTACACTCAGTCTCAAGAGCATCGTTTCCTACTGAAGTACACAGTGTCATTTTTAGAAAATATTGTAGTATTGGGTACAGGACTTTTTTTGTAAAGATAATGAAACACATAGCGTATTAGTAGGGGACTATTTTATGCTGTGGATAAACATACAATTAGTGCATTAGTAAAGTATTTCCAGCAGCAGTACAGTGAATGTGGGATCAAACTAAACTACTGTGTACATGCCAACAGTTGCCTCACTGTCAAGCATTAATTAAGTATTTATATTGAATAAATGAATAATAACAGTATATAATGAACAACCATAAGTTCAAAAATATGTAATAAAAAGCTAAATTTTTTATTATTCCATTAGATTTTTCTAATTCAGCTCCTTAGCACACTGTATTTTTTGTAGGTCTGTGCTATTTCATTTCAACTCAAGCCTAGTTTTATCTCACAAACACACAGAGTAGAGACAGTTACTGTATGTGGCTGACTAATGGTCTGACTCACACTGTGGATCAAAAACTGTTGGAATTAAATAAAAATGTCCAGAAACAGCAAATGCTTTTAATGTGGGAATAAGTAATGCACGATTTGTCAGTATTTTTCATTACTATTATTATATTGTCTCATTTATTTATTTATTTACTTACTTTACATGAGCAAATGTGGTGATCAGTCACCTTTAGGACACAGAGATATTTTCAGGTAATGTAGGTACTTGTATACACTAATAAACTGATGCTCATATACATCCTGTGGTGGAGGAATAAGGGCACGTACACTAAACAGTTTAGGATCAGAACAGGTACAATATTTGCAAATCCTTTTCCGTTCTCATTTGACTAGAAGCCAGCTAAAGAAAATGTCTTTATTACGCCTCAGTTGTTCATTTATGATCCATTTTCCCTGGCTGTGAGTCCGTCTAAGTGCACTTTTGATTGTACGAGCTGTTCGCCCAGCTGTTCTGCTTCTTGTGAGAGAGGTTCAGTAATAGTCATGCTGTCATGTCTAAAGTGTTGGCTTTTCTTCTCTTCTAGAGGGACTGCAGAAACAATTTACTAAAACCTTCACATTAGCTCCTTCTTCTTTTAGAATGACACTGCATTTTTGTTTTTTTTACCAGAAAATGAAACTGAACTTCTTTCTCGTGTGAGAGCATTGTCTGGGTCTCTGCTGAGTCCCCCCAAAAAACAAAAAAACCAAACATATTTGTAATTCTCTGACCACATTTTCCTCCATTCCCTCTTTGATATGGTCATCATTTATTTCCATCCTTTGCTGTGAACTTATCTGTGAACTGCAAAGAATTACTTCGTTTTTTTAAGTTTTATGATTGAATGGAAGAGTGTGGGCGGGTGACGGGTCTCTAAACAAATGGCCAGTGACAATCAGAGCTAGGGGCTCCAAAGCTTTGTAATGATGGTTGGTGATGAATAAAGTTTGAATGATTTCAATTCATCTGTGACTGAACGTGTTTTTTTTTGTCTCTTTTCAATGCAGATTTATTCAGATATGCACTGGCTTGAATTATTCTGAATATTAGAGCAATGCACACACACACTCTCTTCATCAGCAGCGATACATAACGCACAGCGACAGTTGCTCAATTAAGATTCTGACTCTAAATGGTTCCTATTTCCCTGAAGATCCAAACCAGACTTTTCAGCCTACAATCAGTCGTCTGAAATTACCTCCATTCAGCACGGCTGCGCAAATGAATGAACAAATTGCTTCTCATAGGGACAAAAACAAAATGCAAAGCAGTGTGTTTGATATTACTGTGATTGAAGCAATCATCGTGCTGTGCTGTGTCCGCTCTGCCTGTCTGTTATTATGGCCTGCTGTTGCCATGGCAGCGCCTGCTGTGAGGTGGCCCTCTGAACCAACTGCCTTGGCACCTCTTTGTTTTTAGTCCCACATCTTCGCTCTGTCTCTTTGGTGCTTTTGTGCGTTTCATGTAGTCATGCTTAATCACATGTGTCATTATTATAATTTCAGTAATGTAAAACATAATGAGCACGTGATGGACAACATACTAGGCTGAATTGTAGTCAAGTTAGTGGTTCTCTGACTCTTCCTGTAGCAGGTCAAAATGTTCATTTATCCAATAAGTTTCGTTTACGACAAAATAATTGAAAATAATAATTAGTGCTAATTTGCAAATCATGCTAAAAAACACTAAACTAAGTTAATTGATAACTCTGGTAAACTCTAATCATGTTAATGTACTGATGTATGTATGATGTTGTAATTGAATTCAAAGCACCCCATCCCCAGAGCAGTAGTTTGGCTGAGTTAAACAAGAAAAGCATAGCCCCAACGTATCTGTACACTGATTACAAATAGGCTGCAAACAAGTACAGACGTCTCTGAAAGCAACTAACCCCCTTTTAAAGTAACTAAATGCTAATTTGGTGAATGCAAATTGTTTTGTTAGTCATACATGACATATCATACAAACAGAGGTGTTAAGTAACTAAGTACATTTACTCAAGTATTGTATTTAAATACAACTTTGAGGTAGTTGTTAGTGGAGTATTTCCATTTTATGTTACTTTTACTTTTACTACATTTATCATTAGTTGCTAGTTAATAATAAGAATGATCATTTGTACTTTATTGATCCCCTTGGGGAAATTCTTTGTGGACAAGCACCCCTTAGGTGCCAAGGGTTGAGGGATCAGTGTCTTGTCTTGTTTGCAGACTGCCTTACCAACTGCGCCTCTGTCGCCCCTCTTAGCTACTTTTTGCAGGATTAGATTCTTTAAAAAATCATTATATATTAATAAAATGTTGAAGTATCATTTATGTATTAAGCTCCAGTCACTACATGAGCTTTACCTTTACCAACTGCTGTTTATGTTTGACACATTTTAGTCATAATTTTCACCTTTGAAAATTTGCCAAACAAATCTGGACTAAACTTCTACATTTATCAGCAGCATCAAATTCTACATTGTTTGAAATACACTTCTTAGTGAAGTACGTTTGCGTATGTTATTTAAGTAACATTTAAAGGACAATTTGTACTTTTACTTGAGTACTGAGTTTGTGTACTTTAAACACCTCTGCATACAAATAGCACAACATTAGTGTGCAAATCCTACATGTTGTTAGTAACACTTGTAATCTTTTCTGGTTGTGGTTAGGGTTAGAGTTTGCTTTTCTTTGACCTGAGAGCTGCTGTAACAAGGCAAAACAATTTTGTTCTGGGATTAATAAAGTTTTTTGAATCTTGAATGACTATCTTGAGTTATTCAGTGGTGAGAAAGCAGCATGTGTAAACGCTCCCTACAGACAAACAGACAAGTGCTAATAAAAATGCAACTGAGAAAACCACCACTCAAGCTACACACACACACACACAAGGTCACATTTAACTCCCTGATAATGCACAAAGTTACAGCAATTAACTGCACACCACCTCAAATGCATTAAATCGCTTGTTAGTACACAAAACCAAAATGAAACCTCAAACACCAACAATGCTCCAAGCACACAGAGGAACATCCTCTGAGACGAATTCAACCCCAAACACTCCAGTGCAATGATTTAATTAATTCCATGTGCACATACTGTTTTGTGTAGCAATGTATAGGATTATTTGTTTCTGAGTACACAAGTGTAAATAACAGGCAGGAGAATTGCCACAGCTTAAGCTTAAAGCTCAAGTGCTTCGCCTTGATTGCGCTTTGATTGGGGCTAAAATGTCAGGTACCTATTCATCATGGAGGAGAAGTGCATTTCCAGCCTTTATGGATTCTAGCTTGGTGACTCACATAGGGCACCGGGGTTAAATATGCTTATTCTTACAACTCTAATAATATCCATGGGGTGAATTTACCCACTATACGAACAACTAATGTCACAAAGAAATACCTTGGTGGTGTTTTATTGTCTCTGGACATCATTTACATGATTATATTTATATGTTGAGCCTGACCAGACAAACCTGACAAATATATTTGATCAGTAGCAAAGCTATGGACTGATTCTTAAATTGCAGAATGGAGGAATGAACATTTGACCTCATAAGATTTGTTTTGATTGAAACGTAAGTTCAGTCTCATTCGGAGATCTGAAACACGACAAGGCATCATGACAGTGTTTTAGACATTTTGCAGATGTTATAGCTTTGCAATTAAAGGTATTATATAGATATTAATCCTCTAGAACACAAAGGATCAGTCTGTAAACTGAGACGCCAAACTTCCACTGACGATGTGTTATAATTTTGCCATCTGTCAAGTTCCTAAGATGTCTCTTCATAATGTCACGTGTC
>JAUBNQ010000010.1:8347879-8358619 GCA_032353495.1 Ctenopoma kingsleyae | reverse complement strand
TCTATATATCTATATATCTCTAGAAGTGCTCATTTGCAGTAACATTTACAAACATACTGTAGTTCCTGCTTAAAAGCTTTCCTGTTAAAGGAATGAAGGCCAACAGTCTTTGTAAAGATGAGTGTCTTGTCGCTTTCAAAAGCTCCACACTTCAGCCATTCTTTATCTGCCTGAACTTTAGCATGACCTCTCTGTTTTACATCACGACCTGCTGCTGCTCTTGGTGGCAGGAAATTAAAACCTCATCAAGTCCTTGCAGTCAAATATTGGGTGTAGTGTTTGTATTGGTGCATAGTAACTTGTTTTGTGTTTGTAATAAACTCATTTTTGTAAGGTCTAATGAAGTAGTAACTACACTAGGCAGTTACAACACATTTCTTCTCAGTTAAGGGACTAAACATTTTCCATCTGTAATTCAGTTGAAAGCACAAATTCCTCAGACTGTCCTCCTGTTATTTTCTTTGCAGGACAGGAAGTGAGCTGGGATGACTTCCTGCCGTCGTTGTCGTATGTGATTGTGGAGTGTAACAGGCCTCACATTTTGATAGAGGTGGAGTACATGATGGAGCTGCTGGAGCCCTCCTGGCTCGGAGGAGAAGGTACGGCCTCAACTCACTACTTGTAAAGTTAGTGATCAAATTCACTAAGACTTAAACATAAATCAATGAGACTAAATTTTTGTTATTTCATGTTTCGACACTACAAAATACTGGTCTACTAGTAATTACTTTTAAAGCTAATACTAAACTACTGTATTAAACTACTGTAAATCATAAATGTATTTTGCTGTTTATGGTCATTTGGGGACTTTGCAACAAGCTGTAAACACTGTTTTATCATTGCCTTATTATTATGGTGAACATGCTGGCAAACCATTGTCTGTACTGGCTACAGATCAACATTCAATTAAATGTATTTGTGACGAATGTACAGTATGTTTTACCTTTAGCTCTATTTTTGGTCTCCTCCAACTCCAGATGGAAATATTTGGCTCTTTAGCTGCTAAATGCTTCACTATGTTCACCAGCTGGTCCCTAACTTTGTCTGTCTGCTGATGGGTGGTGAACAGGTGGTGCACCGAGTCAGGGCTTTTTTTTTTTTCCTCAGAAGAAGGAGCTGTTGCTGCTGGAAATTAATTTTATAAGAGTGTGAACCAAAACACAAACTCATCCTAAGAACAAAACAATAAGCTGAAACACAGTAAGATACTGTTTGCAATGACAGGTGATAATTCTCTCCCTTTCATATTACATGTTGCCACTCGATTCATTGTTAAATATAATGATTACTGGAGTGAGTTTTAAATAGATTTTTTGTTAGCTCTACCTGACAAATGTTATTCTAATGTCAACCTGAGACACGGCGTTGGACAGTATAGTTTTAATGATGAAAATCAATAACTACAAGCACACATTAAGTGAGTGTAGTGTGATATTTAGTCCAGTTCTTAAACTCTCTCTCCTTCTGAAGACGTCAACTCCTTTTGTTTACTTCCAGGTGGGTATTACCTGACCAGTGTGTACGCCAGTCTGTGTCTGATCAAGAGCCTGGACAAGGAGCAGCCACTCTCAGGTTGTCTGACGCCAGACGCCCAGGAGGCACTGAAAGAGTGGAGTTGCAGACGGAGCAGAGAAGCCCAGAGACAAAAAGAGATCCAGCAGAACCAGGTAGGTACCAGATGCTTGGATTATAGTAGTACACCACAGAAACACTGGCAGCGTTATGTGTGGGTTTGTGTAGTAATCTACTTCATAGCTGTCACACACAGATGCCCTCTGTGAAGTGTAGGAGCTGGCACTTATTATGCAGTGAAATATTTCTGTGCTGGTCCATGTGAATGACATACTGCAACTGACTGCAAAATGAACTGAAAAACTGTTTATGGTCACAGGAGCATTATCAGAGGAGAGTAGTAATACTAAACTCATCAGTTAGCACTTTATAATATAGTCTTAAAGATTTCGTGATTATTTCACTTCCTGGGCCAAAATTCCAGGTTATCTGGAGGTTTCAGACAGATCTCCAACAACACTTGCAGATTAACCAACAACGCCAAGGCGTTTCCAACTCTTGGCCTTCAACAGGGTGTGTGTGTGCCATTATAATTCAAACTTCAGCCTCTATGTGTCTGAAATGGCACAAAGCACAGGACTGATAACAAAAACGAGTCAATAATCCACCCAGCGAGGTCAGACGTCACATTAATTATATTGATGGTGATTCACACTGAGCACCAACAGATTGTCCTACATCTGTGGCAACGGCAGGTGGGGTAGAACAAGCAACAGCTTTACAGTTTAACTCAAGTATCACTGTTGCTGCTTGGAAAGTTGAAGATGATATACTGGATTTTTCCAGAGGTCAAGTGAAAGGTGGAGATTTCCAGTCAAACAGCAATTCATCCATCAGAAGTCAAACAACACACCTTTGCATGCAAACGAGTTTCAAATTCATTTGAGGGGATTAGTTTTTAGACATTTTTGCAGGTAATCCTCTGATCTGGGGCTGCCGGCTTACGATGGGGGCATGCACTAATGCACGCACGCACACGCACACACACACATACACACACTGACTTTTACCTACACTCTCCTATTATCATTCTCTGGGCCCCAGATTGGTATAATGGTCCACCAGATGCCATGGAAAAAAGGCATTGTCATCCACAACGTTTCTGTCTCATCACGTGGTGCCTCTCCTGGCTTCAAATAGCCGATCTAACTCACCCGGCAGCCAGATTTTCCTCTGACACAGGCGGGGATCAGTGAGCCAAGTGCTATGAAGAAGTGGGCGGTCAGATAACATGAAATTTATTGAGCTGCATCTACCCATCGAAGCAGGCAAACACAATATGCACACGGACAGCGAGGAGCTCAGTGACTCTGTAAGTTTTGATGATGGCAGACCTGTTGATTATTATTGCTGGTGTGTTTTTCCTTTTCTTTTTTTTTTCTTTTTTGAGTAAATTTGGCCACTGTGTGTGTGTGTGTGTGTCTGTTTGTTGGAAAGGTAGTTGTGTGTGCAGGTAGGATGGGTGATGTTTGTGTGTGTGTGTGTGTGTGTGTGTGTGTGTGTGTGTGTGTGTGTGTGGCACAGAAGAGATTCTCACTGGTTTCTCAAGGTTGGATGTTTGGTAAAGGGATTATGTTCAGTATGTTTTCATCGTGTGTGTTTTAAAGAGAGTTGTGAGGGCGTCTGTAGGTGGTTGAATCTGACATTATATAATAGCTTAGGTACAGCACAATTGCCGGTAAGTGTTTGAAGAGTGTCAATTGTTGAGAGAGACTCATTAGTTATGTGATTGTTCGCTTTTCTCTTCTTCTGTAAACATCAGAAACTTTTTGTTTGGATTGAAGTACAGAGTGAAAACTTCAGCAGAACACAAAGGTAGAGCGAGCTAAATGGATTATATCTGATATTTGTTTTGAGTTTGGACATGGACGTGCTCTAGTGGATTAATTCTGGGAGTTTGTCAATGGAGCTGTAACATGCAGCGGAGAAAAGAGCAATTTCATGAAGACAATTTTCATATAAATCTTTTGGACCTGCTGGTTGTGTGTGGGAAGTACCAGCTTTGTTTTAGAGAGAATTTCTTTTACAAACGTCATTTTGGCTGATTTATTGTACTGGATTATCACCCTCTCTCTGTGCTTGCACAGCTCTCCCTCCTCCTCTGGCTCTATCTCTCACTCCTCCCCCTCTTTTGCCCTCACTCCATAAGCCTCTTGACCTCTGTTTTGCATGAATACAGTATATATTCACTCTTTTTTTTCTAACTATCACTTCTCCTCTTCTCCCCCTCCCTCCCTGCAGAGGTGCGTTCGGATACTGTTCCAGGACGGGGAGCGGAGCGCTGTGCGGACGTTGCAGTGGAGAGCTGGGGAGACCAGCCAGGCCCTGGCACAGCTGTGCGCCTCTACATTCGGAGTGTCTGACCCACAGCAATACACCCTGTATTGGCGCAGCGGCGGTGAGATGAGGGCCCTGCCGCCTCAGGCCCAGCCCCAGGATCTGGCCAGCCACAGCGAGGGAGGCCCCTCGCTCTCCTACCTGAGGACCGACCACGACTTCAGCAAGATGCGGCGGCTCACCAGAGGTGGCGCCGTGGACCTGAGCGAGTCAGTGTGTGAGGAGTGAGTGGGAGTAATTGAGGAAGGAGGGAGGAGGAGGAGGAGGAGGAGATGGATGGTCGCTCTTGCTTTCTCTCTCTTTCTCTCTCTTGTTCTGTCTCTTTCTCTCCGGCGGTGTGTTGTGTCTCGTCGTGGGTCAGGACTTGTTGTGAAAACCTACAGCCCTTCACCAGACTAGGAGCAGACCTTAAACGGTAAACTCTTCCCTAAATGGACCAACATGCATAGCAGAGCAGGACCAACATAGGGACTGTTGCCAAAAGTTGTACTATGTACCACTCTGTGTGGCTGCTAGTGTAAAGGAGTGTGGTATTTGTGACATGGAAAAAATGTGTAATAAATGGATTTTGATGTTATTTGAAACATGAGCCCAGAGTTATACTATGAAGGCATTACATCATTACAACAAGAGGAGACTCAAATCCAAAGACAAAATCTGTGAGACTACTGTTGCCTGGAAACAAAATCACTTCCTGTACGCACACATGACAAATTGTCCACCTTGGTGATGTAACCCTTCTACCGTATACCTCTGGGCTGAATTTGAAAGACACATGGATATTTTAATACTTCATTTCTACGTGTAAAAGTCTGCAGATGTTTGAATGCAACCCCGTTGTTAAACGGTTTGGGGATACAAACCTTTCTGTGACCCCTGGAATACAGTTCGACAAAAAAAAGGTGAGACGTGTTATAGCCAAGACCAAACCTCAATACCAAAGTGACAAAAACAGATAACAAGAGACCCTTTTGTTACTATGAGAGAAATCGGGTCTATAAGCTCAAAAGAAGCTTCAAATCAGCTATTTATTTTTAGACTCACCCACAGAGACGATTTTTATTTGTACTTCTTTGAGAAAGAGTGCAGACTCTCCTCCTTGCTCGCGTATTCTATTAAGTGTTTTTGGTAGGTGGAGTAATGGGCGAGTAGGAGGGAAGTGATAGAAAAGCATCAGCTCTGTTTTTAAACCATGTTCGAAAAAAAAAAACACTGAGACAACCTGCAACAGATTTACTGAATGACTTGTGAATGTATTCAAATCTTTTTTTTTTCCCATGTCAGAGTTGAATCCTTTCAGAACTGCATTCATTTCACGTTTCAATCCACCGCTTTTGAGTTCCACTGTTCTTCTTGGCTGTACTGTAAAATAACTCTGCGTTACAACCTGGACTGAGAGGACAGTCTCACCAATAAACCAGGACCTCACGGTGGCTGGTAGAATGTAAATGAAGAGTCACCAGCTCCTGGTGACTCCTGCTGCAAGTCATCACTATCAACTGACTGTTCAATCAGTGTCACTATCAATTATCATGTTGTGTATTTAAAACTAACTTTTAATTGTTCAATTTGTTGGGTAGATATCAAACCTAAGTATGGCTTTTCAACATATCTGAAGTTTTTAATCTTCAGAGGTTCATTTTGAGAACTATGATGTGTTATGAACATTACTGCATGCTTTTTCATTTAACGTGAAGGTTCTGCGAATGTGGCGTGTGTGTGTGTGAGTGAAGCATGTGTTCTTTGTGAGAGCTCACTATTTCTTTTCAGTGTACAAACACATTACTGTGTTTTGTCAGGTAACTCAATCTCGCAATAAAAAAAAATCAGAAATCTGTTCACTCTGTTGTTACATGTAGTTTTGTGTTGCACTGAGATTGTGAATGTTGTGGTTTGATGTTTTAAACCAACAGCAGCACCAGAGGGCAGCAAATACTAACACCACCACTTCACTCCTTGCTTGTTCCAGAGTTATGAATTCAACCATTCGTTTTTATTGCAGCAATTACCATATGAAAGACAGCACTACACACTTAATGAATGTGCATGATAAAATTCATTACGATCATCTTAGAAAAATATTTGTGACTTAACTGTCAAAAAGCAAAAATAATTAGCATTTGTTATACATTTCTAACATTTTATTTAGAATAATTGAATATTATCCTAAACAAATTGATACAATAGAAATAAAAATAGATATAGAAAGTCATTATGTTCCAGTTATTTACCAATTCAAACATCTCCCACTTTCTACATGAGTCACTTGTGTTTTCAGACATAAACTACTGAAAAGTTCTGTTTCAATTGCCGTAACAAAATATTTTAATTCTAGCTGAACATGCATGAATGTGGATGTGTTGTCGCCTTTTAGCCTTGGATGAGATTAAAATGAGACCAAATAGGAACACATTTCATTATTAATGTGTTGAATACGCAATTGTGTAATTGTTTAGTCTATAAAATTTGTATATGGAAGCATCTTAGTTTTTCTGAACCAAAGGTGACATCTTCAAATTGCTTATCTTGTGCAGACACTCCAAACACACCCGAACACACAAAACTGAATAAGGAGCATTTTTGTGTAAAAGACTATGAGAAGTAATACGTTTATATTTGGAGATTTGGTTTTCCTTTATTAGTTTGATGTTTATCTGACTCCGCTTCCCAGTTTTTGCAGCACACCCATGCCTTTTTCCTGATACTCTGCCCTGCTCAGCCAGAAGGAGTCCTTATCCTTCATGATGTTGGCCAGCACAGCACCTCCCTGGAACACCATGTGTTTACGACTGGGGGGGTCCTCGATGCGGATCCTAAACTTCTACACAGGTGAACAGAAAAAAGGGGAGATGTCATTAAAACATTTACAGTAATCCTTAATTATAGTATATATTACATACATTTTCTTAATTTCAACCTATCATTGTGTTAGTGAAACCACATAATGCTATAATTAAACAGTTTTATTCCTTTTATGTTTGAAGGAAGTTTTTGAAAGTGTTGGGTGTGTAAAATAAAACGTTGTATTTGACCAGTCAGAGTTCTACATAGGTGGTGTTATTTCAGCCCTGTCTCCTAAAAATTAACTAACCCTATCCCAATTGAAAATTTCTATCTGTTTTCTAACCCTAACCTCAGAACTTTTCTTGCGTAAACCCAACCTCACAGGGGAGTTTGGTCTCGAACTCGGGTCTCTGGCATGTCAGTCCTCCCCACCCACCTCCTTGCAAATCGCTTTGCATTAAAAAATGTAGCGCGTCATTCATTCAGAAAAAAAGTTTCAGTCCAACGTGATAATTATGTTCTACAAAAACGTAATCAAGTCACAAATATGTTCTGTAGAAATTGGGATTGCAGTTTAGTTGTATATGAACGGAATTTTTAGGAGACAGGGTTGGTTATTCAGCACTGAGGCTCCAGGACCCGAAAACCACAAAACTAAAACAACAGCCCCAGAGCTTAATTTGGATTGTGGTGCCTCTGGTGGAAATGCAGAGAGAGGAACTATTTTCCTCAGAAGGTTCCTGGTCCCCGAAAAAAGTTCCTACAGTGGAAATATGTCTTGTGTAACGCGTAATACTACTTCTATCTTCAAGGTTTTAAACCCATAATAAAAGTGCTCAGGCAGGTTCAGAATAGTGTGAACATCCACAAATCCATGACAACTGAAAGAACTACATCTGCGGAGGAAAACCCTGTGACACAGGGGGAAGCTCCACAACAAGAGAGAGAGTAAATGGACATTGTTTTGTCAGATGCAGTTATTAAAAAGATTATTATATCACTGCAATATAACATTTATTAAATTGATGGAAAATGTATTATGCTAACACCATGGCTTATGATACAGATTAGATTTATGCAAAGGTATTATAGAGTACTAACAGTTGTATAACATCTCATTTAACACACTTGTGCTGGTGTTGCTATGTTTTAAAACAGATATTCAGAGAGATACTATAAACCCCAATTGTATCTCCACCAAATCATTCTTCAGGAAACTAGAAATATCATATTTTTAGAATATTAAAGTTCTTACTGATAGTTTTTCAGTGTCTCCATTCAGCACTCTCTCCAGGTAGAGCTGTTTGAGCTCTCTTTCCAGTCTGGATGGAAGACCAGGATACATGGTGGTCCCTCCTGACAGCACTATGTGCTTATAGAAGTCTGCCCTGCAAAGAAAAACAGATGGTAGTTTTTTGTATTTTTGCCAAGGTGTTCTGTTTACATCTATGTTTGTCATTGTATTAAAGACAGTGACAGAGAGGCTCAGACCTGAGATCTATGTCTGCTGCCTGGATGGTGTTAAACAGCAGCTCTGCCACTCCTGGTCCCTCCACGTTGATAAGATGGGGCTGGAAGAGTGCTTCAGGAGCCCCAAACCTCTCTCCACCCACATTCACCTGTCGGCCATCAGGGAGCTGCACCAGAGGAAGGAATACAGTTGGAGTCATGTATGATCCTAACAAACACCATTATTGACAATGTATATTTTATGCCATTGTATTAAACTGTGTGGCCAGTGCTGTAATAGTTGTACCCATAGATGAAGTGAACTGTATTAAGACACTGCTTCCCAACAAGATCTAAAAGATGACAAAATTATAGGGATAAGCTATATTTTGTTATGCAAAATTCTGTTTATAATGTGATATACTGGATTCCTTTTGCTTGTCTAAAAGTCATTAAAATGAAACAATATCAGCTCTTTACTTGAATCAGTGACAGATCATGTCTACAATGAGGTTATAAGGTTTTATAAGGGTCACAAGTAGTGTTTTATTTTATAGAGTCACAAGCCAAAAAAGCTGGGAAACACTG
The DNA here is from genome assembly GCA_032353495.1 of Ctenopoma kingsleyae. NCBI lineage: Eukaryota > Metazoa > Chordata > Actinopteri > Anabantiformes > Anabantidae > Ctenopoma > Ctenopoma kingsleyae. The sequence goes on along the minus strand of JAUBNQ010000010.1, from coordinate 8,349,889 downwards.
CAGTGCCAAGTCCCCTTAGTGCCAAGTCAGTCCATTTTTTTGTTATTCGCGGCATGATAGCTCAGTGGATAGAGCAGTCGCCTTCCAACCCAAGGGTCAGTAGTTCAAATCTCAGTCCCCCAAAGCTACATGTCAAGGTGTCCTTGGACAAAACACTAAGACTCTGTAGTAGTGCTGACACAGGTCAATTTCCCCAAGAGGATCAATGAAGTATTAATTATTATTTACTTTTGTTTATTAAAAAAACAAACACACACTCCTGGCACCTATCTACTCTGCCCAAAATGTGTACATTATTATCTTTAAATGAGTGTCCTTTGTCCTTTAAATTAAGATACACAGATGTTTCTGGTCCTGAGCAGTTGTTCCTCCTGTGCTGAGTCATCCTCCTGTTCAGTGGTTGATTAGATTCTCCACTGTAAAGCTTTGGATACTGTATTGGGCTGCAACTTCTTGGATGAGTAGTGAAACATTTTGACCTAACAAGAAAGAAGTCCAGTTGCCATGACGCAACTAATTTACTGTAAACTACAAATTTCGGATTTAGCTGCTTCCTTGTTTCCTGATATTTTGTTGTTCTACATACCGTGAATGACTCCACCAGGAAGGTGGTTTCTGTGGCCAAACGCTGCTCCTGCTCAATGTTGTAACCCACATAACAGAGCCTCTCCTTCAGCATACGCACAGTCTCAAAGTCAGCAGTGTGGTTGAAGGCGTAACCACGGAGCAGCAGGAGCTGAAGGCGAGAAGATAGGAGGTGATTTTTTTTATTCTTATGTGCATGTTTACAAAAACAGCATCCCACTTTTTTCATGTCTTTATTATTAATGCTAAGAGCCTATATCCAAAACACTGAACTGAGTGTCCTGGTTCACCTTAATGAGATAGCGTGTGATGTCACGTCCTGCTATGTCCAGCCTGCGTGTGAGGTGGGGCAAGGAAAAGCCTTCATACACTGGACAGATGTGGGTGACACCATCCCCTGAGTCTACGACCACACCAGTAAGCAAACCTGTAGACAAGATCAATTCCCAACAGAATATTTTAAGAAGCATTTCCCATATTAAATAGAATTCATCCATCCATTGATCAAAACTTTGACAGGTGTTGTTGTGGGTTAACCTGGACATCAGACTACAAAGGTTTTAATCCATTACATACTGTAGTGCCAATGTCTTACCCTGAGCATACAGAGTGAGCACAGCCTGAATTGCCACATAGATGCCGTGGAACTGGTACTTCTCAAACATCACCTCTGCAATTTTCTCACGGTTCTTGGTTGGGTTCATTGGGGGCTCAGTCAGCAAGATCTTCAAAACAAGAAGTAAAAATATAGTTTTTTAGGGTTTTTCCATACATGATATATAACTTTCATAATTTCAGTTCTGGCTGATTACAGAAAATAGTCTATAGATACTGGAATACAGTACATAGCATAAACATGTGCAATTCATTACAATTAAGTCTGTTTCCTTTTTTTTAATCAAGTTTTTTAAAAATACAATATGTAGATTAAATAGAAATTTGACATTTTGCAAGGAAACCCTTGAAACCTGTCTCTTTTACATGCAACTGACAAAATACAAAATGCATAAAGCACTTATAAATATATGAACAGCGCAACATCTGTCCAGCTGTTTTGTACTTTGCATTCTGGTGGGTCAATGTTCAGGCGGCCAGGACCAAAGGTGTAGTCCCACAGATAGATCATGTCTTCCCAACTGCGCACTATGCCGTTGTCCATCGGGTAGGACACCTCCAGCATGGACCGACACTCACTGGCCTCATCGCCCACCATCAGGTCCTGGGTAAAGAGATCAGAAGGAATTCAGCCATTGTGGAGGAGTTTATACAATGCACCTGAGCTTTCTGCAAAGTGTCTGTGGATTTGCCTTAATATAATTAGAGGATTAGGACTGGGAATGTTTTGTTTTTCAGAGAGGAGTTTAAAAGCAAACTTTGTCTCTTTTTTGTCATTTATAATTTTTGAATTACGGTACAGCAGCATAA
>JAUBNQ010000010.1:8318755-8333494 GCA_032353495.1 Ctenopoma kingsleyae | reverse complement strand
AGCATTTTAATTTGTTTTCAGGTGATTTAAGACTAAACAGTGATGACGGGCCAATTTCTTAAAAATACATGCACATAGCCAGGAAGCAAAACTAAATGCAATATGTGCATTAATGTACAACAATGTACAGTATGTAGTCAGAGCTGCATTGCTGTGACTATGTTTAAGAAAACTTTCTTTGCTTTAACATTCATGATTTCACATCTAAAATATTGTATGTTGCATTTAGGAGCCACAATTTGATGTTTAAAGATCAAACTTTCAAAAATATATATATATAAACAAATGTGAATGTTGTGAATATATCATATGCATGTCCGCTCTCAAACAGTAGTTAATATGTAGTCAGTTCTCCATGTACAATAATATTACCAGCTAGATTTTTGTTGGTTTCGTTGCACCTGCAAAGTCTTCATGCAAACTTTATACAATAAAGAAAAAAATAGTGAAAACAAATGCAGTCACCCTCACTACTGACTTATATTGATTTTGTTTAAAGATGTCTTGTGAGATCAGTTGTTACAGCGACAGGACTGCTAAACTGTTTAAAGTGAAATCTGTCATACAAATCCCACATAATCTGCCGTATTATAACTTCATGATCATGTTTACTATGTATGTGATGTATATTAATGTTCAGTCAGGTTAGTTGATACCAAAGTATAGTTAACTTGGCTTGAATCCTCTATGCTACCTTTGATAGACTTTAAAATCATCACAGGGAAAGAAAACTGTGGCAGCGCTGAGGCATAATAATATCACCCACATCCTTCAAGTAATCTTCAATCTTCAGTTTGTGTTGTGCAAACATTGGGGCAATTGTATCATAGCTTCCATCATCTGTTCCTGAATGACTGTGATAAACGAGCCCTGTGTTAGTGGATCGATCGAAGCAGAATTAACTCTCTGTGTCTGTATGTGTACATCTTTTGCGTCTGTTCCCGCTGGGTTCATGTGACAGCGGGGGTGGGAGGCTAAGAGTGGTTATGTTGGTGAGAAGGATTACCTATATCTGTTAGGCCTCCTTTTCTTTGCCCCTGGCAGTGTCACGTCTCATTACTTCTGTCCTCCAGTCTGGCTTTAGCAGGATACTTTTAAAATGTGGGCAGTCTGGGCATCCAAGAACACCAGATTTAGACACGCATATCTCTAGAGTAGAGATATGCGTGTCCTTTGCCTGAGAGGCTTTTTGCTGTAAGCAGACAGGTAAACTTCATTGATGGCAGCTAAGCCTTCACCTGTTTAAGTGAACCAGGTGATCAGGGAGAGACTAAACTAGAGACAGACCCCAACGAGCAAGAACTGAAGGAGACCTGTGGAGACCTGAGAGAGTATCAGGACATGGAACGTGGCAGTCATACAGCTAATCTTTCTATACTAATGTAAACCTAGTCGAATTAAAACTGAGACTTTCATTGTTTTTATTTCTAATTGAATGTGCTGAAGCAAAGAGCTGAAGAACAAAGTTCTGGTCTGAACTGTATGAAACAGAAATTTAAACTTATTTTAACTTAATTTTCAGCTTTGTCCACTGTAGCCCCAAATTAGAATAAAACATATAACACAAAATAAATGTCTGAGTTGATGTTTTGAGGAGCATGCTCAAAAACCACACGCCTCCTGATCAGTCCAGACCTAAATACAGTTTTCAGTTTTCCAAAACAAAGACGCCTGGTCGAAGATGTAAACACAAATCTGTAACTGCAAATGGCTCCAACAGTTTCTTCAACCATTTCTCTAAACCATTTGGCCTAATCTCTTGTAAATCCTTCCAGTCAAGTGGCTCATTAGAAGAAGTCGCTGATGTTAAGCCGAGCGTTATGAACATGCTCTATAGTCCTTTTCTTTTCAGAAACATGCTACAGGGAACAAACTACTAGTTCATTTGAACCCACGTTTCGTTTTTGTGAATTCCTTTATCGGTGTGGATCACTGACTACTTCACGTGTCACCCACTCACTGACCCATACAGAAGAACCTATATGTCTACAGGGCCTGTTTGTTGACCCTTGCTCTCGGCGCCCTCACCCACTCTCCCCCCACTGAAGCCATAGATCTCTCCTGGCCTTAGCAGGGCGGCTAATCTACGTGGCGGGAGGCCTCCCTCCTGCTAGCACACACAAGAGAGGGCAGCGCTAATTGCTCATGTCGTAAAGCTCCCTGACCCAGATAAGCCTTCACTCCCCAAAGCTGTTGAGATAAACCCCACTTTACCTCACCAAACCTGCCTCTCCTGATCTACGCACGCCACCCCCCTCCCAACATTTCTGCATCTCCTGTCACATTATTAACACCCAGAGCGGGGAAGAAGACAATGAAGAGCAGACACAACACTGTAGGATAGTAGGTTTTTTGTCAGATGCTCCACTTATTTTAGGAGTTGTGTGGTGCTGGAAAATAACTTTAAGTATACAAATCTAGTCAAATGTAGCTGAAGAGAGGGAAGAAAAGGCTTGATTAGCAACAGAAAGTTTTTAAAATTCTGTAATCATCTTATTTAAAGATCAATAAAATATAATAAGAGTTTAATAAGCGTTCCTTGAAGAGCTGAGTAATAACAGATCTTTGTAGAAGAAGACATGATAAATTAACTAGAAAGCAAAAGTTCCAGATCTTTACTAACAACACACAACATGCCCATTGAAATCCTATCGAAGGCCAAAGCACAGAGTTGCGTGCCACACGCTCTCGTGTGCCTGCCTGGCTCACTATTGAGCCCCATAATACAGGCTTAGCCACAAAATGCCACAGTGGCTCGGACGGTTGTCAAGTGCCGAATGTCACACGTGCTCTACTTTCCTAACAGATGGTCGGCTTACCGAGCATCAACACTTTGACAACGTTAAAGCTACACACGGACAACAGATATTGAATTGATGGTTTTAAATTTCATCGTCGTCATTTCTAAAACTGGCCTTTGTGAAACAGAGATAACAACAAATATTAATATTTTGGAATATTAGCTCGTTAATATGTCCACTTTAATTACTTAATAGGAGCTTTTAATACACAGCCCGTAATCACCCATTACATAGTGCTGGTGCAGGAACGCCACTGAACCTGCAACTTAAGCCATGTTACACCACAGGTTAATGTAAACTGTGTCAAATGATCAGGGAATGATACTCGTACTGATATTGTGCTGTTCTTCTCCCTGTGAACGGCCCAGTTGTCATACACAGCTTCAGCTCAAACAACAGAAATTTGCTTTATTATGCTTCTTTAATGTTTCCTTGGCTCTTTGTGCCCTCAGCTTCAGTACCTCCTTTTTTAAGAGATTCTTCTAGAAACACTGTCAACGTTACAAGTTCCTCTGAAGTTCATTAATTTTACAGTATTTGAGCTCAAAGAGGTTTCTGATGACTGAGGATGATGTTCGATAGTTGTAAAGACAGACTGCCCCTTTAACAATAATTAAATGTACAATGAGCGACAATTATGGGTCAGAAAAAGTCATCGAGTTCGTTTAATAGAAATTCCAACATTACAAATCAAGCATCATAATTTGTGAACACACACAAAAAGCATTTTCAAGTAAGGAAAAGACATTAGAAGTAAAGCACCACGTTACATAATTACACAAGGTGATCTGTTGAAAGTGATCTCACTCCAAAAATATCAAATAAAATGATTTTACAGTGGTTCGAAATAAATGTTCCATACAAAACATAACACTTCAAACATAACAGTTTTGTGCTACAACTTTTCTGCTTGAGGTCAATAAAAGGTTTTTCAACCAATTCCTGTTAAAGTAAAAACATTTCCACAATAAATATCATCAACACTACAAGCAAGGAAATAACATTAAAAAAAATAAAAAAATAAACAATTACACAACAATTGAACAATTAAAAGTAACCAAAAAACATTGTCGTATATGTTGTTTAAATGCATTTTCACTACCTGACAGCAGAGAAGTGTGATAGTAAATGTTAACACTGAATATACCAGTGGGTAACAAAATAAATATAACGATTTGTTTACTAGTGGTGCTGAGATAAGCAGTTTCACAGAAATCCTTTTGGACCACACAGCCCGCTTTGATTGTGGTTTACATTTTGATTATGCAGTATTTGTTTTTATCTCTCTACCCACTAACCATGTTACAATACCACCTCTGGCTCACCAGCCCCTTCACTTCCACTTCAACGCGAGCAGTGTCACATCCTCTGTGTTCTAGTACAGTAGTTTTCCACAGTGTTTTCAAAAAGCTAGTGTTAAAATGTCTCCACAGAAAGTTGTGTGTAGAGCTTTGTTGTCCTTACAGACGCTGCTATTGTGTAAATCCCTGTGTCCCCCCCAGTAGTGTTTCAAACACTCACTTCAGGCTAAACTACAGCGGGATCCAAAAGTCCCAGAGCACACTGAAAACCTAAGGTGGAAATAATCATAGTGTTTAAGGATTTAGAAACATTAGAAGTACATATTCTGCACCATTTCCAGATCAGTAGTCAAATCGAAGCTAATTTATGGCTTTGTCCATGTGAACTCCTTTGTACTAAAGGTCAGGTAGATTGATCAGCTCATCAGAGTCTTGTTCAAAAAAATGTACCTTTTTAATTAGTAATTAAATTTACTTTTTATAAACATGCATTTGATAGAACTGGAGCTCCATGTACTGACCGCTTAGAAACATTGCTCATTGTGCTGCATCTTAGTAAACAATATTCTTCTGGAAACTTGAGGCAGGTCATATTTATAACAGGTGAACAATGGCTGTGAGTTGATTTACCTGAAAACAAGCCTTTGATGAGACGATCAAATCCACCATGTAGATAAAAGTCCAATGGAAACCAACTGAAAAAACTCAAGTAGATCCAACTTCCTGTGAAACGGGTTAAGAATATCAATCCCATAAATGAGCTTAAATGTGATAGAGACGTAGTGTAGATTCTTAAATATTTTGTGTTTCTTAAACTTTCTGCTTATTTCCAGGTTTATGAGAAGAAAAAAAAACGTGCAATTGACAAGGTGGTCACAGAGTTTTGGACCCCACTACAGCGACCAAGCATTTAACACTTTAGTGCCTGTTGCCATCTGGTGGCCAGAGCACAGCACTGATTGGCACAAAACTTAAAAGGACAGAAAGAGAATTCATTCCCATTAAACAGAAAATGACTATTTGTGAAACTCTGGACCAGGTTAGACTCTTATAAAGATTCTTTGTTCTTCTCTTTAATAATAAAAAAACACAAGTAACACTATTTTTCACTCACTAAATGTGACTATAGTTGAACTAAGGAAAATTCTTTGATCAGTGAATTACAGAGCTTAAAATTTGAGGTTACATATAATGAAATTAGTTTAGATTCCAGTTTATTCTCTGGTTATTTGAATATGTAGATACTTACTGTCCTGCAGTCACATTTTGCATCTATTTTTGTATCTGTATAAGCACAAAAAGTTTTAACACAGAACATGTGTGCTGATTAATGCTATCTAGATTTTAAATTTGCATGATTCCAAAAGCCTCAAGAGTTGCTGGCTAGTTTTCCCCTGAATGATCATTTCTTCTTTTCAATCCCCACTAGCAGGATGCTCTCACATCCCCAGAGACATTTTCCTGCTGCTCATTTTCAGAGAGATCTGAAATAAACCCAACAATTGGGTTAGCTGCAACTCCTACTGTGCCATCCTCACAAGAAATCATAGAAAAAGTAGGATGTTTTGGACGGGGACAGCCTGACTGGGAGCTAAATCAGAATCTGGTTGAAATAAGAAAAATGTACGTCTGACACAGACGGGAGAAACTGACACAGGCAGGATATGGAGTTCTCGTCTTCTCTCAGCATCGTCGAGGGGAGGATGGGTATTTGGTTTTCAGGCCCTCTTTGAAGCTGCGAAACAGAACCCGGTTGCGTTTGTTCTCCTCATCTTTCCTGGCGTGGAACTCCCCCTGGATTTTGAAGCCCCGGTGCACCACAAAGGCTGAGCTCAGCACAGAGAACTTGTATCCGGCCACATGGAGCTCACAGGCCTGAAGGAAGACCAAAAGATAGGATGGGAAGGCCGACGTGGAAGTGGGAAGTGATGAGAGGTTAAAGGAGAAGTGGTGAGAGGTAGAAGAGGATGACAAACAAGATGGATTGTGTGCAGAGAGAGGAAGAGGTCAAAACTGAAGCAGCAGAGGCCAAAATATCGTTTTAGTTCCTAGTGTCAGCCAAGTAGCAGAAACACACGAGACAATGAGAAATGTTATTTGATGTAAAACAGTGTTATTGTTTTATCTCTTCCAAAGAAGGTGGTTCATACATAAAAGTATGGAAGTTACTCTTACGCACAAGTGCATTAGATAACATTCACATGTGACAAAGATTTAAGGTCTGCTTACTAGCTTTTTTTCCCAGACCCTTCAACCACATTTTAGAGTTTTTATCAGCTTTAGGCTGGGTTGCCTTGGGTTCAAGATTTTTTAAATATTCACATTTTACTGACCTGGCTGATGCGATTGAAGCCATATTGCTTGAAGTTTTCATCATACAGGGGCACAGTGCGGGGCCCAATGTAAAAAGGCTCCCAGGGGTCCACCCAGGTGAGCGTGTAGGCAACTTCCAGGGTGCCTGACCCTCTAACGTGGCTGTTAACCCACTGTGAGTAATTTGTGGGGGCCTGACAGCGAGGACACAGCTCTTCATAAAAAGGCCGAACCTCGCCTACCTGATAGAGCTGAACCAGCTCAGCTTTGGTGGCAGGCATCTTCCTGGCGTGGCGGATCTCAAAAGCAGGCAACACAAATACCTCATCACTTGCTGGCTCACGCCTCGTGATCATGTCTCTGAACTGATGGTGCAGGTCAGCACTTGGCATCATGTCAATGTCAATGACAAGGATGTAAGAGGACTCTGTGCCACCCCGGGCAACATTACGAAGCAGGTTGTTGGGGTAGGAGATGTTCCCACTGATGGCATAGTTCTTGTATTTATCCCGGTAGGTCTCCAATCTAGAGAACACAGAGGCACAGTCATCAAGCCCTAAAAAATGCTCATGGTCCTGCTCAGGGAAACTGGCCATCTCTCCTGAGAGGCAGATCAGGTGGAAGTCCACCAGGGCTTGGATCTTAGGGCAGAAGAAGCTGAGTGCATAGACCAGAGCAGTGGCAAACTTGACATCTTGGCCATGTGCGAATATGGCCACAGACAGAGGGTTTTGCCACCTTTCCAGAAGAGATTCTAGGTGATGCAGGTTGTTGATCGTTGTGTGTGTGGCTAATGCCAGGACATTGGAGCTGGAATCGGATCCTGGTCTCTGATTTGTAGTGAAATCACTTTTGATCAAGTTCTTGTACACTCGGTACTGACCACTGTTATCGAAGATCCCGCCGGTAGACAGTGAGTATCTCAGACGCTCTTTCCGCGAGTTTTTCTCGGGTTGCACATTTTTCTTGGCTGCAGAGCCTCCAAAGAGCTCAGAGTATCGGTACCGCTGCTGCTTACCGTGAAACTTGGATAAGAAGGACAGGTATATGAGCTGCAGGAGCGCCACTATGAGCAGAGCACTCAGCACCACTTTGAAGGCGGAACATTTCTTAGAGAGATGCATCCCAGATGATCTGCAGACTCGGCGATTACTGTACACAAAGCAGCTCCAAACACCAGAGCGGACTGCTGCTTCTTTGAGCGATGGTTATTTCTGTCCGAGCATCCCAGCTAACACTACCTACATCGCTACCATCATGCTAACACTACAGTCTGTTTGGCTGGAAATGCCATTAATAACTGACTACATATTTTGCTGGTTAGTGGCAACGCTGCCCCAGATTTTTAACCGGCTGTCGACGACACGAATAAAACAACGAAAACGATCCACTTTCTATGATCTCAATCAAAACACAGCACAGTTGTTACCATATTCTGCTGCGACCGCGGCGCATATCGATGTGTAATAACCGTAATGGCTGGAGTAAAGGCGCCGCTAAATTCAGTGCTGGGACACTGCTAGCTGTTAGCCGAGGTGGTCGATAGCGTCACGGTGGATAAAGGATTGTTTACACTCATTTGTCAGTTTATGTGAAATCTGGCGCGTCACAAGCGAGGACATTTGTATTCATAATTTGTATTTGTATAAAAATATATTGGCTTGAACCTCATGACTTATAAGACGAGGTGGCCGAGTGGTTAAGGCGATGGACTGCTAATCCATTGTGCTCTGCACGCGTGGGTTCGAATCCCATCCTCGTCGACAGTAATTTTTTTTTTTTTTGTTTCCTAAATTTCTCATATACAGCTCTGCAAGAAAAAAAATTAAGAGACCACTGCATGAAAGCTGTGAGTGCAAGTCAGGGTTATTCTACCAAATATTGATTTCTGAACACTTCCTAAGTTTAAACATTAGTAATGTTTATTAGTAATGTGAAAATTAATATGAACTTGTTTTGTTTGTTTGTTTGTTTTGCATTATTTGAGGTCTGAAAACACTAGACCTTTTTTTGGTGTTTTGACTATTTTTCATTTTCTGCAAATAGATGCTCTAAATGACATTATTTGTATTTGGAATTTGGGAGTTATGTTGTCAGTAATTTATAGAATAAAACAAAAATGTTAAATTGTACTCAAACATATACCTTTAAATAGCAAAATCAGAGAAACTGATCATTTTGCAGTAGTGTCTTAATTTTTTCGAGAGCTGTAGATAGGTTATTCTGCTATAATCCAGAGTCTTATTTGCTAGTTTTACTGGACAAATAGCAGACTCCAACGCGAGTGGACCCTCAAATCCCCTCTCTAGATACACAGATAAATACAACACTATGTGTTTTTTAAGTTTCTTTGTTCAGCTCTAATATAGTTTTGAGACAAACAGAAATGCATTAAGAGGGACATCTAAAAGCAGCCTGTACATTTGTTTTCATTTTAGCCAAGAAAAAGGCACAAAAGGTGGTGTGTTACTACTAAATAAAAGCTTATGTAATCACTCCAATTGCTATAGAGGGGCTGTCATATTGCACTGAGAATTAATGTCCTGAATGGTACAATTAGTGGCAATGTGCTTTGCTTTTATACTGTATACTTACTGCACTTGTCAAAGGAAGGGGAGCTGTAATTTATCCAAATAAGTGTGTAGTTATCTTTAATTTGAATTAAAACATAAAACACAGACTAAAATAGATGCCATGCCACAGTCTATTCTCCCTCCTGCCTTCAGGCAGAAGACACAGCAGCAGCTCTGGAACAGTTTTTACCCTACTAACATCAGACTGTTAAATACAAGACACTCCACATAAATGTATACCTCAGTCCACAGATATCTCCGTGCATATTTCTGTATGTATACATAAGTGTATAAGTGCATATGTATATGCATAGTCTATTTTTATTACTGTACATAATCTATTTTGCTATTTCTAGACAGTGCAATATCCTCTACCTATTTATAAAAAGTGCAGTATTCTATACTGTAATTTACAGTTTTCGTTTGTAACCTGTTTTAGCCTGCTTTTATTTATTGTGATTTCGTACTGAGCCCCATGCTCATAATTTCGTTCAGCAATGCATCTGCACTGATTGAATGACAATAAAGTGATCTGAATCTGAATGTATTTTTCTAAATCTTCAGGAGGGTCCCTAAATTCTACCTGCCTTAATCCCGTAGAAAAGCATGAATGTGGACTGTGTCTAATTTATAGAAAATAATATAAAGTGAAGTTTTGTGTAGACAGAGAAGAAGCAGTGACTGTATAAAAACATCTATTATTAGAACTTAATACACACCCACCCATACAGATACATTTTATTATCTAAAATATGAGATCATGTTGTAAATTATCTGGAAGACTACATGTCATATCAAGGATTTAAGAAATCAGACAACGAGGCACAATTGTCACATTCTTTAATTCATGACCATTAACAAAAACAGTTTTTCCTACAAGAGGCATTTGTTTCAGTTTAGGCTGTGTTTATTTTGACCATACAAAGCTCAAATGTGGGCTACAGCTCAAAAAGATTATGACAAGTTTTATTGTATTTTTAGTGACAGGGTTTTATTGTTAACATGTGTTGGGAGGGAGTCACCTCTGGTCGCAGCAAGCACTTCAGTAACCTCTCAACACCAAATGACCTCACATCAGCAACATGACTAGAAAAAAACTGAGTTGTGGCTAAAATGATTCACAAAGGGATTCATTATGATCTATAGTGAGACATTTACAGTATAATCGCTTGTTCATACTCAACACATGTTGTCAAAATGCATTCCAGGACCTCTTCTGCATTGGCAACTATAACTTTTGACATACTTTAGGGCCCAAAGAAATCAGTTCCTGCTTTTCCATGTTTTTAAGTTGGTAGTCCAAAGTTTTAAGGTTACAAAATACAAAACAGTGTTTACTTAAAGATGATGTAATATTTATATGATAACTGTGTGCACCCACGTGTATTGTATGTTTTCTGTGTTTAAAATTCATTTTTGACACCAGCTCCCTGACAACTAAATCTTACATGGGAAAAAAACATGTTCTGTAGTCTAAGACAAATAATAATGTATTAATTAGTTTAAAGTTTAAAAAGATTATTCAAAGGCTTGAATTTAATTGTTGAATTTACAACATTATTTCAGCAATGAAAAAAAATAATTCACTGACAAGACAATCATAATTTTTACACACACTATCAATCACACTTAAGCTGTTTGAATTTATGTTGGGTATGTCTGTAAATTACTTCAATAACAAATGCATTATGTATAGTAGAACACTTTCCTGTAAAGAGTTCCGTTTGTGAACCTACACTTTGTGACAACTATTTTTTCAGTACTGCAGAAATCGTAAGGCCCTAAAGTCAGCATCAATTACTACAAACTATGACACTAAAACACCAGCAGCGCTCTTAGATCCACCACCTTCACTGTCCCTGGAGGACGTCGCTTGTTGGCCTTGTGTCTCTTTTTCACCCTCTCCCACCAACCGGATGTTGTAGCGTTCCCTGTACTCTGTGAGTTCCCGCCCTTTTGCCTGCATCTGTGTGTTGATGGACTCAACTATTTTGGAGATCTGTGGGGAGAAAAAGGAAAGAAAGTGAGGCACAAACATGGTAGAGGCAGAGGCCTCGTTTTCTAATTGGAGCCTCCACCTCTAAGTTTTACACTGTGCTCTGACTTCCAGACACTAACACTTTACTTTACTTGGCAGACGCTTTTATCCAAAGCGACTTACAAGGAGAAGACACCAGCAATTCCCATTCGGTTTCCGTAAATTCTGAGTTACAAAAACTAAGAGCCCTGATAAGGCCCAACTTGTCAAGATAAAGAACATGCTTGGGAACACATTTCACTAACGACATCAAAACACAACATTCTAATACATTTGTTTTTATCTTTTTCTTATCCATCACCTGTTCTTTGTTGTTTTCCAAAGCTGGTAGAACTTCTTTTACTGTCCTCTCCACCAACACTCCTCCAACCAGACGAAAGCATTTCCTTGAAGGATCCACTTCCTTCAGGGTGTCAATAACTAAGCTGAATGGAAGAACCATAATTTAAAAAATTAACTACTATTCACCTTAACATACTGTAAAGATCTACACTGCTGTACAATTCTTTTGGTGTGAAAACTGTAACTGAGGAATCAACTGCATTTGTAATTATATTACTCTGCATGGTCTCAGTAAACATTTCTGCACTGTAGTGGCTCAGACAGTAGCCAACTGTAAATCAAGGAATAAGCACTATATCAATGTAGAAGCAGGGCCTTCAGCTGCCAACCTGTGCTCGTTGATTTCCATCTCTAGTTCTGCAGCTTTAGAAGCCATACTGCGCTGTTCTTGACGCATCCTCTGAAATGTTGCCACAACCTGTCACACAAAAACACACACACAACAATATGAATACTCAGATTTGTACAGCACATTAGTCTTTAGTTTCAATCAGTGTTGTAGTCCAACAACTCCAACTATGATAATCAATTATACAACCAAATTATTTATTGACTAAGATACATTTTATTAGTAGCAATTCACAAAAACAGAGGTTTTTCTATTATGTATCTTTACAAATCAGGCACTTCGATTTATGGCTGATGATCAGACTGATTTATTCTAGTCAACTGTTACAGATATTTGTCACAGGTTGCAGCCATACTATACTGTGTGGTTTAGCTGTAAAGTAAAAAATTTGCACTGATTTCCACTAATTTTGAGATACTTAGAAACTGGTATTTTCCATTCCATTTTGTTTATTCTCACATTTAAGAAGCCGCCATTGTCACTCTTTTGCTTTAATGGTTATTTAACTGTAATTAAACTGTTAACCAATCATCAAAAATAGCTGTAAAATAAGTTCCTTTTGGCTGATTAACAGAATAAACGTTGCGGCTCTACTACAGATACTTGATTAAAGTTGAAATGACTGACAAATAAACTGGTTGGCTGATAGGATTAATTGATGTTGATTTTTTATATTATGATTCTGTTTATTACAGAAAAAACAATAGTCTGTATAGTCAGGAGGAAAAGAGGAAGACCTCAGAGGAGGTTCATGGATGTACTGAAGGAGGACATGCAGATGGTTGATACTACAGAGCAGGATGCTAGGGATAGGGTGAGATGGAGACAGATGAAACCCATCTGTAACCCATTCTCTGTTGTTATTGTCAATGTCTGTACTGTCCTAGAAGAGCTACAAAAGACTAGAAGCAAATTCCTCGTATGTGCTAGCATACTTGGCGAATAAAACTGATTCTGATTCTGACGATCTGCTGTGGCGACCCCTAAAGGGAGAAGCCGAAAGAAGAAGAACAGGTCTTCAGTTTTAAAAATAGCTTCTACCACTACTGCTTGGCAAGACCCACACCATCCCACTAGAGGCGTGGGCTAATTTAAATCCACCCGAACTCAAGTAAAAGCTCAAGCATAAACCAGAGAAACACCGTTCATAAATGCAGACAGTATTCGCATCATCACTCCGGTTAACTCTGTTGTGCGGTTTTGTGGTGAGAAAGCAGAATAATAGCTGGATGATATCGGTGGAGAAGCTAACGTTAGCTCTGATTAGCTGGGAGTCTGATTAGCGACTTTTGCTTCACCTGACACGGATTAACAACATCGTCACTGACTGTAAAGCCTAAATCAGACCGAGGTAGAGCTGAGGATACCTGTTCAGCTGAAGGACCGGACTGTTTTCCTCCGGTGCTGTTGCTAGACTTGCTACCCGTGCTGCTACTGTTGGCTGCCATCTTGGAAGGGTGTTACCGAGAAGGACCCCGAGGAGCATATGCAGAGCTGCCTCGGGCGATTGCCTGTATAAAAATGCATTTCCCATTTGCAGTTGAAATTTGGCGGGCATCATATTTTCTAATTTTTTTCAAATTATAAAAGACAGAACTAATTCAAAGTCATTCAGTGGAGCAGGAAAATAAATAATAAACAAATACTAGTACTTACAGTAGCTTGAAAGTATTTTCATAAGGAAACAAAACCTATAAGGACAAAGTTAATCTGTTAATTTTCTATTTTTTCTGCTGTACTCACCACTGGAAAACCAGGCTGTAGATTTGTAGATTGCCAAAACTTGCAACTCAGACAGGGAAATTGTTAAGAATAACTCCATCATTTCTCATAGGACATGTATACTGTATTTGCCCTACAGGTTCTACCAGCAAATTACTTAGATCGATAGTTTACTTTGACGTAGGCTAGAAATTTCATCAGCAACTCCAACATTAACTCCATGTCCTTCTGGCCCAGCAGCATAACATTTATTTGAGGTCTATGATATTATACACAAAGAAATACAAGTAAATGGCTACATGAACATGAAAGTATAAAATCTTCATATTTGAACAAAAGAAACAATGCAGTGTTTGGCATTTTTGCATGAAAAATATCTAAAATGATGACTCAATGGTCAAAATTGTCTGGCTAGATAAATCGACTGCACAGCTCCACATCCAAAACCAGTAATTTCGACAATGAACAGTACTAAAGCCTTAATATTGTAAGTGGTTACAGCTAATCATCTAAACCTACTCTAATATTTTACATAAGCTCATTATTTTCCCTTGTTGTTGTTTACTGTATTTCTGCATGATGAAGCTTGTTATGAATATTCTCCACCAGGCGGCGGTAATGCTCCATAACGCGGCTTTCCAGCCACCGACGCACAGCAGAGAAGAAGAATGAAGCCCGCAGGGTTCCTGTTGTGGAGGGCTGAGCTGTACACTGCACCAAATGTTAATATAAAACTAACATCCATTAAACAGGGACGGCGACAAACTGTCTGACCCACTTCAGACCAATGTTCACGATCAGGTGCATTCTGGGATCATCTGCAAAAGATTTAGCCTCTCTCCCGGTTTGGAGACAACTGATCAAGCTGCAAAACAGGTATGTTTATTCTTACATGGGAGCATATCTTGACAATTAATATTGTTTTGAATAATCTCCTTAATTGTAAAATAGTGACTACCGCGTCGGTGGATAGAGTTTCACATATTTAATGTAAAGTGTGATGTGAGTGGTTTTAAGTGTGGGATTTACAGCTAGTCCATTAATATCAGGATTCATGAGACTTTGTTATCATTTGCACATGAACAAAGTAGTTGTTTGTTCAACCTTACTTTATTAAGGTCAAACCATTTAAAATCTCCCATATCCCTGTAATGATGTGTGATCACTGTGGCTGCACAGTTGTCCAGTATTATAATTTGTGATCTACAGGGTGGGCCATTTATATGGATACACCTTAATAAAGTGGGAATGGTTGGTGATATTAACGTCCTGTTTGTGGCACATTAGTATATGTGAGGGG
>JAUBNQ010000010.1:8301956-8312051 GCA_032353495.1 Ctenopoma kingsleyae | reverse complement strand
CATATAATGAGTCTCTTTTGACGTATGAATAAGCAGCTGTCCAGCTGTTTTACTTTCTCCACCCAGCAGTTACAGGCAGGTCAGACTTAAAGCACTACACACTCCTTATTTGATTTGGTTTAGCTGATGGTTTAATCAGTGCTCCTAATTGTATAATGTCTGTCTGAGTGTTTGCTTTCCTCCTGCATTAGTTTAATTCAGACAGTCACATCTCCTGTAAGTGTTCATCTCCCTCACCTCATGTCATGCATGACCCAGTCTCTAAGATCACGCACAGTTTTCTTTTATTATTGTTCATTTGGAAGTAGAGGGTTCGATTTTACAGTCCAGGAAAGACGATGAATGTTTTTGTATACTGCTAAATCACTGTCTTGACGTTCACCTCCTTATGTCTCATCAGACATCTTATGTCTCATACACACCAGTCTGGACTGAACTACTCCTGAATGAGATTTCTTTTTTAATCTTCTCCACATAATCAGTAGCACATAGTTACAGCAAATCTAGATACTTTAATGAACCTGTAATCATTCACATTCATTATTTCACAAGGAACTTTTTATTTTTTCATTAGTCTGGTAAATTTAAATTAGAGTCCTTTGTTATTCAAGGATGTATCCCCTGCTGTCTCTTGAGTAAAATACTATTCTCAGGCTGGTGTAGGCTGGATGAAACTGATAGCTGATAAAGCCTCACTGAAAGCTGCACAAACACATTAAGGTGTTTTTTTTTTTTGAATGACTGTTTCTTTTACTTTTACTTCAGTTCAGATAGAACATGCATTATTTATTAGTCATATTTTTAAGTTAGACTGTCCTCTTCCTTTAGTCAGACTTTCTTTACAGCATGATCTGCCTTTGAGACTGTAGCATTTTATTGACTGATACTGTAAAAGTGCATTTAAGCTCTCCAGCCTACACAAAGTTGTGCAAACATACAGTGCGTACATCTACATCTGGAGCTGCAACTAATAATCATTTTACTAGTGATTAACCTTCTATCAACTGTATATCATGCATTTTTTTGGGTGACACGTCATAGGCCGTGTTTACTGTTGTATTAATTTTGCTCACAACTTCATTCAGCCTTTTCCCAAACACAATGTAGAAGCAGGTATTATTACAATAGTTAATTCTTGTTTCCAAGACTTGGCAAATGGATGCCATTAAAGTCTTTTTATTAAAATAATCAAAATTTCATTGGGAACTTGGTAGTTTACAATCAAATCAGCCTCAACATCGAAACCACTGAAGGGTGAAGTGGATAACATTGATTATCTCATTACAGTGTCATCTGTCAAGTAGTGAGATAGAGTGAACAGTGATTAACCACATTTATTGGAAAGCTGAGTTAAATTTCACGTGGAAGTTTTCACATCATTGTACATTAGGCTGCAAGTTAACAACTAGCTCTTGAAGTTGATTGGAAAAATGGGCAAGTGTAAGGACCTGAGCAACTTTGAGCCACAATAGTGAGTGATCATTATCTTGTAGGTGCATTGTGTTGGTTAGTAAATATAAGAAGTCACTTTGTGGTCTGCTAGTTTGTGATCGGCATTTGTTGTAATTGTATAATACACTAAACAACTGTATGCATAATCTGTCTTAGTTAAAGCCACTGAAAGACAAGATTTCCACTTTACAATACAGTATCCAACATTAATTGTGAAGAGTTTTTTGTTGTATTGACCTGTGTGAACTGTATATGCGTTATTATTATAACATGACTACACAGTGTTGGCTATTAGTCAGTGTTCGTGATACAGTTGGAGCAGTTGACTGCTGATTGGCTCTGTGTCATTTAACGTTAATTGCGAAGGGTGAAAGCTCCCTGTTGAGTTTCAGCCGCTGTGCCGTGGATGTTTTGCGATCCATATATCGACTAGCCACTGCCTTTGAAAGATGCGTGTCAACTTCTTGGGCCTGTCTATGGAGGAGGTGTGAGGCTGTTGGTTGGAGGGAGGGCAGAATGCTGAGTCACATCCTAGCAACGGTCGCCTGGGCAACACCTCCATAGTGACCAGCTGGAGAAAGATAAGGCTCCTTACTGCTCAACTAGTTGTGTAACATCAGTGACCCTGCAACGTTTTGTTCCCTCACTGCTGATTATTTTTCTGTTATCATTCATAACACATGTTTATCCTTGTCCTCAAACTGCAAAATGAAATCTAACTCTTAGGTGGTAGCTCCTCATAATCAACAAACTCGAGCCTCCTCTGCATAATTGCTGTTTCGATTTCTGTTACGAAGAGCGAGGGGAAACATGAACAAGTACGCTGCAGGCTGTCATAATTACAGTGATCAAATACCAGCAGCAGACGAAGAAAAGAGGAAAAATGCCAAATCTAATTAAAGCATTTGTTTGATAGCAGCTCTGTCTGTATGAAAAGAAGTTTGCACACATCTAACATGCATTTATATTCTCTCTCTAATTAGTCCTGGTTAGTAATGCTGCGTGAATCAGCATCCCGACTTTGCTGATTTTCACAAATATTAGAAGCTCAGAAAAGATCGTTTTGTGTGACGACTGAAAGTCAAATCACGATGACTCTGCGTGTAACCAGAGGTCAAATCGCATCTCCACTTCAGCTAGAACCTCTGTGCCTCAACATTGCCTGTGCAAATGTGATTGATATAGCTCAAATGGAAGTCCTGTCTCATGGTGAATCAGTGCAAAGGAAGAGTTGATTTTTTCTTTTTGCCTCTCATTTAGAGACTAATGTAAGACCAGTGTTCCGGTGAGGATTAGTGCTCTTCAGTTTCACTGTTGACATTTGCAGAGGCCTTTTGTCCTTGGCCAACCCCTGTGGTTTCACTGTCATAACAAAGTGTCAGAATGTATTTGGTAGAGGTGAGAGACTTCCACTGTGAATGGCTTGTGCAGTAAATAGAAAGAAATCAAATCAACCACTCACATTTAAAACAGCAACGCTTGATTTCAGCACACTCAATGCACACTTTTCAGTTTTCCAAAGTACTCAAAAGTTAGTTTGATCCAGTCATCTTGGAGAGTTTGCCACAGTTCGTCTGTGGATTTTGTTTGTCCTCTGTCTCATCATGTAGTCCCAGACTGATTTCATGGTTTTAACATGAGGGCTCTGTGAGGGCTGCACCATCTTTCACAGGACTCCTGTCCCTGGAGTTAGTCCTTTATGGCTTTATGAGGAGCCTCTAATGGAAGAATTAGTCATTTAGTATTAACTGTAATGTACAGGAGATTTTTAAGAGAATTTGTGACATTGGTCAAGTTTCTCATACCTGTTGTGCGTTACGAACAGATTGTCTTTCTCTGCAGGGGAAACACACACATGTTTGACTTAAGAATGATTGTTGCTTCATGTGAACTATAACATAATATAACAAACTTAATGCGAAAGTAATATTCTGCATACTGGCAATTTACAGAGTAGTATCAGTATTGTAGAGATTTGTGATTTTATTAGCGTATTTCAGCGCAGCAGCTACATTCGATAAAGTGGGAAAATTCTCCCCATCCTCTTGTTGCATCTGAGTTTTAATACTGGTTGTTGTCTCTTATGACAAGAGGAGAGGTAATATTTGATATCTGGGAGATGTTATATGATTTGCAGGCTTTGGGGTGTCAGAGAGCTGCTATTAAATTGCCCGAGACTCCAGAACATCTGAGAGACATGGGATGTTTGTTATTCTGAGAGTTTGCTTGTTTAAAATGTATTTTGATAAACTATTTTATTGGTGTTTTACTCGATTTTATTGAGCAATGACAAGTCAAGGGATGAACAGTTGTAAAGTCTCACCTCACCTGGGCTCTCATAGAGACCAGACACAGAGAAGAGAGGCTGCTGATAATCAGAAAGGTCGGAGATCGGGCCAGCCAATCAGCTGACTGATCAGTCGCTCGACCACTAATGCACACCTCTTACGACCTGTTTACAAGTCTGTGCAGAGACTTGTGATCTGACGTGAAACACTGAGAAGAGCAAACATCACAGAGAAAAGCAGGAGAAATGTAAAACAACAGTATTAAAATGTTTTTGCATGAGGCCTGTTGTTATCTGTAGAATAAATTTGGGACCAGTCAGGTGCCTCCCTGATGATGTAGTGTGATGGATACGAATCTGACAGTACTGTATAATTCTAAATCGGTTTTTAGTTGTTTGGAAAAATAATGACGCAGTGTAGTGTTTTTTTCTGTCCCGTGTGAGTCAGTGTTGAGTTATTTCTTAAACTGAAGTCTTAGAAAGCACATATCAGTCGTAGTCTAGTGAGTTAAATAATGAGATTGTTTCTCAGCACTACACCTTTTGGCCTTGGCATTCAGATTTTATATAATTCCTCTGCACAAGGACTATTCTCAGTGGAGCGGTTTTCACTTTTGAGAAATATTAACTTCCTAAATTGACCAGGCTGTCTCAAACTTTTCTTTTTTTCACTTCCTTTTATTGTGGCATTTCCTGAACGTCACTTTTGAAAATCTGCAGCACAATGCAGAAATAAATCTATACAGGAATATCAAATCAGGTTGATATGTATAGAGCTTAGAAATAAATTAGGCCCAGATATTTCTTTGAAAAGATGAAGAATAAGTGGCCTGTAAGACTGTAAAGAATTAGTGAAGATCATTCAGGCTACAGCACCAGGGCACAGTATATCTGTTTGTTGTTTTTAGCCTTCATAGACTGCCGTTGTGCTCGTCCTGATGATGTAATTTCTCGTCTTTTTTGTCATTACCTGAGTCACTTGTGGCCACAGTCTGCTTTTATGTAGTAATTTCCACCTTGTCCACAGTGGGGTGCAGTTTGAGAACTGGTGAAGAGCTTTTTGATGCTGCTGTGCTTCTCTGGTCCAGCAGCATTATTTTCCCTCATCCTGTCATTGTAGGGAGAACAACCATATGACATTTTAATCCCTGAAACGAATGCACCACTTGGCTGTGCAGCAAAGAGTGTTTTGATTGTTTTACCATAACTGACAAATGACTTGTTTTATTTTGTAAGTATTGTCTGAAGGAAACACTAAGAAAAAAGGGGATAAAGGCTCATATCTAGCTACATACAGTTCATGATCAGAGGTACATACTCAAGATATTCTATTGAATTGTATTGGATAGATAAATTAGTGAATGTGTGATCACATTATTACCTCTCAGCTTGTACTGTAAGTTCAGATAAACAGTAATCCTTGATATCCTTTGATTGTTGTTGTTTGTCTCAAACTCTAAGCTTTGTTGTGTCTATTGTGCTGCTCAGCTGATGAGAAAGTTGATTTTTTTGTGTGTATAACTGGGATTTCATCCATCACAGTCTCATTTGCAGTTTACCTGGGAGTTAGTGTGCATGTTAACAACCCATCCTACTCATCTTTGTACCTGACAGACTCACTTCATCTTGAAGACTTTATTATTTAGCCTCCTCTCAACATGGTGTGTGTATCTCCACCATTCCCCTTCTACCTCCCTCCTTCCCTCGTTATCATCCAGGGCACCGGCGTGTAGCTAAATGGAGTCGGAGCAGCTGTACCACAGAGGCTACTGCAGGAACAGCTATAACAGCATCGCCAGCGCCAGCAGCGACGAGGAGCTGCTGGACGGAGCTGGCGTCATCATGGACTTTCACACCACTGAGGACGACAACCTGCTGGATGGGGACGCTGCCTCCCCAGGTAGGCAGTATAGGAAACCTCCTAATACATCACCAAACTGTTTGGTCCCAAATCTGGACCCCTTGATCTTACCCTCCATGGCCAAGGCTTGATGAACCTAGACCCTCACTCTACTTTTGTTCTTGAATTCATAGCGAGCTTCCCATCACGCCCCCCTTCTTTCTGTTGCTGCTTCTTCATCTAAAATTGAATCCAGACAAAGCAGGAAAATGCAACTCTGGTAGTGAACCACCCTGCTGCTGATGTCAAGACACATCAAGTGTGTGTCCGCTCACGTGTGTTGCCCTCTTTTGACGCAGTCGCCCTGCCATCTCCCCGCTCCTCATCCTCATTAAAGCTTGATTTATGCTTCTGCATTGAATCTTGTGTGCTGGTGTTTCTTTGTTGCTCTGCAATTACACCTCCAACGTGTTAGTTGAAAGTGAGGTGTCTGTGGCACTGTGTTGAGCTTCATTGCCACTATGGCAACTGAAACTGAGCGGCTGATATTGGTGTTGCAACTAAAAGGTGTTGAACAGCAGTTACTTTAGTGCAACTTAGAAAAGAGTGAAGGCATTGCCGTGAATGCTGCCAAGTAGACCAGAAACAGATCTTGCAGTGTGTCACAACAGTGTGTGGTTACATTTTTGGGGAGTGCAGGCCAGACTATGCATTGGGTCTGAGGCTACTCCGTACCTACGGTGTAGATTTGGCGCAGAAGCATAAATCAAGCTTACCACCCATCAGCTGCTCTGCATGACGCCATGATCGTCATACTCCAAGTTTTACTTACTGAGCCTCACAAATGGTTATGAAGTAATAATTGTTATTTAAATGGAAACGGGACATAGCTACAGTGTCTCTTATTTGTGACCTCCTCATCAGAATATGTGAATATTCAAATTTTACTCATCTTAAAAGTTCACTTGATAGTTTTCCTAGCTTTCAACCAGTCGCCTCACATGACCCTGGAGTACAACTTGCATGATTAGACGTTTAGCCAGTAGTTTTTCAGCATGTAAGTAAAATAAATTCTACGTGCTACCAGCTTTTTTTGCAACATCCCACTAAATCGTATGCTTCTTATGAGAAAACGGAATTGGTCAGTAGCTACACTGAATAACATTTTTGTGAAAGGCACTTGGTAGTAATAATACACACACGTAGCAGAGCCTCTGTGATTTTTGTATTCATACATGCGTCATTGGCTAAATATAGAAGAGCTTAGTTGAAGCTTGATGTGCCAGTAAGGACAGTTTTAAAAGGGTGCATTGTGTTTTCTGCTGAGTTACATCATTCTGAATTAAACTACTGGAAGTGATCTCTTCACAGTTAGCTGCCATGCTACATAATTATAGTCGTACCTGTTATTCCACTGCAGTCACCTGTTCTCATTCAACTGCTTGTTCATTCATCGTCTCACTGGCTGGTATATCAGGTGTCCCACTGACATCTGATCTGCTGCATCCTATTTGTTCTTCCTTGTTTCAGTAAATATGCTGATTCCTCTTGTTTCTATGTTGTTCTTTTTTCTAGTTTTAGGTTGCATCTGATCAAATAAGAAACACACGTGCTGAGGGATATGTCAGAGGTGTCTGTAGAGCTTGGCTCTCCAAATATGTGTAACTTGTATATAACTAAAACTCTTAAATGCTGGAAATTTGCGTGTTTGAATAATGTGAAATCCCTGCTGTCTTTGAATGCAGAATGATTGCTTAAGTAGATGTTTGGCACACAAAACAAATCATTTCAGCTGAATGAATGCTGTGTTATTCTGGTGTTCTGTGTTAAATCTTGCACATGCAGTAAAAGCTAACAATTATATGGGTAGTTTGTTATGATCCACACAGCTAAAAAGAGATTGTTTAACGTTGTTGTATTTACCAGTTGCCTGATAGAGAAAGTTCTATATGATTTAGACAAATTAACTGGAAATGCCCAGTATCTATACTATATACTATATACTACTGTACTATTCCTTATCTACAGCACTTTTCACATTAAAGTCAAGTGAGTATGCTTATAATAAGCTTAAATGTCACATAGGAAGTTAATGTCTCATAACTTTCAAATTGATAATTGAAATGGGATTACTGGATTTATATGCTGCTGGAAGCATTTATCAATTCAGTTTATTCAAGATCAATGTCTAGCTACCTACGCTGTAATGCTCATTACACATTTGTAAAACAGATATGGATAAATGAAAAATAGCACTTTTCATTTGACCTGTAGGCAATGGTAGAGCAAAGGCCATGTCCGCAAATCAAAATACACTGGTGAGTCAACAGGGTAACATTAGCTTTGAGCTCAAGACTGGGTAGACTAATTATTATTAGCTAACATAACATGCTTGTAGAATAAGATGCATGTTAAAAACTATTTGACTAATGTGCAGGTTTAACAGCACATTTAGCATGTTAGCATGCTAGTGTTAACTTGTTAATATTTCCACCAGAGGCATTAGGATTTGACCTCCAGGTATTTATAGCACATAATTTTTGCATTTCTTTGGGTTTTTCGCAGACAGTTTGCATGAGATTTGTATTTTGTCATTGCAGAATTACAGAAGTAGCAGAGTGTGTGTTTATGTAAGAGGGACTGGGTTACATTTCAGCGTCTCCAGACTCTCCCTGGTGATTAGCTTCTTATTCTTTTAGTCTGAAACTGGATATCAGTGTAGTTAACTGCAAACAGTGAAAGCAGAGTAACGTCAACCTACCGGCACTTACAGTGTCACTGCTCCTACAAATAGAGAGCAAACCTCTGAATTGTTTCGACAATAAGATACAGTACATAACACATAACTGATAATGTCAAGCTGTGTACAAATGTTTTTGAATTGCTGAAGAAATTTTATATCTGTTTTTATATTAACCAGGTTATAACAAAACAATCATTTACAGCTACTGTTCGGTTTGTTCTTTTTGAGTATTTTGGATCCTGTTATAATGTACTGTACTACATACCTGGACTCCACCTACCTGTCTCATCAGTCTTCATTTGCTACGCCCTGACATTCCCATGAACTAGTTTGGCTGCCAGTCGATGTGAGCTAGGATTTCAGGAAGTCTCTGGATGCCCTTCCTTGAAGTTGGTGCCCTGCCTGTCCCTGCCTTCTTGTACTATTTTTACGTAGTGGTGAGGGGTGGGTTCTTGAAACACTTGGAAAGCACTCCTCTTTGCTCAGACGGCAGTGTGAGCAAAGAGGCTGGCTCACTCTTAGCTCCATGGAGAGTTTTGCTGAAACTTTTTATAGGTGTAGAAGAAGTAAAAAAAAGAAATGCTTTGTAAAACTCTGGCTCTTGAAGTGAAACAGATTTAGTTTCTTTTACCTCACTGGACTGAGAGACTCAAGAAATTCTTCTGTTTCAAACTTCACGTTGTGGTTTTGTTGGCTTGTTGAGGAAGGAGGTAACATATGGCTGACACCACCTGTGCCAGTGACCAGCAACAAGAGCCTTGTTGAAAGGTAAGGGGGCCATTCTGGTCTCACAGGGGACAGGGTTTTATACTATAGTAATAACAAAAATTAAGATGTGTGTGTTGTGTCAGGCTATCGTTGTTTAAGCCTGGGAACTGTGAGGCATGTAGAGGAACCTGGGTTAGCTTCATTGTTTGATATAATAACCCATCATTACTCCATGTTTACAAAATACCCTCTGCCTTCCAATATGTTGTCTGTGATGAAGTTCTGAATTCTCTAATGAGCGGAAAGTAAGTTCCTCTACATTAGAGTCGGTAAAGTCTGACTTGCATTATGAGTAAAGACAAATTGAGGAGGACTGAGCAACTGCTGTGTTTCTGACATCAGTCTCTTTTTTTAAAATCTTCCCAAAATGTGAAATTTTATTTATTTATTTTTGCTTATATACTGGAGCAGTTAATTGGTGTCGCCATATGTACAATAAAAAAATATATTTTTTACAAGTTATTCAATTGCACAATATGTTATTGATTCATCCGTCTATAAAATGTCAGAAAATACTAAAAATGTTTATTAGAAGTTTCCAGAGCCCATATATGTCATAAATAGATAATGCTGAATGCAGCATTTGCTGCTGAGATTTAGGAAACAGCAATGCAGAGGAAGGTGCATCACTTAGACAAGAGACTGTTTCTTTTCTGAGGGAAGAATTCAGATGTTGCTGAAGTTGCATCAGAATCATTCATTCTGAAATGACAATACCCAATTTTACATTACGCCAATGAAAGTTGTTTAGCTATAGAATACTATTAGAGTTAGTAGACTATAATAAACAGTTTTTAAACGCTTGGTTAATAAGTGACAAAAAACAAACAACAAAAAAAGATTTTTTCCATAGCTATGGCTTTTTATACCGGTAGCTAGCTAATGATACAAGGTTAGCAAATGTAAGAACAACATTTGTTAGCATCTGTTTTGTTTGAATGAGATTCTGCCCACTACTAAATGGGCCACCTAGTAACCTGCCTGAAGGTGGTGTTGGCTTGTTGG
>JAUBNQ010000010.1:8269648-8295900 GCA_032353495.1 Ctenopoma kingsleyae | reverse complement strand
TCTTCTAAATATTAAAACAGGTCTTACTGCTTGGTTTTATAGATGTGTTTCCGTGCAGCACTCCTGGAAATGATAACTCTGAGAATTTGAATGTTGTTTGAATAGAATGTTTTATAACTTGGTCTTACCTGCTGTACAGGAAACAGTGGCAACAGTGAAAATCACACTACTAGAGTAGATTGCTGAATATGTTATCATTTAAGAGCAGTTGTAAACCTTTGATCGACATGCCTTACTGCCAGCATAAGTGCTCATGATAAAGATTCCTGAACTTACCTGTTTCATTTCCTTGTGTTTTCAGATTAACAGTAAGAAAAAGGAGTCGGCATGGGAGTTCACGAAGAGCCTGTACGATGCCTGGTCTGGGTGGCTGGTGGTGACGCTCACTGGTTTGGCCTCAGGTGGCACATTTACACACACATACGCTATACAAACACATGCACACCACTGTCCCTGCTCTGCTGTGAGTCTCACATGCTTTGCCTCAGGCTCAGTCTTTCTCTTAGTCTCTGTCTTTTGCTCTAATTTATCCACAGTACTTAGGCAAACTTTCTCAGTCCTTAAAGCCTCAATGTCACAAATTATTCATGTTTGTATGGCTACAACAGACAGAAAACAAGCAACTCTCAAAACTTCTGTGAGAATCATCAGGTTTCTGTAAGATCATGTTAAAAAATTTAAGGATTTTTAAATGATGTGTTTCAGGCCATCACATATTGTAGTTGTGATATTTATTTGGCCACCTGCCATCTGATGTGGAGATTTCTAGTTTATGTAGGTGAAAACCTAGCGAGAGTGTTCCTGCTTTTTTCCTGTTATGACTAGTTCAAACATTAGAAGGATGCAGACACAAAAGCCAGTTATGAGAGCAGGACGTCTCCACGCTGCAGACTGAGCACACATTTAATTTTGTATTCTGTGAGTAGAATGTGAGTGTTTACTTTGCTGTTTTAAATTGAGAACAGGCTCATATTGACAAACTGGAAGCATGAGTAGCAAGCCAACTGCCTACAAACACATTTCTCTTTTTTCTCTTTTTCTACTTCCTCTCTCCTTCCTGCCGTCACCTCTTTGCCCCTTTCCTTCGTCTTCATTCACCTCCTGCCAGGTGCTTTGGCTGGCCTGATTGACATTGCTGCTGACTGGATGAACGACGTCAAAGAGGGCGTGTGTTTGAGTGCCATGTGGTACAACCATGAGCAGTGCTGCTGGACGTCCAACGAGACCACGTTTGCTGAACGGGACAAGTGTCCTCAGTGGAAGACCTGGGCTGAGCTAATACTTGGGCAAGCCGAGGTTAGACCTACACAGGCGGATGAGAGGGATGTCAGTTACTGCAGCAGCATTGTTCTGTTGCTGTAGACATAGATTATTGTAATTATATTCTAAATTTTAAATATTTACCTCAACGTCAGTGAGAACCTTTTAATTTCTTTCTTATATTATGTATTCTGACCTGTACATGTGATTATTTTCCACTGATTTTGTTGCTGTTAATTCAAACTCAAACATCCTCCATGTTTAGCTGTCATCTTAACAAATTCAGTAAAATATTATCGAGGTGATCTCTTTTACTAACTGTATGAATAATTCAGTCACATGGTACAACTAAAACCTTAAAAATGTGGTGTCTTCTTAGCTTCAAAACTGTGTAAAAATACTTCATCAAAGTAAAATGTCTACATTTATGTACAAGTAGATCCCCAACGAAGTGGAGATGATGTGAAAGGCTTTAATTGGATGTGATTTTATATGACCTGAGTGCAGCAGAAACTACAGTGATAAGTGGAGAAGGGATGTAGCTCATTACAGCAGAAAAAGTTGGGAGAGATTATTTACAGCCATACACCACACAGCATGTGCATGCCCTTTTACACGTGTGCAGTCACACAGCCACACAAAATATATGATTTTTGGTGTCAGTGAGTTTTTGGCTTTTTACTTTTGCTCTCTGCCTCCATGCCTCTGCAGGGTCCTGGCTCATACATCATGAACTACTTCATGTATATCTACTGGGCTCTGTCCTTCGCCTTCCTGGCTGTCTGCCTGGTCAAAGTGTTCGCACCCTATGCCTGCGGGTCTGGGATCCCTGAGGTGAGGAAAACAGTGCTCTTACAAAACCCACTAACAGATGTCTCTTTGTTGATGCACTGTATGAAGAGGTTAGCAGGCTGTCTCTTTAGTGTCTCCATGTCTGTCCTTTCTGACTCATGTAAAGTTGAGGTTGTGTGAGATTTCTGCAGACTAGTCCTGTTTTATTTCTCTCGTTTTCTCACATCTGACTGATTTACCTTAACTCACTCCAGCCCATGAAAGTGGTCTTATTGGTTGTATGTACTTTCAGTGTGTTTTATGCTCGTTTCCCTTTGAATTGCCTTTAAAAATGTTAAATCAGTGGGCAGCAGCGAGATGTGACAGGTTTGACCGTGCTGTGAAAAACCTGTTGCCATGAGAACAGGAAAGCTGCAACACATTGTCAGCGCCTTTGAGCAGGTTGACAATAACAGAAAAAAAGGTTTAGAAACCAGGAGGAAGGCATGCAACTTTAAATGGCAGCGAATGACAGCCCAGCTTAGTTTATGGTGTGCTGATATTCTCTCTCCTCCTGTCCTGTCAGCTGCGTGTACCACTCCCTAATAATGTTTCATAAATCATATAATAAATATATTAATAATAATGATAATAAATACAAAATATTACACATTGATTATTTAGAAAATCATTTCTCTGAGCTTTCACGATTGTAAACTATTTAATATGTAGATTGTGTTAATACAGATTTGGATCCTTGGATTGTATTATTGCAATGTGAGCTCAGTAGCTATTCTGATTTTATCCACAGCACTTTCTGGACTTCTTGTCCGTGTTAAAGTTAAAGTTTAATCATGAAAGTCCAGTTTTGACATTGTCAAACTGTCTCCAAAGTTCAAAATGTTTCCAAGATTGTTTTCTTGGTGTGTCTGGACTATTCCAAGGTCAAGAGTAAACTTTCATGTTTACAATATGTGTTTACATGCTACTGGTTTGTTTTTCCAAGGAGTCCTGGCATTAGTGGTGCAGCTTGACTTCAGTCTAATGTCTACTCAACTCTCTCTTCCCTAGATCAAGACCATCCTGAGTGGATTTATCATCCGGGGTTATCTGGGCAAGTGGACCCTGATGATCAAAACCATCACTCTGGTGCTGGCTGTGGCGTCTGGCCTCAGCCTGGGGAAGGAGGGCCCCCTGGTCCATGTGGCTTGCTGCTGCGGGAACATCTTCTCCTATCTCTTTCCAAAGTACAGCAAGAACGAGGCCAAGAAACGAGAGGTGAGAGAAGAGGTGACATTTTATGTCACAGCAATGCAATATGCTACTCATCTCTTTTTTGGTTCGACCAACTGTTTGATGTTCTTTGTCATCTTATACATCATGCTATATTCTGTTGTTATGACATGTGACAATGATATATTTTAGAGTAGATGTAGTTGTTTGTGTCCACATTTACAGTAAGAAGCCATAATGTCAGCTGAAATGTTTGTTCCTGTTCCTGCTTGTCCTGTCAGGTTCTCTCTGCTGCGTCAGCAGCTGGGGTGTCAGTGGCTTTTGGAGCCCCAATAGGAGGAGTTCTCTTCAGCCTGGAGGAGGTACAGCACATGTCATTTTACACTTTTCATACTCGGTAACTTAATGTTTATGCTCCAGAATATTTATCCAGCAAATATACTTACTGAAAATAGCATTATTTTGGGTATATGATAATAGATCATACACTTTTCAGCCACATTAGTTTTGTAAACATCTTCTCTGTCTTCCAGGTGAGTTACTACTTTCCTCTCAAGACTCTGTGGCGCTCTTTCTTCGCCGCCCTAGTGGCGGCCTTCGTCCTGCGCTCCATCAACCCCTTTGGTAACAGCCGCCTGGTGCTGTTCTATGTGGAGTACCACACGCCATGGTACCTGTTTGAGTTGCTCCCTTTCATCCTTCTGGGAGTATTCGGGGGCCTCTGGGGCGCCTTCTTCATCAGAGCCAACATTGCCTGGTGCCGGCGGCGCAAGTCGACACGTTTTGGCAAGTGCTAGCAGTTCTCAAGTCAGCATTTTGATTGGGATATTTTAGCCAGTCCAGGTGTGTGAAGGTGAAGATATTGGTTTAAACTAATGCAGCTGTGTGGAAGATCACTGTCCGAAAGAAATCAAATATCAGCACGTACGTCCTGATCAGCCTGTGAGAGAGGGGCTAAGCTACTCACATTGTTTGTGTACCATGCACAAATTCACAGCTCATCTAAGATATAATTATACTAAGTATACTTGAAATATTTGTTTAACACAGACAGCACGCTGCAGCTGCATTTTGGCAGCAAACATAGATGATATTAACTTGTTCACAGTCCACTGGAAAAGACAACAAACAATGGAGTGAACTGTTTGTTATACCGTATTATGTTTATGTATGTCATACTACACCAACGTTCTCTGTGGTTTATCCCTCCATCCACACCAAGATGGTGTTTTTGTTACTTAAAATAATGTATAATAATAATAACAGTCTGATAAAATCAATGATTTAATATGAGAAATGGAGCTTTTGTAAATGTGATCTAAGTCTGCTGAGTCACAATCATGACAGGAAAATTATTATAGCTGCTGTGCTGTAATCAGGACATAGCAGCTGCACTTTTATTTGATATCCCAGTTACAGCTAATCTTAAGCTAAAGACCTTTCACAATCTGACATGTTGGGTTGTCTCTCTTCAGGTAAGTATCCAGTGTTGGAGGTGATCCTGGTGGCGGCCATTACAGCAGTTGTTGCTTTCCCAAACCCATACACGCGTCAGAACACCAGCGAGCTGATAAAGGAGCTGTTCACCGACTGTGGCCCGCTAGAGTCCTCGCAGCTCTGCCAGTACCGCAGCCACATGAACGGCAGTAAAGCCTTTACTGACAACCCCAACCGGCCGGCTGGGCCTGGCGTCTATGCTGCCATGTGGCAGCTCTGCCTGGCTCTCATCTTTAAAATCATAATGACCATATTCACATTTGGACTCAAGGTAATCATGAATGTTTTTGCCTAATGAGGCCAAGGTTTGACTTTGTATGACATATTAACACTCAAACCACTCCCTGTTTGTCATCCCTAGGTACCGTCAGGATTGTTTATCCCCAGCATGGCCATCGGAGCAATCGCAGGGCGAATAGTTGGCATTGCTGTGGAGCAGCTGGCTTATTATCACCACGACTGGTTCCTGTTCAAAGAATGGTGCGAGGTCGGAGCTGACTGCATCACTCCAGGGCTCTATGCCATGGTGGGGGCTGCGGCTTGTCTGGGTGAGTCAGCAGACGGCATAGAAATAGTTAAAGTTAGTTAAAACATAGATGCTAATGGTAGCATATAGTTTATGTTAATGCTGCTGATGACATTTTGAATTACTGTTTATGCCACTACTGTATGTCTTTAATAACTGGTTTTATAAGGTCATGTGTTGTGTGGTATTGTTGTGATTGTGTTGTAAATCAATAAAGTGGACTGATGTATTATTGCCTCATTCACATAAATGACTGATCACTACATTGACAGACGAATATTTTTTTTTATGGTTTATTAATTTATTCCTCTATTATACTATAGTTAGTTTATTTAATTTATTAACTTAACTTTTAAGTTAACTTAATTTATCAACTTACAGTATCTTGATACAGACTGTATTGCTACTAAGAT
Source organism: Ctenopoma kingsleyae (assembly GCA_032353495.1). Classification (NCBI taxonomy): domain Eukaryota; kingdom Metazoa; phylum Chordata; class Actinopteri; order Anabantiformes; family Anabantidae; genus Ctenopoma; species Ctenopoma kingsleyae. The sequence continues at coordinate 8,290,200 of JAUBNQ010000010.1, read as the reverse complement.
ATAAAATTACATGAAGATGTTATATACTGTCATTGATTTGCAAGAGTAAAATATTGTATGTACCTTTATTAAAATTTAGGATTTTGCATTACACATGGACATGTACTGTCTCTTTTTCACTATATATTTTAGTGTAAATTTGTATTTGTTGCATCTGTATGTCTGGCAAATTAAATGTCTTATTTTAAAGATAATGTGTGCTAATCTTAATAGTAATATGATTGTTTTTACTCTCCCCACTCTGTAGGTGGTGTGACTCGTATGACAGTGTCTCTGGTTGTCATTGTCTTTGAGCTGACAGGCGGGTTGGAGTACATTGTCCCCCTCATGGCTGCTGTCATGACCAGCAAGTGGGTGGGCGATGCATTTGGGCGCGAGGGAATCTACGAGGCCCACATCCGTCTGAACGGATACCCTTTCCTGGACGCCAAGGAGGAATTCACGCACACCACACTGGCCAGGGAGGTGATGAGGCCACGACGCAGCGACCCGCCATTAGCAGTGCTCACACAGGACGACCTGACGGTGGAGGAGCTGCAGGGCATCATCAATGAAACCAGTTATAATGGTTTCCCCGTGATCGTGTCCAAGGAGTCCCAGAGGCTTGTGGGTTTCGCTCTGAGGAGGGACATCACTATTGCTATAGGTAACTGTGCAGGGCACCGATATCAGTTGATAAAATAGTTTCTCTCACATTTTGCAGTAAAATCTGGGAGTAAAATGGCATTTTCCTAAAGCAAGACACTGGACCCCAAAATACTTCTGGTGTTTTCAGGAAGAAGTTAAATCACTGTGTTTTCTTCATTTGTCAAACCCCTGTATTTTCTCTGTACTCACCAGAAAATGCTCGTCGCAAGCAGGAAGGCATCATGTTGAACTCCAGGGTGTACTTCACCCAGCATGCACCCACCCTGCCCGCTGACAGCCCACGGCCCCTCAAGCTGCGCTCCATCCTCGACATGAGCCCCTTCACTGTCACCGACCACACCCCGATGGAGATAGTTGTGGACATCTTCAGAAAGCTGGGGCTGCGCCAGTGTCTGGTCACTCACAACGGGTAAGTAGTAAGTGAGAAGCAAGGCTGGAAGAAGAGAAGATGACTTCTTTTCTTCACTGCCCTTCCTTCTGATCTTGTTATGATTGTCTAACCTGTCTGAGGTTGACACGCACCACACAAACATGCGCACACTGCCTGGTGTTGCACGGGCTCTCAGGTTCCTGGATTTCTAAATCCCTGTAATCTGCATGGCCTCGTCTAACTGCTGTGGTGTACTTTCTTTACCCTGTAGCAATAACAGACGGTCTCTTCAGCAGGAGAGACTGAGCTGCTGAAACTAACTACAACTACATAACAGGTATCATGCTGGGAGAGTCTAATCAGGGAGTGAGGGAAGAAAAACATATTGAGGAAGTAAATCCTATAAGATTTTACGCTTGTTATTTGACCAGTTAATTTATAACGGCATCAGGCTTTATTCTGTTTACAGTTAGTGGAAATACATGAGAGATATCTCATAATTGGTTTTGGGGGTTAGTTGATTTTTTACAGACTGTGGTTTTGCAGAGAGCCACCTGCTGGTGTGCTGTAGAGATTACAGAACAAATAGTTCGTAATAGTTCTACTAGTTCGCTGTAACAACAGCTTGAGAGGAGCTGAGCAGCAGTGTTTGTTCTTATTTACACCTTCATGCTAATCTCTTTATTTACATTTTACATTACATTTTATTTCTATATTTTTCTTGTCATTAAATCCCATTAAGAGATCAACAATGTGTTTCTGTGTCTCAGTACTTTCAGTAATTTCCTTACACTATTCGTGGCCGTATCATTCCTACTGAGGATGTAAATTTTTAAAAATGGGTCACGTTTTTTACAAAACAAATGGACACTACTGGTTTTAATAAACTGCACAGGAACAGGAGGATTTATTCAGAACTATTTTCAGCTGTGGAGTAATACATATGAAGTGCTTTAGTGAGTATTTATCACGCCAATCACAACAGGACAAAACTGACTTCAAATAAACTACAGTTCCCATGTTCATTATAATGTTGTCATTCAATGCAACGTTGTGCCTCATAAATGTACTTTACGAAAATATGGAGCTCTATGACTGAAGAATAAACAGCCAAACTGTGGATACACTGACAAAAATCTGTTTATTAATATCAAGAAAAAGTAGAATATCACCAGCCTTTTTATTTCAACATTTTATTTCAGAATTATTTTACATTTGACAAAATTGACAGTTTTGTTTTATTAGGTTATGCCCTCCAATCATAACACAGTTAAAATTAATTTTTATTTAGTTTTATTCATTTTTTGTCTGTGTTAATTGAGTTGTGTAATTTTGAGATATGTTTTATTTTAACATTTACTTCTGTTTAACTTTTTATTATTTTAAGTTGCATCCTGTTATGTATGTTTTGTGCTGCTGCTCTGTTTTCTCTGTGTCTCTGTGTCTGTTTGTTATTTTTGGGCAGTTTTCTGAGTAACAGGTGTGTGTTTCAGGATTGTGTTGGGCATCATCACAAAGAAGAATATATTAGAGCATCTGGAGGAGCTCAAGCAGCACACGGAGCCCCTGGTGACTAGCCCCGACCCTTTACACGTGACCCACTCCCCCACTTTTGCACCTCTGTCTCTTTAGGCTCTGACTCGTTGGAGGGATGCATGAAACTTGGTGTGAGAAACTGTGACAGTTCCCAGCTAAATATTAAGCTGTCCCTCTCTTCCTCTCACTGTTGGCACTCAGTTGTTCGTAGTTTGGTTTGGTTTGTGCGGATTCACCTCTAATGAAGTCGTTCATCTTAGTGAAGCGTCTGTAGATGCTTCATCGCTTCATCGCTAGTAGCTGTTGCACTTTTAGGATGTTTTAGAAAAGCTTCTTTGAGTTCTATGGTACCTGTAATGTTGGACCTCAGTGGGAACTGTCATCCTCATCAGTCCTGAGCCCCTTTCACACATGTGCTTCATCACATACTGTGAATGTACCAGCAACTTAACACGTTTGATTAAGCCCCAGAGTTATTTTATCATAAATGTTTGAAACATTTCTGTCAAATTTCCAACACTTGTTTCATCTGAATTGATGCTGTGGATTGAAATAAATGTTACAGCAGTACAAAAAAATTAATTTGTAGAAATTTTAAATTAGTGATAATGTAAGAGCTCTGTCAAAATGTGAGTATCATCTCATCCAAACACATCAAGTTTAAAGATGAACTTTAGCCAACATGGAAAAGACCACCAGAGATGATGAAAGTATAAATAAAATGATAAAAACAGAAAAGCTCATACAACCATCAGCATTACAGGTGAACAGGTTGTAGACGACTTCTAATGTTGCATCAAGCATCGAAACATAAGTCAGCTTGAATTCATGCCAGCTGTTTACATCATGAATATTCAGCAATATGTTTTACATATGCCGTGTGAGCAAATAGAAATGAACTGTGGTTGTGCTCTGCCACACGTAGCTGTAGAATAGGCTGCAGAACAAATGACGAAGCTGATGATAAAAATGTAACCAGTGCTCCATCGTGATAAATGTTATTTGAGCATTGCATCATTGTTGTGCCTTATAACTCGTTACAGAACATTAATGTAAAGGAGATTTATACTAAGCTCAAGTAAGGGTCAAGGAAATTCTTAGGTGGTGAAATGAAGTGATTTCAAAGTCTTTGTAAATGTTCAGAACTGCAATTTTGTCCCCAAAGTGCAGTTTTTCAGAGATGATGTTGTGATGTAGTGATAATATTTCTGAACATCACTTCACTTCGCAGCTCCAAAAAGCACCTAGTCTTACAGGTGACATGTCTGAAAAGGGTTCTGTAGATTCCCAGATGCAGCTTTGCAGCTGTTGCACTGCATTTACACTAACTGCATCTCTGTGTAGTGTCCGCTGCATCGTGTTGACATTTGATAACATGGTGTATAACTAATTTAGTGGTAGTAATAATTTGTCAGCATGTCTGCAGTCATGTAACCATGATGCCTGTTGTGTGTTTCCCATCTTCCTGTCACAACAGTAGAGGGTCATTTTGAAAATATTTCCCTCCGTCAGTTTTCTATTTTCATTAACGGCTGCCTCTTCTTGTTTTTTTGTTTTGTTTTTGAAACCCCTCCCTTCCCGACTGGGTCTCCACAGATTGACGGCATCTGACCTGTCGCCTTAACAACCACTTGGCGAGTAGCTAGCCGCTTTGGGAAAGCGGAATATTGTTTGAATTTTATAGAGGGCGGTATTTCTTACTAGAAAAGATCAGTAGTGATACAGTTGATTCCCATATCTTCCCTCATTCTGTAGTGGTAGTGAACTGTTTGTAGTGACACTGTTGTGTTGATTTGTGATAGTAGTGCTGTAGTGACCTGACTAATTAGCGCTGTGTAATAACCTTGATGAAGTAATTACTAATCCCATGATTTAACCAGCCAATGTTTCATCTAAGTCAGCTGTGTCCTGTCCAGGGTACAGGTCGTCAGTCTATTGCAGGGCAGACATATAGAGACAAACAACCAACAACAACCACCATGCCAATTATATTAACACGAGTGGTAAACATGCATTTTGGTCACATTCTTTTCTTTGTCTTCTTCTTTGCCTCCTACTCCCCCAAAATATAAACACATCTGTCTGTGCCTTCAAATGTATTAAATTCAGATCAATCCCAGCCACCGAAAAATTTATTTTAATTAAATTCAATTTACATATGTAGAGCCAAATCACGATAAAAGTGATCTCAAGGCACTTTAGTGTAAGGTTTAAGAAAATGCCCCACTTTGTATATTTATGAAGGCCAAGGTGCAAAATTCACAGGGTGCTCTATTTTCCTCATTTGGAGGACGCAGTCCTCAGTGCACACTTTCAGTAGATCAGCTCGTGCTTAGTTTTGCAAGTGTGCTCAAGTTTGTACGTGATTTATTACACGCAAACCTTTAGTAAATCAGGCCCTTAAAGTTTTATTTTTTTATTGTATATAGGTCTTAAAGTTAAGGTAGCATTAAAAAGCTAAACTTAAACTCTCTGTGTTGTACTCTCTCTCAACCAGTTATTACCTGGAGTAAACAGGACTGGACACTGTTGACTTACAGGGAACATTGTCTTTAACGCCCTTGACACTCCACCCCGATCCACTGCGATCTGTACCTGGTGCAGGCGTCTGTGACTGTCTTTGTGTTTATCACTGGTCAGAAAGTGAAAAAGACAGTCGTAGATGTCAGCAGCTCTTGGTGGACCCGGGTCTGATCTGTGTGACGTCTCACCAGTGTTTCATGCCTCCTGCTGCTCAGCACCTGTAGCTCTACTCCGAGCCACAAGTCATCTCCTCTCACCCAGACTTGGGTTCACTTTATTTGCCTTCGAGGGTCCAAATGAAGCAGCACATCTAAACTGACACTACATGAACTCTCTGTGTCGACCTGACAGTATTAAAACAAAGCACACTAAGCTTTTTGGACCCAGCTCTCCTCTATCTCTGTAGCAAACAGGCTGCTTCACTTCACCGCTGTTTTTAAAAGGCTTCTCTTCATCAAACCTCACACTACATTCATGACTGAATTCAAGAGCACTGAGTCTTTAATGTTTAAATAGCCATTTCAAATGTAAGATTTAGCTTTTATACTCTACAATGTGCTCTTGAATCAGTGAGAATAGATATTTAGCAGCTTGTCACTGAGTCAGACCCAGACTTGTTTAGTTGGGTCAGGAAGGTAAGGTGTGTTTGAGAGAGAGGCAGGTTTGTCACAGGAGCCAGGAGCTACACACACTGTCAAAATATTCATAGTCACCGTGGCTTTTAATGATCTCACATCTCTTGAAAATGTAGGAATATTTCAGATGTATTACCACTTGGGTAACTTATTTTTGAAGTTGTGGCCATCAGTTCCAAGAACTTTCAACATAAAGTTAAAAAGTAATCAGATGGTGCAAAGAACATATTAAATGACCTGTTGAAATATCCTGAAGTAAACAAGTAAAGGTTTGTTTGTTCTAAACAAGAACTGCAAATTTATTTATGTTAATTTTCTCTTAGATTTCTGCAAGAGTTAGAGCATCTGGAGGAGATTTTCATTAAGACGAGTATAAACCAGATGACATAATCTGAACAGGAAAACATCCTCTGGATGATGTCATCAGAAGATTAACACTGTTCATGTGTACATATTTACTCCACAAAAGTGAACCATAGGAATCAAGTTGAAAATCTGTGCATTTGCCCTCTAAGTGTTATAATAATCAATAGAAACGATGGTCAAAACCACAAAAATAAGAGCTGAAGTAAACTGAAATATCCTGCATCTGTTTATTAATGAAATATGTGTCCAGTTCATCAAAATGGTACGATTTATTTCTGTTAAAAATAGATGTTAGTTCATCAGTTTAATATACTGTAAAACTGTAGATACATTCAGGCCTCCTGCAGGATCAGTTCCTTTTAAAAATGAAGGATTCATAGTAAAATATTCAAAAACAAAACAAAGTGGAAAATGAAAAAAACGATATCTATGATGACTCCTGTGACAGACGTGTTTTCTCTTTTCCAGCTTCTCACAGGTTCTAACTTTTCTCCACATCCTGTTCACTACTTCCTGTCTCTCCTGTAGGATCCAGCTTCTTTTAGGACCAGGGACATAACACGGATGAGGTAGTGTCAGAAACGACACGTGGCTCAGAAGTGGGTAGTCGGGTGCTGATTCTGACCTGCTCTCATTCTTTTTTTCCCCCTGTGGTTACTCACCTGCTCCTCTCCCTCTGCTGACTTTTGCTTTCTCAGGGACTCGTGTTTTTGTTGGTTTCAAACACATCCTGTGTTGATTTTTATAATTTATACCCAGTGAAACAAAACAAGTCAAATTTTACACCGTGTGCTTCTTGCTTATTGAATATTTTTTGCTATTTGCCAACAAAAACATGTTTTCTCTTCCTCGACCATCGGCTCCTCCTCACTTTACTAAACCTCTTTTTGTTCCCCTTTTTTCCTCTTCTTTGTCTCCACCTGCAGGCGACTTCTTGGTATTATCACAAAAAAAGATATCCTTCGTCACATGGCTCAAATGGCAAACCAAGATCCCGAGTCCATTATGTTCAACTGATCCGCTCTTTCCAAGACGGCCAGGGGGAAGGGGGAGACAACAGTGAGGAGGAGGAGGAGGAGGAGGAGGTGTACCTCCTGAACGGCTCCAATCTCTGACATACGGACCTGTTTCCTATTTTAGTTTTCAGCTTTGTAGACCCTGAACCTCACAGACGGACTGTGGCCTTCAGAGGGACAAGACAATGATAAAAGACATTACTGTCATTCAGGCTGCTGAGGACACTAGGAGGTCAAGGGCAGAAGGCACACACACAAGGAATGCACTTTTTACATACATACACAAATAACACACACACACTTTTGCACATGCAAGACACCTCAAGCATGCATGCTCTCTCTCCCACGCATACACAAACAACTCCCTAACCTGTAAAGATACACCCATTTGCACTCTTCATGTGCCTCACCCTTGTCCCGTCTCCGCCGAGCTCGTGGTGGACGTCGCCTGGCTGGGCTCAGAAGGTCAGAATGAACCGCTGATGTGGGACGCGATGAGGGACCTTGAGACCTCCAGGCTTTGGTTTAAAAAAATAAAGAAAAACAAATAAATCAACACACACAATACTCACTTTCACCACCACTGCACACACACCAGATCTGTCCGTCCTCCTGAAAATACATTGTTTACCTGTGAAATAAGTGTGTGTGTGTGTGTGTGTGTGAGAAAATGTGTGTGTGTCCGTAGCTGAGCACCACTACATTCCAGCCAAGTTAGCGTGGGATCTGAGGAGACATTAGGCCTAAGTCAGTGGTTTTAGTGTGTGTGTGCGCGTGTGCAAGAGGATAGTAGAGAGATGTACACTGTAGATGGGTACTGTATTTCAAGAACAAGAGTGTTCCCCTCAGAAGAGAAGAAGTAGAAAAGTAAGAGTCAGTGTGTGTTTTAATTTCTGAGCCAGACTGAAGTGTGTATGTCAGTGTGTGTGTGTGTGTTTGTCTGTGTCCCATCTATTCATTCAGTGGGCATGTTGAGGTGTATGTAAAGAAGGATAAAAAAGGAAACGTATTGCATACTGTTACAGGAAAAACCCCTCATATTTCTTGCCACTACTTTTTAACTATTGATCTTTCCCCTACACTGGAAATCTGCACTGTTTGAACTAATTGGCTGAAGTTGTTGATGATGTTTATGCTACATGGTGACTTCTTGTTTCTTTTTCTCTCTCTTGGTCCGTGTTGCTGGGAAACAACATTTCATTTGTTGTATGATATTCTCCCTCAGTTAGTAAAGAGGATTAATAAAGGTTAACAGTATGCTTTAAAGGACCAGGCCAGTAATTTTCTTTTTTTTTTTTTTTGTGAATCCAGAAACTGATTTAATTTTTCTCCAGTGATTGATCAAAAATGATTAAAAACACATCCCACCACTGACATGAAAAAGTTGAATTAAATTAAATATTACAATTTTTTCAGATATAGAATATGCAACCCAATTAAAAACTAAACTGTTCAAACAAAGGAAAACTGAGATTCAAAAAGTTTTTATTAAATTTATTTTATTTTTTGGTTAAAAAAATTGAACTAACAGACTCATACATAACCATTTTCAAATCATAATGACGTAAAATAAAGAAAAATAATGACATTTTCATATCTGGAAGCAGCAGTGTTGTGTGTGTGTGTGTGTGTGTGTGTGGGGACAGTTGGGTTCATCCTGTGTTCGTCTTTCCGTTGCAGTGATTCTCCTGCTGACGGAGCAGAGCATCGTCTTTGTTAGCCAGTGGTGTTGCCTAACATATTTCAGACTGATCGATGTTTTCTCCTTTTTTAAGTTATGGGTAGTGTTCATAGAGTTGTGCATTATTATGAAAAATCTTATGTATGATTACGTTGATTGTACATTTAAAACAAAATATGTAAAGATTAAGTTTTGTTTTAAATTAAAAGAAGAAAGATTCAGGTTGAACAGCGTCAGTGCTGAATGGGTTTTTTTGTCCAGAGACTGTCGGTCTTCATCTTATACACTTTATAAAGTCTTGGCAGGTTTTGAGCAGCTTTGGTTTTATTTTAATACAGATTTTATTTCTTAATATCAATTCAATGTTCAGTTCACTGTTGTCACACAACTGTAATAAAGAAAATGCAGTACAGCATCAGAACAATACAAACAGCAGTTTTTTCTTCTGTTGATCAAAATAAGATGAATTTGTCAAAAGTTGTAAGGTGGAAACAAAATCTAATGTCAGCAGATGTCATGATTTGAACATCTTCAGGTTGTGTGATCATCAGTCCAAAATTCAGAGATATTAAAATACCACCAAGTTATTTCTATCATAATGGCCAAAAACAGCAAATCCACATGATCAGCTGAATAATAAAGTGTTAATGTTAAATCTCTTAATTCATTCATTTTTTATGCATATCCAGGTTGTGTTAATACAATAATGACATCACTGGCCGTTAGTTTGTCGTGTTTAAAAAGGAATTTAAAAGTGATGAACTCCAGTGTGATAGAAAGCTCCAGAACAACTAAAGTGACTGTGGGATGTCCTGCCGTGACATCCTGTTTGAGAAACAAATGTCAAATTCTGGGTGTTAAGTTTCCATCTAATGGACATTTTGGCCACAGCTGAATACACAGGGTGGACAAGATAACAAACATCTTGATGAGTCTGAAGAAACAGGATGACGTGCCAAGTCCAGTAATAGACCATCACCAACAATAGAAGATCTTTAACAAGATATTTACTTGGAAAACAAACAAAAGCTACCAACAACTGATCATCTTCACAAAAACCTGACATTATGCTGTGTTTCTATTATTTTGTCCGCCTCCTCTTCTTATAGACACACTATGTGGTCTAAAAGAAGTTCTTGTCTTCGGTCTTACAAAAGCTTGACAGTGTAGGTGTCTTGTCCCAGTGAGAAATCCAACAGAGAAGTGTCTGTCTGTCTCAACATCTGGTTTAACAGAGGCTTTACTGTTGGCACCCAGGGGTGGGAGTGGATTAGAAGGTTTTGGGTTGGGTTTAGGGGATTTTTTTTCTCCTACCCACTTCCCCAAGCACGAACCAGCTCTTGTAAAACGTGTTTTGAAGTAGAATCTATGTCTTCACCTTGTGTCCTGTTACAACACATCTATCATTCATGGATCTGCCAGTTAACATCAGCATCATTTGTTCTGACTCCTACCTGCACGTCCAAAGGTACACTTCACATTTTTAGCCTATTCTTTTGGGAGATTTGTGACCATTTCCTTTTTCTTACCCCTTTGTCCTCTGTGAGAACTGAGGATCTGTCAGCAGATCCATTTCCTCCATCACCTTTGTGCCACGTCAGGAGGGACAACCCTGTAACCATAGCTGCCGCTGCCACGACAAAAGACACAAAAACACTGAGTGAGCTCCTCAGTCAAAGAAAAGACCTTGAAATGTTGGAGGTTATGCAGTTATGTCAGAGGATAATTATGAAGAAGTTTCAGTACAGAAATGTTGGATATGTTTGAGGCATTTTCATCCACTGTCTCACAAGGACAAGTCGATTTTTCTTATCTGTGAATGTTATTTTTGTTCACAATGAGAAATGTGAACTCTAACTCTCCATGTCCCGTTTTGAAAACGTCATTCTAGTACATACAAATGTAAAAACTAGTAGATGGATGTGTGATTGATGCTGCTACAGCTAGAAACAAATTAAAACCAGTGTAGGTACCGTATAGCCATCACTACCACCAAGTTTAAAAGCTAATATACTGTATACAATATTAAGGAATAGAATAACACACACTTGACAGTAGAAGCCAGGGTTTTTACACAGCACTTCCATTTTATTCCACTACAAAAAAGAGGCATCTCAAGAGCACCAGTAAAAGCAGAACAGAGTCCAGTTCATCTCCGCCACCGCATGGACTGTTAGCCAAGCAAATGAGGGAAGAAAAGAGTCCTTTTAGTCCCAGAGAAAGATGTCAAACACCTCCACTTTCACATGCAGCAGAAATACAACTGTACTGTAAAAGCCTCTGCAAAAGCAAGACAATGCTAAGTTCAGGTCAGGAGTCAAACAAAAACTTAACAGCACGACAGGAAAAGAAGCTACTCTTCTCTACTGAGGAGGAAGAAAAAACTGCTTAAACTGGCCAAGAAACAAAAATCACAGCACAATTGGTAATAATATAACAATACTCTTGAAAGTATTTCAAAGGAAACATAAAATCTACCCAGAGGTGTGTGTGTGTAACCCAATCAGGAAGTGTACTGTACACATATCTAGAGATATTTACCCGGCTTACTTGTCTTTACAGAAATGCAGTAGGCCGTACAATCATGAAATTGTAACCAAACTCTTTTTTTCTCAGTCCAGCATGCTTCTCTAGTTGAGTAGAGCGTCGCACAATAACAGCATATCGACTTGAACAGTAGCTGGATGTGAATTCTTGAGGAAATGGAGGAAGCTTAGCTTTCGTGGTTTAAAATAAACCTCATGAAGAGCAGCTTGAGGCAGATTTTTTGGAGTTAGTCGTAAAAACTCTAGCACTGTAAGAAACTAAAAAGTGAAAAATCATTTTCCCTGGAGACTGAAGAAGTACCCAAATCTTTTAAATAGTCTGAGCTATGAAAATCTCAACATGGGAAATGTCCCTTACAATTCGCTGCTTACTACATTAATAATAATGATTACGCCTCCGGTGTACATTCAAGCATGAAAAGTCAAGAGTGAGGAAAAAAATGCTCAAGTGTCTAAAAACCTAATGGTTTATTCTCAGTAGAACAGCCTACAAAGGTTTCAACAAATTGTTCTGTTCAGAAAAGAGAAATGAAAATGTGATTTTTTTTCCTCTCTCTCTAAAATGTGAAATTAAAAATGTTTTGTGGACCTTTTTAAGTCTTCAAGTGAAAATGCATAGCAGGATAACTCATCGTTCCTCCATGGTTTGTCAGTTCTCTCACACATGGCTCTCATAAAACACCTGGCAGGGAGGAGTCTTATTTGCCTCTGGTTCAGGTGTGGCCTGTTCTGCGTTCTGCTCTGCCTCCACCTCGGGCTGCTCCTCCTGGTGAACAGGAGCAAGGAGTGGAGGCACCGAGGGCGCAGCCTCTGTCTGAGGTGGAGCCTCTATGCTGCAGTAACCTCCTGCAGCGAGTGGTGGGTGGACAGACACCTGGATGGCAATGTGCTGTGGTTGCTCGTGAACTGAGGAGTTGTCTGAGTCACCGGTAGGAGACTCACTACGCTCCCTCTCCCGCCCTTGTGCTCGCTCCCTCTCCTGTAGGATGGTGAAGATGTCCCTCACCCCAATTGAGGCGACCCTGCCCGCTGTCTCGCGCCGTCCTTCAGGTGTTTGCCTGACGAAAGTGTGCCTCATCTCCTCCACCCCCACCACCTCCAGGATCTCCTCCATGAAGGTGCGGCAGTTCATGATGAGAGGCGGCAGCGGGATGCTGCGAGCCAGCTCTTCGATGTACCGTGCAAACTCCATGGTCTTGAACTGCGTCACCTTGGCCAGCTCCAGCGTCTTGGCTGAGGTGATGATGGGGATCCTCTTGGCGATCTCGAAGGCTTTCTGCAGCTTCTCGGCACCCTCGGTTCGGAAGAATTCATTGATGGCTTTCTCCGTCTTCTTCAGGTGGCTGCTCATCATGCAGAGGCGTGTGACGTTCAGGGCCATGATGATAGTGAAGGTGACCAGACACACCACCATGTAGTATACACCCATGTCACCATTAGTGAAGACCACACGCAGCGTTACTGTGCAGTTGGAGCTGCCGTGCACGTTTGATGCCATGCAGGTGTACTTGCCACGGTCTGCAAACTCAATGCTGGTGATGTTGAGGCCACCATTGTCCAGCAGCCACCACTTCCCGCCTACAGAGAGAGACAGAACGGTAATAAATATGCGAAACGTCTGGTGAAAACAAACAAGAGGCCACATCAGTAAAAGTCAACTATTGTTTATTGCATCTTACATTTTTAATTTAAAAGCTCTTCTACCCTAAAAAAGGTGGGTTAACCTGAGGGGTTGTTTATTACCTGTTTGTCTCAATGCAAGTTTCTCTCCCAGTCAGATGTATTTGCAGCAGTGTTGTCTAATTTCAAGATCAGCAATTACTTTATTGAGCATTATCAAACCCCAGTTATAATTAACAGTATTTAATCCATTAACTACAACTGAGAACAAGCTAATATATGACAAATTCCCTGAAGTACCAATAATGTAAGTTTGAACTATAAATTGTGCAGTTTTTGTGGTTTAAATATTTAGCTGACCTGCTTCTAAAAACATTATTATTCATTGACACAACATAACCCACCAAATATGCAGTTTTCCCACTAAGTGACTCTCTGAAGACAAAGTTCAAATCCTCTTAATGCTGTTTCTTTGTTGTAAATTCTCCTCTACAGTGTTTCTGCAGCTGACGTTTGCTTCTTTCTAACAGGAACTTGCTTACTCACATTTGCTCACACTGTTCTTCTGTGCTGCTGTTTATGGGGTCTGACTACTAAACAGAACACAATGTTTTGGAACACATACTTACAAATCTGTAAGACGTTTGAGACACTTCTCAAAACAAGTGCAATCTGTTTATATATAGGGAGTGGAGTAAACTAAACAAGCATGAAAGCAAAATTAGTGCATATGTTCTCTGAAATTATGAAACATTCAATTTTCCAGTGTCACAATGTTATTCAACGCTTAATTTATATCTTTCTCTTTTATATCTGGAAAATTTATGTGTTCCTGTAGTTGAAGATGCTTCTTCAAGGGCCAGTTCAAGCAAATTATATACACAAACAAATTGTATTTTCAGACTTAGTGGCCAATGAGGTTAGCCATAAAGATATTTTAGTCCATACATACAAAGTGCAATGTTTTGTGTTGCTCACTCTAGAGAATATACGTTAAAGAGACAGAGGCTGAGTCAACAAAAGTGAATTAACAAGTAACACAGTCAAGTCAAAGTCATCTTTGACAAACTTAATGACACTCTCATTTCATTAGCTTCAAATGCACTGAAACAAGACTGTGTACAGTTTATGTATGTAAGTCTGGTTATCTGGTTCAGCTAACAGTTCTTATCAAGGTGGTGAACTTAATGCGCTCTACAGAGAACAGCCTTCACACACTTAAAAGGAGCACCTGTACATTACACGTTTTTGCGTCAGAGGATTTGTCCGTTACATGTGAAGCTGGCACTGGCAGCTGTTTAGCTTAGTTTAGCATCAAGACTGGAAATGGGGAAACTGTCCGGTGGCACTTATGAAACTAACCTGTTAGAACTTGTTTTTTAAGATGTCCACAGTTTTTCCACTTTTTTACTAAAACCTAATTAAAAGCGTTGACATGAACTTACTTCATCCCGAGTTGCATCCTGTCTACAAGCAGTGGGGTTTTAGTGAATTTTACTGTGACTCCTCCTCAAGTGCTCCATCTCCACCGTGGGAGTAAAAATGGACAGATATCACAGAAGGCATCTCTAAATCTGGACTTTGAAGTCTGGTCGAGACCGCCTTCTGCACTGCTAGCACAATCAATTTCCCACACTGTTACCCTCTGGAGGAGCTGTATGAGAAGTCAGGAAATGTAGCCTGGCCGACAACAGCGTCCCACCCATCCGCCTTTTCTCATGAGAGCAAGATTTCTAATTTTACCTCCACCACCAGATCATGTAATGTGACTGATGTGCTGCCCAATACTACAAGCGTGTTTGCAGAAAGAGGAATCTGAGTAATAGACATCTGCAGAGGAGACCATAAGGGCAGGTTAGTACCACTGCTCTCCAAGTAATCACTGTATGAACTAGAGCCTGCTGTGGTGAAAGTTCACCCCTCTCTAATTATATTCCTGTGTGTAACCTGAAGGAAAAGCTCTTTGATGGCACCGACACTGCTCTGGGTTTGAGGATCATAATAACAATGCTGCCTCTCCTGTCTCTGATGGCAGGTTTCAACAGGCCGGGCAAGGAAAGGCATGAAAACAACAAACGACTGTTCTCTCTGTGTTCTGAGGTGAATCCAAATATTCAGAGAAAGGTGGCTCTTCCTGAATGAAAATCATTAGTAAAAACGACTTTCTAAATGACTAAGTGACAAATACCTGCTATCAGAGCAAGAAAATAATCACTACTACCAGACAGAGTGAGCAAAAATTCTAATCCAAATTTCCCTCAGGAGTACAAAGCTGTCTAGTCCATGTGTTCAGAAGTCGGGTTTTATTTTGATTTAAGATTCAAAGAGAAACAAATACAGCATGTCAGACTGGAACCTGGAGTACAGTCAGTGCTGTAAAAAAAGGTCTTTAGTTCCTATCTTATGTTTTCTCTCTTCCTTTTTTAGTTTTACTGTTTAATACATTTATCTATTATATGCTGAAAGATGAGCTTCTTTGTTCTGATCTGATTTCAACTGTCATGTCTTCTCATAGCAGGCCAACTTGAATTGAATCAATTTTAAGCGCTAATGACATCTCAAGGCCAAGCCAGCAGCCTTAAAGACACTCGACAACGACAACGAAAATTGATTCCTGCTCTTCTTCTTTCTTGAAGCTTCTACGTGTCTAATGTTTACATTACGGTCTATAATGTGCATTTGTGGCTATTGTTTTCTATGTTAAGCCCGCACACTGGCCACATCTTCATGTGCATCAAAGCATGAGGACACACACACACACACACACACACAAAATTATAGTTTCCACTGTTGAAGCAGGTAAACACCTTAGAAAAGCAACATGGTTTTTCACATTTCCTCCTAAGATCTAACTGTCCTGACACCTGTAAACTTGAAACTACTTATGGATTTATGCTACATACTATACTGCATACTACATTAGGTAGGCCTGTATTAGTAAGTATTAGTAGTAAAAAGAAAGAAACTGGATTAGACTGTATCCATATTACCCACTTCAACAATATAAATTAACAGTAATCAGACTATAGTCCAGAGTTTTCCCTCAGCTATTTATAGGTGAATTAAAACATTAGCATTTAGAAAAAAGGTGCACAGGCTTTTTTGCACTAAATAACATATTTAATGAGTTTGGTTATAATTTTAGGCTGTCATTAAGTCATTCAGGTGTGGATGTCTTACCATCTCTGCAACCCCATTTCCTGTCAAACTCTGCATTCATGTTAGCATGAAAATACTGACTAACTTGTTAATTGCAAGTTAAACAATTACAAAGCTGGCCTAAATCAATAGCAGTCAATAATAAGTCAAAAACAAACCTAACCTCATTCTGGATTTGCTGCTAATCGAATTACAATTGAGTGACTGGTGACACAGAACAGGAAACCAGGTTTAAAGTAACACTGCAGTCTCACCATTCGTCTCTGTGTCCAGACGGTCTCCATGGGAGTTGAACCACTGCACGTTGGGGAACGGATCTCCGGTGACATTGCAATCAATCAGCGCGCAGCTCCCCTCCCGGGCAATTATCTGGCTCACTTTTGTGAACACAACTGGGACAAAGCCGCTTTCTGTCACATTGCTGTTTTCTGTATGGTTACCTTTTGTGTCCACCAATAAGGCCCCAGCAGCGTGAGAGGTGATAAGGGACACAAGGACCAGTACAACATATCCACAGGTCCAGTGCATTTTCTCTGATTGTTGATGTGTCACCCAACTGGGAAGAAACTCTGTCATAACTCCTGCATCGCCGTCCTGCACACTGGCTATCTCTTGATAGTAGAAAGCAATTTGGTATTCGTCTCTGTGGTTCGAAACATCTCACTGGAAACAAGAAAGTGATTGGCATTTATGAATCAGAGACTGTGCAGGAGAAAACAACATGTGCCTGCTCTGCACTTGATATTCAGCAGCTGGAACAAACTGATAAGGCAGTTAAGGCTATTTCTGTAACCTTACATAAAAACAGGGCTGCGAATTATAATTATTGTCCTTATTAATTAACAGTTTGGCCAGTAAAACAAATGAAAATAGTGGGGAAAAAAACACAGCATCAAGTCAAGTTTTTTGCTTAATTTCTTGTTTGATCAACACACTTTAAAACCGAAATATAGATTATATTTAAAGTCCTCGCATTTGAGAATATGGAGCTATCTTGAAAATAACAAAATAAAAACGACTGTCAAAACAGAAAAATGGTTTAATCTCTAAATTAATATTTGATTACGATGTTATGCAAAGCAGATACACCAACAAAAATGAGGAGGTGGCAAATAAACAAATGCTTCGAGTGATGCCTATTTCATTTTTGTACTAGAAAATGTTTTGTATTAAAAACTAAATACAGTGCTTTTGTTTTTCGTCAGAGCTGAGAGAGAAAAAAAAAAAACATTCAGAGTCACCCAAATCCAAGTCAAAATGGTTTGTTCCTTTTTTTTTTTACTAACATACAAATTATGTTCATGTTCATTCATTGTTAGCTAACATTACAACACATCTGTTTTCAGTCTGGGGTTTCTCTCAGTCTAATGTGGCTACTAAAACCAGGTTTACATATGAAAACAATACAAAATGCCAGCGTACGTGTTCTGTTATAACAGCACTTGATTAATAAGACAAAGCCACACTAGCTACAGCATAACGGAGTTCAGTGTGGGCCCCGTCTTCTTCCTAGTTCGCCTCAAACCCTAACGTAAAACCCCGAAGATTGCATCACTGGCATAGAAATGTGGGTCACTTAAAAGCTCGCAGTAGTCGACATAGTTCATGGTGTATATTAGTCATATGTGACTATGCTATCGTGGTTTTTTCGTCTGAAATGCGGCGTTTGACGCTATCGTTTAATATCGCAAAACGAGGGCGTGGGACCCGGCTATGCGCTGGACGGCAGTTGTAGCGTTATATCACGGGACCTTTCCAGAACCGTGTGGCTGCACACCGTCCGCAGACGGTTTTCAATGAACGGCGGCTCCCTTTACGTGCAGACACAGTTCACAGTGAGCATTACCTCAGACAGCAGGCGAATCCACTGAAAGAAAAGCTGCACGAAGCGCCGAACTGACGCCGACAAAATGCGGTAACGCTGCCTCCTCGGAGCGAGCCCAACGGTCCGCTCAGCGTCGACGTTAGCTGCTAAACGTCAGCGAAAACCAGCGGAAATCCTGCCGATTAAAGGCGGTTTTCATACTCACATTAAGGCCTTTCGCCCTTTACACTCAGATGTTTGGTGGGAAACGCCGGAGTCGGTGTTATGTCTCTTATTTCTCCGGCATCCCTCATCCTCCGCCTACCGCGCCGTGTCCGCTATGTCGCCAGCGACTAGTTTCCCTGAGCTTCAGGAGGCTGTGCTGCGTGGCAACGTCGCCGGGCTGCAGCAGGGAGGGCAGCAAACTGAACAACAGGCAATTTAGATATTAAACACATCACAGATGAATCTATGGCTGCTGGAGGTTCATACTGACCCACACTACTTTACTCTACATGCAGCATATTGTTATTGAATTTGAAGGTAGCATACTACCTAATCCAGAAGGACATTTTCTGCGTTTTGCAATTAACACTAAATGTAAATGCACTGTTAGAGATTAAACCACTTTAATTTCAGATGCCTTCACTTTCAACTGTGATTTCCCCTTTTAAACGTTTCTGATTTCAGTTTCATTTCTAATCATGGTTCAAGTACCTAATTGGTAAAATGACCCAGTATTTTCTTAAAAAGGAGATAAACACCCAAAAAGTGACAAGCCACAACAGTAAAGTGCTGCATGCACCATTAATATATCAGTATTATTCTCTCATAATTCTCTTGAATATATAAACAGAGCTCATGTTTCTGCAGAGTGAGTACACCAGTCTAGTGTTCATGTACTGCAAGGATCTGACTACATCTTCCAACAATGTCCTCCCCCAAGTTTAAAAACTTTCAATTTGTCACTTGACAAACGTAGGTTCAATATTCATAGCACAAGCTTTTAGCTGATAAATGCCCTGCTATGTTTACCAACTCTTCACTAACCTTGTGTTTAACAGAAACAACTTCCTGCTGCAACTGGAAATGAGACAAGTGATGAAAACCTAAAACTACTGAGCTCAAAGATAATCCTCTGAGGGGTCTGCTAACGCAAGCAACTGTTTTCACATTACGTTTAATAATTTAATCCAGTGCTAACTTATTAATATAGCTTTAAAGGTTAGATTGGCTCAGAATGACCAGTAATGTTTACTACTCAGCAGACATAGACAGATTTCACATTAATAAATAAATCACTGGAGAAGCAGAATGAATGGTGCTTTATCCTTCACAATCACCTGATCTTAACCCAAGTAAACCTCTAAATGAGCTTATGGAGCAACATATTAGTCAGTTCTTTTCACCGTACTACTTAAGGTGGTTTGTCCTTTAATTTATTTGTTTCTGTTGTATGTTTATGTTGCATCCTGTGTGGACAGGAGCTTTCCCATTCACCATCGTCCACCACCAAGAACGATGGGCTTGAAAACCATGCTCACATAAAGGTAAAGTGAAAGTAAGTTTAATTATGTGGTGCAGTAAGTGGATACCTCTTTGCATGTCATACAGTAACAAGTAAATGTACTGTGATCAAATCCCATTTCCTTGTGCATTTATTATCAATTAAAATTAAAAGGCTGGACAGTGAAAAGACAGAGTCAGAGCAGAGGGCAGTGTTGTGGATGGAGCAGAAAAAGAAAATCATGGAGTAAAGTGAAGACAGAACAAAAGCTGTGAATATATAGCAAGACATCAGGGTTATCCAGGCTGTTTGATAACTGACTGACCTTGAAGCCGCAGTAAACGTCTGCAATCGACACTCTGTTCGTCAGCATTCAATAATGCTCCATCTATAGAAACTATGGATATTTAAGGCTGTGTGGGTGGTTGTAGTTTTAACTTTTTCATAACATGTAATATTGAGTATATTTAACTTGGTATTTTTGTGTTAATGTTTTACATATAAACATGTGCTATCTAGATGTCTATAGATATATATATACATATATATAGAGAGAGAGAGAGAGAGACTCATTGCTCATTTTAGCTGCCAAAATAGGTCAAGACAGAAACACTCACACATATATAAATCCATAATTTAACAGGGGAAACTCGTGACTCGTGAAGCTTGAGTACTTCTCCACCCAGTATGCTTCATGTGACTTTACTGCTACTACCTTACATTTAGTCACATTTTATATTTGAGCAATGAGGATATTTTTCTGTTAATGTTGTATAAGGAACACTATTAATACCTGTAATACCTGAGTTCTGTAAATAAGTGTTGCAAAAACCCTCTGACCTCGTTCTTCTTTACAGATGAATGTTTCAGCTGTAAACATTTCTTTGAGCTTGGGCACGTTGTACACGTAGTCCTACATATTAAACACAGCTGGGAGAAAGTGTGTACAAAGGAAAAGAAAACACTTTGCACCAGCGCAGACGCTCTGCTGTTGCTGTGACGTGATCTCTAACTATTTCAGTTTAAAAGAAGATAAGGACAAGCTGGTGCTGGTTTGTTCATGACCATTTAGGGAAAATAAGCTTTTTCTGTGGAAACAGAGAGAATCTCCAGCACTACTACTACTACTACTACTACTACT
>JAUBNQ010000010.1:8182940-8198247 GCA_032353495.1 Ctenopoma kingsleyae | reverse complement strand
TTATGTTTGAAGAGAGGTGACGGATTAGGTTGAAATTACTATATTTTGAGGTTAAGGGATTTCGTAGGGCACAGTACAAATCAGACCCAGTCTTATGTGGATGAATTAATTTTTAACAACTAAAGCCACAAATATTTGTTTCATATCATTCATGACAACTTAAGTGAAGTTTTTGTATACTACAGTAGTAAGTAGGAAGTAACAGTAAACACAAAACAGACAAAAGACAGACATAAAGAAGGCCTTTAACTACATTAAACATAAAGACAAATAAAGGAAAATTCACAACTACAACAAGCCATTCCACATCTGAACCACTCCCAGTAAGGTATGAAGCCATGCAGAGGATGACTGATGGTTTGCCCCCCTCATTTATATAAACAGGGGGGCAAAACGTTGCCTCTAAATATAATGCATTCCAGTACGACTCCACCATCCACTATGACCTCAATAGTAAACATATAGTAAACACAGTTTCAACAAAAAACAAGTAATCGTAACCCTGTAAAAGTAGAATTTGTGACACAGCTGCTGTACTGGACTGCATTAGATTGTACAGGGGTACCTAATAAAGTGGGAAGTGAGTGTATATTGTTGGTGTTACTTCCAATAAACCCGGCACTGTGTGATATTACAACCATTATTCCACTGTCTCTTTCAACCACTATTCCCACTATTATTTCATTAGAATCAGAGTCAGATCTATTCACCAATTACCAAGTACAAGGTATACAGTACAAGTACAGTGTGAACCAGTCTCAGCAGAGAGAACACCATACATATCAACAAGAAACAGTAACATAGATACAGGAACAAGTACTTTAATAATATAATATTAATATTATGTTTCTATTTTTAGTGTTTCCACAGTTACTTTCAATGTTCTGCCTTCACTACATCCAGTACTGTTTTTCCATGTTGAAGCATAATAAATAATAAGGAGCAAGAATTGAGTCCAAACACAAAAAGTAAGTCTGCTAAAGAGCCAGAGTGGCCACTCCCCCCTGTGGATAAGGTTCCTTTTTATTCATTTGTTCACTGCAACCATGAGAAAGAATTTCCATCAGCGCTACTCAAACCGTGAACATAAAAAACAGTAATAAAATGTGTGTGCTCCTAATGATTAGGAACGAGTGAAAATGTTATTGTATATACAACTGTTACTTCAAGTCTGTTACAGTTGTGGTGGCAAAGCTAAAAATACTCCAGCAGCACAAAATTACAGAGAGAACAAAGCACTGCTTGTTTCTGTCTCCAATTTCCACCACTAGCACTTAAATTCTTGTTTCAGGGGCACACTACTCAACCACTGCCACTACAGGTTTATATTTTACATTAAAAAGAACAACTGTGAGCTTCAGCATTAATGGTAGAATTTTTGGGGGCTGCTTTTTATTCATGATATGGAGTCTTTTAGATGCCGGGCAGCCTCATATTTGAAGAGAGGTGCTGCTGCTGCTGCTGCTGCTGGGAGACCAATAAAAAGTAATTCATTTGACATTTGCAAAAAGCTGCACACATGAAATGGCATCCATCATGGTAATATTCACCGAACACTTAACAGACCTCAAAACAATTCTGCTCGGGTTAATGGCGCCAAATCAATATGGCTGATTCAGTCCTTTCCATAAACAGGGTTTGTTTTTATTAACCCTGACTGGTGCTAAAGGAAGAGGTGAATCATGAAGGACATGATCTAATGTGTGTGTGTGTGTATGTTTTCACGGTGCTCACTGGGTCGCACATGAGAACATGTTGTACCATACATGCAGCCAGAGAAGTCACACAGCCGAGGTGCAGTGACAGTGGGCGGCTCTGACCACAGGCATGATGACAGGTTACTGGCTCCTCACACAATACAGTGACTGTTAGGAAATAAATGTATCTGTAGCTTAAGACATTCGTCAATCATTAACTGTTATGTTTTGGTGTTGATTTAACTTTTAATGTATCATAAGGGAGAAACGACAGAAAGCCAAAGCCGATGTAATCGCTGTCATTATACTGTCGAAAACAAAGACTCTACATATACAGTAACAAGTACATGGAATAAATAAAAAGCAAGAGCTGAACTAGATCTTTGAATTATATAACTTTAAATTCCTTTTACGAAGATCTTTTAACATGTAATTTGTGTAAATGTCAAAGGTGTATTCAGTGGCTGCTCTGGAGCTTTTGATTAAATTGTATGATTTTTCACGAGCACATGGTGTTTGGACCTTTGGACTTTTGTTTTCATTTTTTCTGAGCACTTTTAGGATTTCCTGTCTATGTTACCCAAAACGTAGAATTTATTCTTGATTTGTGATATGATCAAAACAATTAGATATGCTGGTGAAATCATGTGGTCATCTGTTTAAAATATTAAAACTAGTTACATGTTCTGCTGTTCTCATTTCACACTTTTACTTTCAGTTTAAATATTATGTGAAATTCTGATGCCAGAGTTAAGAGTTCTGTATGTTGAAACACAACACAAACACTGTAAAAATTTGATTAGCAAACTAAGTACATAACTATTTCAGGGCTATTTGCACTTTGTCTAAAACTAGGTACTGTCTGCTGTTGAGTTTTCAAGTACATACACAACATAATAAGAGACAGGAAATATTACTACAAGGCTAAGTTAGCTCTGTATCACTTCGCTTGTGGGTAGAGGAAACAGAAATGCCCCACATTAACCACACGGCAGCGTCTGACAGTAATATGCTCTGCAGCTATCATCATTAAGTCTGCTTATGCGTCTCAACAAGCGCAAACATGATCTGCGTGTGTACAACATGCAAAGCAAACATGAATGAATCCTTGCAACTGCATGCAACATGCACGTTTGCATCAGTGTATGTTCTGTATGTGTTCTCCAAACACGCATGTTAATGTGTCACAAAGGCTCACCGTGCCATCTCTCACTTCCTGTCATCTTGACTGCGAAAACCACAGGTGGACCACGTGACACAAAAAGTCTTCCAGTTTGTTCAGCAGCACAAACCTTCATTTTGGATCAATTAACAACCAAGGTGTCTGTTCTCTTTTGCAATGACGGTGAAGAAATGCTTCCTGTAAAAGACACACAGGAACCAAAAAGAGGAAGAGGAAGGTCAAGAGGAAGAAAGTAGACGCAGAGGTGATGGACACGACAGATGAGAACTGCAGTACATTAACAGTGGCGAATGGTGGTGAGTCTGTTGTTAAATTCTGTAATTCTGTTTAAGTCGTACAAATACTTTAAAACAAAATAATTTGAAATACCAATGTAGGCATCTAGTTTAAGGTTAAAGTGAAGTGGGTAATACTTTCTGACAGCAAACTGTAATTATAGGTGTTTCATAAAAAATACATCATTTTCAAGTGAAGTATAACAATGCACTTGTGGTTTTTGAGGTAAAACAATGACAAAGTATAAACGCAAGTATAAAGCATCATGGCTGTTAACTGTCACATGTTTGTTTTTTGTGTCATTCAGTTTACCCAGTACGATGCACTGAGGAAGTACTTCTCCCTTTCTTCGTAGATAAGAGTCTGCAGGCAGCCATGAGTGCCCAAAGCCCTCCTGCCTCCCACAGAGTTCCTCCTCTCATCTCAGAACTTAGACTGGTCCTCCTGGGTCGGAAAGGCGCTGGGAAGAGTGCAGCAGGCAACACCATCCTGGGGGGTGGAGGATTTGAGAGCGGGAAGCCAACAGAGGAGTGTGTGAAAAGACGAGCTGATGTGGCAGGGAGAAAAGTCACGGTGGTGGACACACCTGGGTGGGAATGGTACTACCCACTCAACAGCACCCCTAACTGGGTGCGGAGAGAGACATTGCGGAGTGTGACATTTTGCCCTCCTGGACCTCACGCAGTGCTGTTGGTGGTTCGTTCCTGTGCTTCAGTGACAGAGAACTATATCCAGGAGATAGAGGAACACCTGGAACCACTGGGAAAAGAAGTGTGGGAGCATACCATGCTGCTGTTCACCAGAGGAGACGAGCTGGGCCTGTCGTCCATAGAACAACGTATCCTGTCGAGCGGCCCGGCACTGCAGAGATTCCTCCAGAAGTGTGGGAACAGGTATCACGTTGTGAACAATCGAACTAAAGGAGACGAAACACAGGTTAAAGAGTTGATAAGGAAGGTGGAGCAGATGGTGGAAAGGAAGCAGGGAGGAGGAAATCATTTAGAGATGGATACTACAGTTGTCTTGGGTCTGGAGGCAGATGGGAAGAGAAGAGCCAGAGAGAGGAGGAAGAAACAAAGGCAGATGGAGACACAGATGCAGAGAGGGATCGTCAAAGCTGCTCTAATGAGTGAGTTCTTCAGTCTGATTAACTTATAAGACTTCACAAGTCCTCTCAATCACATGAAATAATTTAATTTCATTATGAGCCAAAGAAAGTGTTTGGTGCTACATATGTTAATACAAATATTTCAAAATATATTGAATGCATTAGAGAATATACAGTCAGTAGTGTTTATATAATAAATCAAATTACTGATGCTTGTAATTTGCCTATTTAAAATGACACTTTGAATGCCTCAACCATTGCACTGGTGTTATGGTTTGATGTTTATTGTGTGGCTGTTTCAATTATTTCATCAAAAGTAGACTAATTCAAACAAAGTGCTAAGTAGCTACATATAAGTTAGGTCAGAAGTATGAGTCCAAAGGATTGATAATGTTGCTATCTGTTTACTGTTTTCTGTGTTGCTAGTCAAAAAAAAACATAATTTCTCAACTCAAAATTTGGTTAGTATCAAAACAGCTTTAAAAGAGCCATTATTTGATTTATATTCATCTGAAGGTTAGAAACACAAACTCTAATTACTAATGTTGCTCTGTGTTTGCTGGAGCTATAAATATTCTGCTAAAATAAATGTTTTTAAACTAGTGGGTTGCTTGATGTCTTTTTGCCACCCTAATGGCCAAAATTGCAGAAAACAGAACCACATATCACGAACTTGTCTATATCATCCTTATTTCCATTCAGTTATTGATTTTCACAGTTTCACTGAAAATCTGTACTTATCTCCCTGTCAGATGATGGTCCTCATGGTTCAGAGCTAGACGCCCATCAGTCGTTCTCCAAATCTGCCCGACGTCTACCTGAGATCAGGGTGGTTCTCCTGGGCGAGCGGGAAACTGGAAAAAGTTCTGCTGGAAATACTATCCTCGGCAAAACTGGCTTCTTCCAGGCAGGAGCCGTAACAGAGGAGTGCGTCCGTCAGCAAGCGGAGGTGACCATGAGGCTGGTGACTGTGGTGGACACACCAGGCTGGGAGGCAGGGGTGGAGGGTGCTACAACAGAGAGAGTGAAGAGGGAGATTGTTAGTAGTGTGGCCATGTGTCCTCCAGGGCCCCATGCACTCCTGCTGACTCTGAGGGTGGACACACTCGTGAAGACAGGACATGTACGGGAACACCTGGAGCTTTTGGGTGAGGGCGTATGGAGACACACAATTTTGCTGTTCACTCACGGAGATCAGCTTCGGGAGGGTGTGGATATTGAGCAGCACATTCAGGGTGGGGGCAGGGACCTGCAGCAGCTCCTTGAGAAGTGCAGGGGCAGGTACCATGTCATCTGCAACGTAGATGCAGGAACAGGACGTAGAAGCTCCACACAAGTGACAGAGCTGCTGGAGAAGGTGGAAAAGATGGTGTCAAGAAACAGGTGTGAGTCCTTCTCCAGTCTGGTTCATGAGGTTCTGATTCTCAGCCAACAAAGGAATGAGAAGTTCAACCAGCGGCTGAAAGAGGTGGGAGATAAGATGCTTCGTCAGGAGGTGGAGTTGAAAAATATGAGAGAGAGGGAGATGAAGAGCATTAGGTGGTTTTTCGATAGGAAAAAGAAGGTGAAATCACCTGGGAAGGCAGACGTTCAACGAGAAGAAGAGGAGGAAGAGGACAGGCGGGTTGGTGGAAGGAGGAATGACATTGGGGAACTTGAGGAAAGAATAAGATGGCTGACAGATGATAAAGAAAAAGAAATTCAGGATCTTAATATAGAAAATCATAGAATCCATGTAGCACTAAACCAAAGTAGAAAAGAAAGGGACGAGGTGATGCTCAACCTGGAGGTAAAAGAGAGAGAGATTGAAGAGCTGAAAGAAAGAACTGAGGAGCTGCAGCTGAAGTTGCTTGACCTTGAACGTGCTTGTGTGGAAAATGAACATGACAGAAAACAGAGGGAGGATGCCATCAGAGCACAGAAACTAGAGTGGACGGAAGAATTTGAGAAATTAAAGC
This sequence comes from Ctenopoma kingsleyae, assembly GCA_032353495.1. Taxonomy (NCBI): domain Eukaryota; kingdom Metazoa; phylum Chordata; class Actinopteri; order Anabantiformes; family Anabantidae; genus Ctenopoma; species Ctenopoma kingsleyae. Next base: position 8,192,025 of record JAUBNQ010000010.1, on the reverse strand, counting down.
AAACTATAGAGCTGCACAAGAAAGAGAAAGCAGAATGGATTGAAAAAGTTGATTCTTTGAAAGCTGAAATCGATGAGACTAAAAGACACTATGATGATGTTCTTGAGAGGAAAGAACAAGAAACAGACCGGGAGATGACGGAGCTGGAACAAAAACTAAAAAAAGAGATGGAAACAAAGCTGCTTGAAAAAGACAAAGAGCAGCAAGAACTGAGAAATAAAAATTCAGAGGAAAAGCAGGAAATTCTCTCTAATTTAAAGCAATATGAAAAAGAGATGGAAAGGCAAGCTGAAGACATGAAATCACAACACAAGAAAGAAACTGAGAGAAAAATGCAAGAGATTCAAGATATGAAACTGAAGCATCAGGAGGAAATGAACAGAAAAATCAGTGAAACTGAAAAACTGATGGAAGCAATGAAAGTTCAACACCAAGAAAAAATGAATCAGATGTTGAGAGAAAAAGCAGATGACATAGAAAGGGTCAAACAACAACATGCCACTGAAATAATGAACACACAGCAAGAAAAACTAAGAGAGATTTCAAAGCTGAAAGAACAAAAGACAAAAGAAATTGAAAAACTTATTCAAGTAGAAAAGAAAAACATTGCAGACGTAGAACAAAAGTACATTGCCAAAATGGAGGAGACAATGTTAGAAAATGAAAAAGACAAGGAAATTATTCAACTAAAACATAAAGAAGTCATGACACATAAGATGGAGGAGAAAGAAAAAGAGATAGAAGCCTTAAGACATCAGCATCAGGAAGAACTAGCAAGAAAAAATAATGAAATGGAAAAACTGATGGAGACGAGGAGGGTTGAGCACCAGGTAGAAATGGACAGAACAGTGAAAGAAAAGAAGGAAGATATAGAAAAGATTCAGCAACAGTGCACTGAAAAAATAAGAAAAATGGAACAGGAAAGACAAAGAAAGACTGAAGAGATGAAAGAACAGTTTGCAAAAGAAATGGAAAAACAACTGCAAGAAAGACAAACAGAGATAAGAGAGTTAGAGCAAATGCACGCTGCTCAAATGAGAGAAAACATGCTAGAACATGAAAGAGAGAAGGAGCAGATTAATCAAAATAATGAAAGATACGTTTTGGAAAAATTGCAAGAGAGAGACAGGTTAACAGAGGAATTAAAACATCAGCACATTAAAGAAATGGAAGAAAAAACACAAGAAAGTGAAAATGAAAAAGAGAGATATAAAAAAGAGATGGATGAAAGGGTGAGTGAAAAAGAAAAGAAGATTGAGGAAATGAAACTGAATGTCAAAGAACTCAACAAAATGTTGCAACAAAAGGAAGAAAAAGAAATTGATCATTTAAATTACAAAAAAGAAACAGATCAAAGACTGGAAGAAAAGGAAAAAGAAATTGAGAAGATGCAACTAAATGTTAAAGAAATGAAGGAAAAACTGCAACAAAAGGAAGAGACAGAACAACATCTTTTACACTGCAAGAAAGAAATGGAGCAGAAACTTGAAGAAAAAGAACGAGAAATAGAGGGGATAAAAGAACATTTAAAACAACTTGAACAAACCCTTCGACAGACAGAAGAGGAAAGAGAAAGAGACCAACTAAATCACAAAAGACAGATGGCACAAAAGCTAGACGAAAATGAACATGTGATAGAGAAACTGCAGCAACATGTGAAGGATATCGATGAAATCCTGCAAAGAAAAGAAGAAGAGAGAGGAGAAATCATTCTGAGTCAAAAGAAAGAGGCAGAGCAACGGCTGCAAGACAGACAGAGAGAGATGGAGGAGATGAAACAAGAGCTCGTAAACGAAATGGAGAGAAAGGTAAAAGAAAAAGAAGAAGAGATTGAAAATATTAAGCAGCAGGCCGACTCCAGGGAGACAAGATGGAAGGAAGAGCAGAAGAAGAAGGACGAGAAAGGAGAAAGTGAGACAAACAGACTGATTGAAATTATTGACAAGAAAACAAAGGAAATAACACAAGCTCAGAGTCTTCTTGCACAGAGAGACAGTGAGATTGAAGAGGCAAAAAAGACATGTGCAAGCTGCTTAAAAGAAATCGAAGAGCTGAAAGAAAGCAATCAAAACCAGACTTCCAGTATCATCAAAATGCAGCAGTGTCACACAGAGCAAGAGAGAAGAAAAGATGCTGAAATGACCGAAAAACTGCAGGAGAAAGAAGAGGAGCTCAACCATCTGAGACAGCGAGACAGAGAAAACGAAAAGGAGATCGCCCAGCTGAGACTAACAATTGAGCAAACAAAGTCAGAGTTGAAGGAGCTCGCCAGCAAAATGGAAAAGGAAATGGCAAACATGATTCAGGAGTATGAAAAGGAGATTACAAGAAGGAACGAGAACCTAGAATCGATTGCAAAGGAGAGGGACGATGCTATAAGTCGTCTGGAGGAAGAAAGTCAGCGAAGTATTTTGGATGTCACTGAGAAGTATAATGAAGAACATGAAAGAGTCGAGGAGCTGCAGCAGCAAAATGAGAAAATTATAAAGGAGATGGAAAATCTCAAAATAAAGTATGAGGAGCTGACGAAGAACAGTGAAGAAGAAGTTAAGAAACATCTCAGGTTATATGAAGAGCAGGTAAAGAGCAAAGGATCTGAAATCCAAAGTATTCTTAAAGAGAAAGGTCTGGAGGTCAGGGCATTAAAAGAGGTAAATGACAAACTACAAGTAGAGTTAGAGATGATTAAAGAGAGAGAAGATGAGGCAGAAAGGAAGATGAATGAGCTGAGAGAGCACTATGAGGCACAGCTGACGGAGAAACAAAATGAGTGTAGAATTAAGGATGAGGAAAGTGAAGAAAAATTCTTAAAAAAGGAAAAAGAGATAGACCAAAGAGAAGAGGACCTTCATAGAAACATGGAGGAGCTGAGCAAAAGGCAACTTAAATTGGATGCAAAAGAGGAAGAGCTTCTTGTAAAAGAGGGAAACATTGAAAGTAAGGAACAAGAGCTTAGAAAGCTGGAAGCAAGTCTGGAGGTACGACAGAAAGAGCAGGAGGAAAAATACGAGCAAGATGTGAAAATAAAAGCTCAAAATATGGAGAAGAAGGAAAGGGAACTAGAAAGCTTGCTTAACGCCCTGGAGGGCCAACAGAGGCTGCTGAGCACTCACGGTCAAGATCTTCAGAAGAAGGTAAAAGGGCTGAAAGATCAAGGCAAAGAGCTAAAAGATAGGGAGTACTACTTGAAAAATGAAGAGCAGGAGTTGCTCAACTTTAAGTCAGAGTTACAGTTGCGAAATGAGCATACAGCTCAGCAGCTGGATGAGATGAGGCGAGATTTAGCTTTGCTGAGGGAGGAACTTCACAACAAAGAGAACAATCTAAAGCTCTCACTTAAAAAACTGACCAAATGGGAGCAGAGTCTTGAAGCTCGAGAGGCAGAGTTGAGTAAAAAAGAACAAAAAGATTTAGATCAACAGATCAAAGTTGACGACAACATGACAGATAATGGGGTGAATTTGCTCAGTCCAGAAGCTGCAGCTGAGAGTTCAGAAAGTGTTTTCCATTCGATGTACCAAGAGGTCAGTGAGAGAAGGGAAAAGGATGGAGGAAGAGGGTCAGATAACAGGGAAACCACAAATGATAGGGAGGATCAGACAACAAAATCAGCCTTGTCAGCTGCAGAGAGCAATAACTGTCATCTGGAAACACTACAAGAAATAGAGACGGTTGAGAAAAAGGAAGGGGTGAGAGGAAGAGGACTCCAAATGAGGAAGAAAGAAGTTAGAGAGGATGTGGAGAGGGAAAAGAGAGTCAAGGATTCAAGGCTGTTAGCTCAGAGTCAGTTTCACAGGAACTCAAACAACAGAGTGTCTCCTGGGTCAACTTTGAGGGTGGTGGTGTTAGGGGAGTCTTGGTCATCTCGCGCCCCATCTGGCGTCGCCATCCTGGGAGGACAAGCATCCAAACTCGATGGATCCACCTTCAGGTCTTGGAGCGGTCAGATAGCTGGGAGGCACGTTGCAGTCGGAGAGCCGCTGGGTTTAAGGTGGCGAGACGGACCAGACCAAGCAAACGCAGCACAGAGGAAAAGCATTCTTGACTGCATCTCCTGGTGTCACCCTGGACCTCACATCGTCCTCCTGCTCATGCCGGCCTTCTTAAACTGCACGCAGAAGTACAGGAGAGCAATGGAAGAGCACATGAGTTTGCTCGGAGAAGAGATCTGGCAGCACACGCTGGTGTTGTTCACATGGGGGGAGACTTTGGGAGTGAGCGCAGAGCAGCACATCCTGAGGAACGGGGAATTAATGGACCTCGTAGAGAGATGTGGGGGCAGGTACCACGTGCTGACCAGCAAGAGCAACAACTGTATGACTGAAGGACTGTTTGAAAAAGTTGAGCATATGGTGGGTTTAAACAGCAGAGAACAGGTTTTGTGTTGAACGTATCCTGTAAAATTATCAAGCTGTCAAGTCATGAAGCTATGTGAATTTGTTTGAATAAAATGTAATTAATGGTGGAAGGATTACTGAGATCCGTAGTTTGCTGCATCACAAGTGTTACTGCAAGTAACAAAAAAAATTGTATTGTACTGTATTGTATCAAAATTGTATTAAAATAAAACTAATTAACAACTCTAGACGAGTAGTAAGTTTTTGATGGAGCTGCTATTGACTCATCTGAAGTGTGACAACAGCACAGACCAGACAGCAGCAGGGTTACAAACACATTGTATTGTAGGCATATTACCTTTATTTAAATGTGAAATAAATTGGCGACCTGTCCAATCCAATAGGCTCCAGCACCCCCCACAACCCTTAGAGGACAAGCGGTTAAGAAAATGGATGGATGGATAAACTAACCAGTTAACTTAGCTACTGTAGCTGTCAAATAAATATAGTAAAAAAGTGTAATATTCACTGGTAGAAAAGAAATATAAAATAGCACAAAATTAAAATATATGCAAATGTAAAGCACCAGTATTTCAACACTGTACAAAGAGTCACAGAATTCATCATAATATTTAGACAAACCTTATCCAAGCAGCCACAGAAGAAAAACTTTCACAATTTCTCCACAAGATGGGGACCTTGTGCCAGTGTAGCGATGACTGTGAGCACCGAAGTAATCAGTGTTCAGAGTCACCGATGACAAGGAGTTGATGGTGAAAGTATAGTGAAGCTAGTCAAACACTTTTTTAAACTGTGTTTTACAATTTTCTGTTTAAATGGCTACTTTTAAAAGGAAAAGTACACAAAGCCTGACTAGCAAGCCTGTGCTCCATCATGACTGGAGGCATTTCAGGAGAACCAAACCGTCTCGCAATTATAACCCCAGGGAGCCTCCCGCATGCTGAGAGGACTCCTGCTTTGACAAGTAAATTATGACTCTTGATGAGAGGAGTACGGCTTTCTCAGAATGCAATTTTTGACAGCCTGAAAAACGCAAGTGGATATATACAACAACTTCCATCATCCTCGGAGCCAGATGCACCACCCAAAAACACTTGTGTGCAATCATCAGCCTAATAATTATGGAGTGTGAGTGCTGGGCTATATCTAACATGGCAGCAATGTTTTTTAATCTGTCCATTTAATGTGAGCTGCCTTTAGAGGCAAGATGAGAGAGCACTGTGTCAAGATGGATCCCTGCTTCTTTGATCACATCTGCAGGGTGGAACGGCTTTCAAAGCCTTAGGGGAGAAATTAGGAAAAAAGCTGTCAAATTTCAGACATAATTTTCATATATTTTAGCATAATGTTTTAAAGATATGAGGCAACCAACACAAACTGAACCATAATATGGCATAAGTAATGGCATTTTTCATTTTTAAAACTACATTTATCATCACATATCTCATTTATCGCATCGCAACACTTGATTTACTGATTATAAAGTAAGTAATTACATAGTTCCTGATGGTCTTCTTCAAAATTCACAGTCATCTTTTTCAGTGTCTTAGTTTAAAATGCTTTAGGCTGCTTGATGTTTTAACCTTGTCAACCCTGCAAGACAAAAACTTTTGAGTGCATCATGCATAGAAATGCATGCAACACAACCAAAAATCAAGCGAGAGATAGATAGTTTAGCAAGGTGACTACAGCACACAACACTCATGAAAACCACAAATTGTGCAGGCTCAGGATTTAAATAAAAATGCTAGAAATACAGAAAACATGACAAAACACACAAACTGCTGAAATTGCAGTTTTCTGCAGTTGACCTGTCTGCAATGTTTCCAGGAAGCAATATAAAGAAACTCATGAAGCTACTGAAGGCAACTGAAGGTTAACATTTTTTACAGAGACGGGCAACCTGCTTCCTCATTTCTAGTCTTTGTGCCAAACTGGCTTATCGTAAAGTTGTTTATCAGCTTTCTGGCCAATATCCCTCCTGTGTCTGTCTGTCTGTCAGCTAAACAGGAAGGTAGCCAGTTAGTTCAGCCATCATAAAAACTAGGAAACAGAGGGAAAGAGCTATCCTGGCTCTGTCTAATGTTAGAAAATGTACTAGCACCTCTACACCTCTGTTTTGTTCTGCACAAAAACCTTGGAATTTGGCAAACATACCAGACTACTTAGTGGCAGTACAGGCTAACTGTGGTGGCTACAGCTTCATTGTGAGAGTTAGTGTTATGATGAAATTCTGAGAAAGAAAGCAAACACACATTTCTTAAACGATGGATGTTAAAAAATATTTAAACTAGAGAACATTATAAGAAGTTGCTTTTGTGTTATGGGAAAACACATTCCTGAACCACAATGAGATGAACTGATGATCTACAAGTTTACCACCAGGGTTAGAGAGCATTCAGGCGTGAGGATTTAAAAAGCACAAGCATGTAAAATGTGTTTTTAAGTGAACTATGAATCCAATAACAATCACACAATTTCTTTTTCCCATTCAAATCTGTTCAGGAAACAAAAAATAACCAGTATATCTGTGAGTTCAAAGGTGAATCTTTGCTTTATATCAGTATTGTCATGCTGAATGTTGCACAGAGTGAATGATTAAACCACTCTTGGGCACTCATTTTGGTTTTAGCTGGCATTAGTTCAGATTAAGGCAACATAGTAACCCTAATTTATCTTTATTTGGAGCCTTTTAAGGTCCTGAATGAGGCTTTTTGGGAAATATGGATGGGGCCACATTTACATGCACCACAATAGACAGGAACATCACAGTCAATCATGTCTACAAAATGTTGGAACAAAATTACTGGGCTGTGTTAAAACAGAAGTTAATGGTTGGGCTGATTTCTATTAAGGTCTGTGCACTCTCATTTGAATAATGGTCTTTCCAACAATGTTTTTTCTTTTCAGTACTTGACCCAGGAAGGAAATAAATGTGAGTCCGCTTTAACACCTCCATTAATATTCAAGTGGCTTTAATACTCCAGGTTTATTTCTGACACACCGTAATTAGCATGGCAGTGCGGTGCTAGTTTATGATAAATTATGTTCTGATTGTGCATTTGGGTGGTAGTGGCAGAAAAATGGGTTTCCTTACAAAAAATACATAGTTATTGTGAGGAGAGACTACCTAGCAGTTCTGTCATCAAATACATAATAATTATGTTGGGTTGTATGTGAGTTGTTATTTTGACAAAGTGTGAATTAAGTGTATCTTGTTTTGGATGAACTGATTTATTTTTCTTTGTGATAGTGTCACTTAAACCTATTTTTTGACTTGTGAGGATGATGACAAAAGAAAACTTACTGAGTCAAGTGACTAAATAAAATCACACAATCCAAAAAGTCGACTTACGTATTTATAAACTGTAATTAATTGTTTAATTAATGCAATTATTTACCAGGTTGTGTAAAAACCTTGAGCAGCACAGTATAAACTGTCAATAAGTTTAAAGGAAATCTCTTTAAACTTATTGAACAGAACAGAACATATCCTGTAGCATTTTTGTAGGACGCCACAACAGTTTGATTTGTTCTTATTAACAGTTTATAACTCATCTATAAAGTATTAGTATGAATTAACCATTAACCAGAATTACATTAGTTTCAGCTAATAAAGCCTGTATGTTTTTTCTGTGCTTATTATTCAGGGAGTCACGGACAAACCCAGAAGTGGTGTCTGATGTTTAAAATAGGTAGGTATCAAAGGCTGCCAAAGATCAATAATGGTCTTATGAGCGAGAGGATTTATATTGAACATGAAGGACCAAGAGTAGGTCCAGATCTGCTTCCTTCCCTATTTCCACCTCCCAGGAGCTATATTTGGTAAGACTTTCAGAATTAGATAGCCCACTTCAACCAGTTACATAAAACACCCACGGTAACATAGCAGCCCTCTGGAGTCAGTCCCCGAAATAGTTGTAGTGCAAGCGAGGGCCATAAAAGCCCAAAATATTCTTGTCGTGAGGATGTGGCCAGATGTCTGTCAGAGCAGATGCTTAAAATTCATCTGATCTTGGAAAATGGACTGTTTGCGTGTTGAATGAGGAAGTCACACAGATTTTCAACAAGAAGTAGAAAAGGGAGAGATTTGTTGCAAAGCTCTGGGAATTTTCTTCTTCTTGCTTCTTGTATTTGATGTCTTTGCCTCCTTTGTCCTATCCTGTCCTGAAAAGGGAGAGGAGAGCGAGCGAGGAGGAAGAGATGATGCTGCTGCTGATGTATGCCCCTTCTGGACTGAATTCTTTCCAGTTGAGTTCCTCCAGTGGGCCAGAGCCAGGTCCTGGAATCTAGCTAATGAGACACACCCCCCTGAGGGTCTCGTGTTATCCTATTGGCAGAGAGGCTGATAGTGGCTGAAACGATTGGCTGATTGAGTCCTGCACAGGCAGTTGTCAGAGCATGTTGCAAATCAGACTCACAGTGGTCACATCCAGCATGACGCAGCGTACAGAAGGTAAATGAGCAGGGTGAAATGTATACTCAAACTAACATTTTGAGAGAGTCTGCGGAAATTATAATACAGTGTTACAGGTTGAATTTAGATTTTAGGTTTTTACTTAGATCTGTAATGCATATTTGAGGGGACCACATGATGTGTCTGAGAGTATGTGACTTATTTTCACATTTTTACTAGCAAAAGCTGTCCAGTATGTCACAGCACCATTTCATCATTTAATTCTCTATCTACAGCGGGTTTACTGTATTTTATTTTTTTATGTGTTCAG
>JAUBNQ010000010.1:8147738-8175642 GCA_032353495.1 Ctenopoma kingsleyae | reverse complement strand
CCCAAACAAGTTTTGCTTAAAAATTGAATATGGAACAAGCAAAGCTTAATAATATGCAATATATAACTTATTATTGCGCACATGCAAAATTGAATTAAAAAAAAAAACACACAGCATGCCTCTGTTTTTATTTGCAGCCTTCTGATTTAAATTTCAACAGTAACCTTTTCCACAGGCTAATGATAAATTTAAAATAAAATAACAATAATAAACTAATTAAGTAATATTAATATCCTTCAATGAATGTGCAACCATTCAAGCCCATGCTTTGCAGTAGCAAGAAAAAGGAGACAGAGGAGAGTGTGTTCACAGGTCCTGTCCTGATTGACGCGCCTAAACACTAGCAGAGCATTGTGGGATTTGTAGTATTAGTGTTACATGCGCTAATACTGGCGGGACAGCTCTAGTAGTCATTTGGTATTGTCTCGTGGGCCAAATATAATTACACTGCGGGCCAAATTTGGCCCGCGGGACAGAGTTTGACACATATGCTCTTGACCATGAGTTGTTCCTGGTGTGTGTGTTCCTTACTTGCACTTAACTTTGGTTAAAAGTGAAGTCAAATGACTAAACATAAATTCCATGTGGTCACTCAGTATAGCAAACTGTACCTTTGCAGGTCTTTCTTTGAGGAATTTCACATTAATTTTAAAACTATTACTGATGTTTAGAGTGACAGAGGAGAGAGAGAGAACAAAAGTACCCTCTAACACTCTCTCTTTGTCCTTTGCTTTTATGGAAATAACCTCTCAGGATCCTTTCAAATTTCCTCTTCTCTGCACATTAGCATTATCTGAGGTGAGAGGACACCTGAGACCCAGAGGAGCCAGACTCAAGTCCAGGGTGTGATTTAAACCTGATTTCTCATGCCCAGACTTCTTTTCACACTTTGATCACAATTGTGAAGATGACCCCAGGTCAAGCATCTTGAGATACCAGACTGCACGAGGCAATGCTGAGCATGCTCACAGCCTGGTTTATGGGTCATATCTCCCTCCCCGAGGGAATTTGAACACATAAGCAAAACACGTGAAAGCCTACACATTCAAACGTCAACACTCAGAGACAGACAGCTGTGAACACATGAAGGTGTGTATACTTATTGCATCCACACATTTTCAAATTAGATCACATAAGATCATATGGGAAATAACATATAATATATATACATGTAATACAATGTGCACACATTCAAACACACAACCGGTGGTAAACATTACATCTGACAGATAATCTGAGCCATGTGGCACCATATGTTGCAGCTTATGTCAGCTTATATATATATATATATGAGTATAAAAAACATAGAGTGGTAAAAAAATACATCTGGATTTGTCAGACATGCCACACATATTGCATGAAGACACATGTTAAGAGACATAAGAGAGATAAGAGCATACTACACAGCACAGCAGGTGTCTACATGCAGACTTAACTGAAAATGCAGAGAGAGCCCAGACATGCCAGGCACGATCAAAATCTGCTTCTTTGTGCCCTGCTGATGTCGGGACCCCTGGTAAGAGGAGCTGGACAGGAAGGGTGGCAGATCTTAGTGTCTGCACTGTGGGGGATGCCAGGGGAGGTGAGGATCACACACACAAAGCTGGTAGTCTTTCATACACACACACACACACATAGAATTGTAGCAGGACATTGGTTCTTGTTACAGTAGCTGAGAAATCACTATGTCACATTCCTTTGTGTAATACAAAATATGTCTCTTATAGTGACATACTCAGACAATAATCACCCAACTATGCAGTTTTCCTCAACGTATTGTTCATACAAATATAGACATTATGAAATTACGCTTCCACCTTGCCACTTCCAGGTAAAAGAAAAATGAATCAATTTAAATTGCCACCGATCACAAATACTTCTTTTCTGCCCACTATTGAAAAATAATTACTCAGGATTAATTTGCATTTGCATTCTCATTTTTTACATTCTCCTGGTTTCATTTGACTTAGTTCTTAAAGGATAGATTTCCTTTAAATAGAAGAACTTTGTTTGAACTTTGTGTTCTTGCTGTTCAGCAGCCTGAAACTGTAACAACATTTTAACTTCGACGCCGGTGATTTCTACATCTGCTGAAAAGGGAATTCCTCCCCAACCTCTTAAACTTATGAACTCTTTTCATAATCAACCTGATAATGTCAGAAATGTTTGCTGTCAAACTGAAAAACAAGGCTATATTTTTCTCCCTGAAAAACTAACATTTTGATTTTATTTTTTTACCTAATTAGTTTTATATCTCAGAGTCTAACAAACAAGTCAATAAATATACTTAATATAGTGTTTTATACTCAATTTACCCTGATTTAATGACATTTAGACCATTTAAACAAGTATAAGTTGCATAGTAATATTAGAATAAAATATATCAATGTGTCAAAGCTATGGTACGTTCCTTAACTCTGCATTACAAACAATAGATTTTGATTAATTATACCTACAGTACGTCATTTATTCTGAATTTATATGTGCATTATGAGATGTAAAATCTTAAGATTAGGTTTAGATCTATGCCAATTTCAGCTGAGCTTGATAAAACACTAAGCATATCCAGCATCAATAATACAGTGATAAGCATGCCATACACAGGGGAGGAGACTAGTCTCCTTTTAGTCTCGTCACTGTCATACTGCTGAATTATTTAAGATGTTAATTAGATAATTGTGGTTGCTGCACTGTATGTCTCTAGAGGACAAAATGACTGTCAGAACACTGTTAGTTATTTGGGATTAGATCATCAGATCAGCTGTCCATGCATCTGTCTATTTGAAAGATATATCTCCCTCCACCCTCCTCTTCCCTCACTGTGTTTATTTTGGCCTAATTCCAGCTCGTCAGCATCATAAAATGAGCAAAACACAAGCACTTTAATTGAATAGATTTAAAAAAAACCTCAGGCAAAAAACGCCATTTGCACTGTGTATAGACTCAAGTGTGTGTTTCTTTTCCTGTCGTATCATGTTTGTAGACACAGTGAGGATCTACACATTATAAAGTGGCTCACTGTCCCGAAGCTGTTGTGGTATCACTATCCCAATGGCATTTGCATTTTACATCATGTCATCCGTACCCACGCCACATTTTATAAATATGATCAGGATATGTGTCACAAGAACAGTGGGTTTTGTGGAGATATTGCCCTGCTGATGAACCGGGACACGGCAATGCTCTGTGACCTGAATAGAAGAGGGGCTGGCATATTAGAAAAGGCGCACGGTGTCAGTGGCAACATACACGGTGTAAGAGAAAGCACACACATGCAACACATATATGATATGTCTGTGGCTATATGTGTGTGTGCAACGTTTACACGTACAAGACACCCATGGATATAGCATGTGCCTTTGGTCTCAAAGCTTTATGTTCACGTGCGGGTTAATAGTGCAGTCAACGATCACTGCTGTTGAAGTGTAACATCCTGACAGAAAAAGGATTGGACAAAGTACATGTAAATTTGACCCTGTTAATGGTGTTCCTGAGCGGCTGATCTTTGCAGGTTTACACACAACCAGAGTGTGAATTCACGCAGCAGCTGCACCAGTAAGCTCTGAGATCACGACAAAGTCCACAAGGTTCATGTGGGAAAAGGAGGAAACATCCATCTATCCATTATCCTAACGTCTCTTCCTATTAAGGGTTGCAGGGGTGCTGGAACCAATCCCAGCTGTCACTGGGCAAGACATGGGGTTTACCCCAGACAGGTCGTTAATCTATCACAGGCAGGAAGGAAATATTCTCTCTCCTTTTACTGTCACTGACTCAACTCAAAGTAGTGGTTTACATGACATTTAATCTATGGTAGTATATCACATTAACAGCCTGATACAACAAGCAGTAACATGTTATTACAAGTTAGAATAGTGTTCTTACATTTCTGATCATTTCAAGACAATTTCAAATCAATCAAATTGTTTGAAAGTAAAATGGCAAAAAGGAGGGTTTAAGACTGATGATTGGTAGACTGAGAAATATGCATTCCCTTTCTATGACAGAAGTGTGAAACCATTGTGCATAATTTCCTATTGTAAAAATGGGCCAATGTGACAACTGTAAATTTCATTTTATTAAATATATGCTCATACTGGAAGAACTTAATAGCTTCTATCATATTCTGTGTTAATGCTGCTGCTGCAGCTGCTTAATAGTGCTGGTGCACTTGAAGAGCCTTGAATTTTTAATTTCTCTACAATTCAGACTGCTCAGACTACGTATGGACACACTCATCTCACATTTTATGATTAATAAAAGCAAAACATTGTTCTTTATAAAATGAATCATACAGATTAGGTGGATATGATATTGTATGTGATGTAAATACTGACTGTTGTCCAAGATGTTCATAGATTCACACAATTACACTTGAAAGGAGTAATATTTGAGGATGAATTATGGAGCTTAATATTATCAGGAGTACAGCCTGTGGCAGGCCAGCTTGGAAGATGTGACAACCAACAGATGGACAGAATCCCCCTCAGGTTTGATGGAGAAGTGACGAGCTGCCTTCTTGAGAATAATCATGACTTACAAATAGATAGAATTGGACAGGTCTGTCATGAGCCAGTTTGAGCGTTACCATCTCCTCATATTCATAGGCAAATAATAGACACACATCTATTTTCCTGTCTCTCTCCTTTTCCTTTCCAACATTGACCTTTAAGGCCCCCCCTCTCTTTTTCTCAGTATCCCAGTTCTTTTATCTCCTTCTCCTTCCCTCTGGTCATTTCTGCTGAGCTGTGAGGATTGAGAAGAATATGTCCCAGGGAAGTGGGGAAAAAAGCTTGGGATCATGGGAAGGTGTGATGGCAGGATGTCTGTCAAGATCTCAGGGATGAGGGGACTGACATATAGAGAAAGGGATGTAGAGGTAAAAAAAAAAAAAAGATATGAAACCCCTGCAGCAGCAAAAGAAACACTTTAGGCACTTTCCTTTGTCCTGCTCTTTACATCTGTAGAGTAACACCTTCGGTGATTGCTGAAAGAAGGGGTTATATCGGCCCCACTGATTGACAACTGAAGAACATTTGCTTTGTGTTATATAAAGTTATGAAATACACGAAGAGAATAATGGGGTCTCAAAGGCATTTGTTATGTTAATGTACACGTGGCACAGAATTGTCCTCCAGATGGGCATCTCAGGATTTCCATCTTTTCTTTCCTTACCTCACTGTTATTTGATCTCCATCCTCACCCTAAATAGCCCCTGCCACAGCACAGTGCCTCTGCACGGTGATGCTAAGGGAGGTCGCTGTGCGGTCACTGCGCAAAGCCTGGTCGCATTGTGACTCGGAGCTGCAGAATGTGCCATGGTGCATTAGCGTGCTGCCGCCTGGCTGAGCATGAGGCACAAAGAGAAAGAGAGAGAGAGAGAGTAGGCGGGAACAAAGGGATGGCGATGGAGAGAAGGAGGAGCTAACAGAGGGCACAGAGATTGGAAAGCAAAAGAGGGAGGAGCACCTCAGGATGGAAGAGGAGGAGGAAAGCGAGGGCATCAGTGCGCTTACACAAGCAGAGTTTAAGAGTTCCCGGGACACAGGGTGCTTGTAAAGTGGCTCATTAACTATGGAGGCACATCCTCCATAGTTGTGTGTTCACTCTGGCATCTGCTCCTCCTATTTCATCCTTCACTCCGCTTTTTTCTCTTTTCTCTCTCTTTCTATTTCCATCGCTTTTCTTCACTGTGTCACCACCAGCATGAAAACTTTTCCACCCTAATATTCTTTCTGTAAAAGGTATTTCAAACACCAACTTTCTAATTGTGAAATGTACAGTAGTTCACAGCATGTTTCAAAACCCACAGAGCAGCAGGGGGCCCTTAGACGCAAGCTAAATCCCAGCAAAGACACAAACTGGGGGTTTCTTGGTGACAAATGTCCACAAAATGTCCCCAGTTAAGATTTTATACATAACAGAAACTTTAGTAATAGTTTTTTCATCTGATCTGATGATGTAAGGAATGGGACATGAGCTCATTTTCATGCTCACCCTAAGCAGGTTTAGACAGATCTGATGGTTCTGATTGGCCTGTTGCTAATCTGCTCCGCACCAACTGGATGTGCTGCAGCTAATACATGCATTCACATTGGCTGCATGTAAACACACAAGCAAGTTTTATTGTCTGTTTTTTTTTAATTTAATGAGCATTTGAGAGCAGGAGAGAGACACAACACTGAACTTCAAGTCAAAACATGCACATAAGACGTTGGTCTAATCTACATTTCTTGCTAATTGGGCTTGAGACTGTCATACATCGGAAAGCTTTTAGGATTTTGCAGCTTTGAAAGAATAAAACCACACACATGCAGACTGCATTTGACAGTCACACTCCACTGCCACAAGAAACGGGTCATGTAGGGGTCGTTGTCCAGGGACTTGAGCTGAAAGTCAAACATGAAAGAGCTCTACAGCAAAGGCTTCGTACAACCTCTATGACATGTGACCGGTTAAAAGAAACCGCTGAGGTTTTAGAAGGGCTGTGCTGTTTTCTTATGGTAACACTCACAACACTGTATGCACACCGATGTGCACTCACAGAAACACACACACACACACACACACACACAAGGTTCACATTTACTCACTCTTTCACGTGGCCCAACCTTGACCATCAACTGCTGACTGATCACTTTGACAAACAGAGAATGACAAAGAATAAAAGTCACAAGTTAAAAAGCTGAATAAAAAAAAATCTGGTGCAAGTAAACTACAGTTCAATCAGGGGTCAAGTGGTCAATAACTGCGATCAAAGATTGTTGGCCAATAAGCCCATCGACCTCTCACCCTCGCAGAGACATGGAGAATATAAATGTTCCAATTCATATCGACTTCACGTGTGGCAGCAGGTCACCTCCACAGTGCTGGTACGATTGATCTTCTTTACTCAGGCCAAGCGCGAGCAGCCAGTCCTAATGCCCCGTCAATACCAGCACAACAGTATGAGGAGAGAGCTGTGGGCTCTACATGGGAATGAGGAGATATCCATTTCTGCCCTGCCTGTAGTCACTCATCTGCCTTTATCTGTCATAAACTATTACATTTATTAATAGACGACACGTTTTACAATGTTCTGTACAAGGAAGTGAGTTTTTATCTATCTTTTATTCAAGAGATGCAAGAACAACTAACAATTACATGCTAATGTGTATTATTCAGTGGGTCTACTAAATAAAAAATTGTTTTATATCAGGAGACTCTGTGAAGTTTCTGAGCTTTTTTATTTTGATATTTGTGGTTTGGGCATCTGTGTAGCCCCTGTATGACAAACGGATGTTAACAGAAGAAGGAAAAAGAAGATCTTAAATGTAACTAAGTGTGTTTACTCATTTACTTGCGTAAAACGTCTGAGGAACTTCTACTTTAATTTTTATACTAGTTTAAATTATAATTCAGAGGGGACTCTGGAGACGGAAAATGAGCAAAGCTGCATGTCACGAGTGTGCCATACAGACTTACTGCACCTAACACAGCATAAAGAATACATTACCCAGTATGACATGAATAGCCTAATGAACTGCACTTCATACACAGATCTTTATGCTATAGCCTATAGTCTACTGATACTCCAAAATGCACTGCATTTATTGGACAGGTATGTCTAGTTAATAAAGTTTCTTAGAGACTGAGATTTTACATAGGTCTTAAAATATGAAGCATGGTCATAAATGAAATTTATTTATTTTGAAAATGTCAACTGCAAGTTAATCTTTACCTTAGTTCTTAATGCTTTTCATTTAAGTAAATATTATATATATATATAATATATATATACTACCACAGATTAAGAATAATCTGTTTTACCAGTTTTACGTGTGACGGAGTTGCCGTAAATCAGGGTTCGTTTCCTGGTTACCACGTTTCCACAGCAACCATGGAACCTGACAACAGATTCGGAAAACGAAAACGTGGGAGACGTAAAATCTGGTGAATAACCTTAATATTTGTACTTTCTGTGTTACTTTCCTGTGTTTTTATGCGCTGTCGAGTCTCGCTGATCTACTTACGAGCTACATTAACTCGCTGAAATTCACCATCCACAAAAGTAGTTCCGTCGCGGCCAACAAGAGGCCTGACATAAACAGTATCTGTTTATAAGTTAGCTCACGTTTTTCGTGGCTATATATCAGTTTTACTCGTTGAGCGTTTACGACCAGTCTCTATGTGTCGCAGGAAAATCCCCCACAGACCTCCCGCGGAGCTGTGCCCGGCTGCTGCCGCCCGGAGCGCACAGAAGTTAGATCTCAGTGCGAGCAAACAGGTAGGCTCAAAAATGTTCGTTAATGTGAAAACGCATCCTGGCTTTGGTGGAAGCAAAGGTTTTTGAGAACTGTATACATATAACATATGTCTCAGTTTCCTCTGTCTTTTCATGCAGTGTTAAACATGCTCTTGATAATGAGACCAGGGCCCATATCATTCGTTAGATGAATCTTTGTTCTCTTTGTGATCATATGTTTTATGACTGTGGATGTGTGTGTTTGGGAGTCGTTGACATGCTGCAGAATGATCAGACACCTCCCTCATAGCGGTGTGATGGATGTTTTACCCAATAACATTAAAGGTCCTGCAGTCTGGACTTTTTGTTGCTGAGGTAGCAATAGCACACTGCAGTCATGTGTTTTAGATGTAATAAAAGCATGTACAAGAATTCCAGATCTAAGTTTGAGTTTGTGTTTGTGTTTGATCCTTCAGGGTCTGACAGCACTCCACTTAGCTTGCCTCTACGGCCAGTTGGCTACTATTCAGCTCCTGGTGGAGTCTGGGCTGGGGTGCCTCGACAGCATCGATTCTCAGGGTCGTCAACCCATTCATTTGGTTCTGTCGTCCCAGAGCTCACCCAACACATCTGCCTGTCTCAGATACTTGTTGGAGAATAAGGCTGAAATGAATGTGTAAGACATTAAAGCAGAGTTGGATCACTTTAGTTAAATACATCTCAGAACTAAAGTTTTAATTAGTAAATACTGCTTAAAGATGATCAATCATTGAAAACATTTTGAACTAATGATCAGAATAGTTATGAACATGATGACAGCCACAACTATAATATCAATATCTTACAGATAGTTGTTTCTTTCTTATAATTTTTACCAGTACCACACATTCAGGGCTGACCCCCCTGCATGTGGCAGCCTCTGAAGGCCTTCTTGAATCCACAAAAATCCTGGTGCAGGCTGGCGCAGATGTGTTGGCCAAGGACAACATGGGACACACAGCTCTGGATTTGTCCCGCATCTGGTGTCGCAGGAATGTAGCGAGGTAACAAGCTGCATGCATAAAAATAAAAGTTATGTTTACTTGAAATAGTTTTTAACAGATTTCTTGTGTGTGTGCGCTCGCGTGTATGTGTGTGTATAGGTATCTGAAAAACTATGTATGGAAGGCAGAAAAGAAGAAAGAAATGGAGGAGAGGAAGCAAGTTCAAGCTTTGTACAGTGATCTTGTTAACATGGCAAAACAGAATAATCTTAACAAAAGGGTCAGTATGTCATGTAAACCAGTTAATCCAAAATTAGAGCATAACACATACACTTTGGGGTTTCTCAGTGTAACATCTCATGTCCTGCTCTCTCCATGTGCGATTCCAGACACTGATAGATGAGAAGGTGGCAGAGTGGGCGAACAAAAAAGGTTTTCCACCTCTAAAGGATTTCTCCCCAAGAGTCCACATGAGCCAGTACCACAGTTATTGCCTCTCATCAGATCAGGACATCTCTGACCTAAAATATTCCAAGGGCTTGTATAAGCACAAGCCAAAACAACCACCTCTGGCCTTGGCCTCCAGGCCTTGGACCGTCTACCTGGGCCTCCAGCCAGAGAAACCCTCTTTGGAGCCAGACCTCCGGGAGTGTGTGACAGTGTGGAGGAACAGCAGCAGCAGACAGGCTCAGTACACCACCAAGTGGGACAGCACGCCCCGTGCCGCTCCTGACCTGCCGCTGGATGTCCTTGAAAGGGTGTTTTTCCCCAGAGCCTTCCCCTCCCGGATAGTCTCCCCTCGGCACTTCGAGCCACAGAGCATCACAGCAGTCCAGCATCGAGGATGCCCCCAGGGGCGGAGCACCTCCCCATGGACGGAGGTGGCCATGCACTTGGCTGAAGTGCTGGAACCTGGACACTACTGATCGTCACACACTGTACTGAAGCTTCAGCTACACTGACAATTGATAGATTGGTGTAAAAACACATTAAACATCACCATCACCTCATCTGGTATTGAGTATTACATATTTATTAATAATAATTTTACATAATTATTTTAAATGTAGCATGTCTTCCTAGATTTTTTTTGTAAATGCAAGTATCATTATCAGAATTTAAGGAAAAGGATGTCATATAGTAAACTAGCACTGTCCTCTGTTCAGTCTAGAGTATGAACAGGCATCACAAAATATTCAGCCACCCCACCACTTCAGCTCAAAGTGACAAAATTAAAAATGCCACACACTCCAGACACACCTTCAGAAGCAGGGTGAATAGCAGGGTCAGAGAAAGGTGAGAAAACCTCAGTGAAATGGGTCACCTGTCACACACATATCCCTGCACTTTCACTGATCCCCCCAGGGAACTGACTTGGGGATCCAGGTGAGGTCTTGCCAACAGCATGTGTGTGTGACTGCGAGCTGTGGCCTGTCAGCTAAAGGCGTGCATGTGTGTGATTTTGTCTTATTCCTTTACTTCATGAAGCACTTCACACCTCAGTGGGGGTCAAAGTGCACAGTAGCCTCAACCTGGTGCTTCCACTGTGACCCAGCCACATGGGATGTGCATACCCTAACAGTCTAGTACACACACATATTTTTTTAATGCAGTGGATTTCAGAGTCTGACAACAGCAGGAAAATCCATTGTACTGCAAATATAATTTAATGCTGATGGAATACACTAACCAGATTCAATTCTGTACCTCTATTTTTTCCCTTATTTCCTTGAACATCAATCTGTGAACAGAACCATTTAAGTTATTTATACAGCTATGTGCATACCAGCCTACAACAAATCACACTCAGTAATTGGTAAAAATTATTTTTGGGCCTCTTTAATCGTACTTTCATCAAACCACTTTGAGCAGCTTTTGTCCCAAACACCCATAAGCTTACAAGAGTCATTGGAAAGGCTCAATATTCAGAAGTGTTTTCATTTGTCTTTGATGTTGGGTTTACTCAACAATCAATATAAAAAAATCTGTCCATTATTATTGTGAATTTTTAAAGTAAAAAAAAAAAAGTTGGCAGGTTGTACACAATGCTGGTGACTAATGAATGAGGAAGACGAAAGACAGTGAAACAAAAATCCTCAGTGAATTGTTTTTGTGGCCAAATGTTGAAGATCCAGAGTAGAAGCATCAGTTGTAGCTCGCCGATTTAAAGAGGAAAAGTAGTCCTTCTGCTGTGAAGCTGCATTATTTAACAGTCAACCATCAATCTGATGTCATCGGGCAGAGTGTATTTATACCACATCACATCTTGTAATCAGAATATAATATCCTGCACACACTGGTAGCTGAATGGTTAATGCACATGCTATGATACTACAAGGTCCCTGGTTTGAATCCACCTGGGGACGTTAGCTGCTTGTTACTCTCTCTCCATGTTTCTTATCTAATTCTCCATGCTCAAACTATCAAATAAAGGCTAAAATCCCCCAAAAGGTTTGTCTCCCACATGAGAATCTGATTCCTTCCTATTAGAGTCAGCTGCTTTTCAAATAAAAGCTTCTGTAGTGATCTGTGTCATTCCTCCTGTAGCTCATTTGCCACTATCATCAAAATCCAGGCTTGGACTTTGGGATTCCGGCATTGTCACCCAACCTGTCTTCAATGCTACTTAATGTGCTGAATCTAATGAAGTGACACCTACAACACACACATGGCAGCAGACCTCATGTTAAGAAGAAAACTGATGACTTGATTTGATGAGTGATTTATCTGCCAAAGTAAACAATTACATGTATTTGGTGGCTGTTAATTTCAAACCCTGCACATACATAATTCTAATACCAAAGCTTAAATATGGAGAAGTCTGCTACAGACTGAATCCCCTAAGTGAGTTCTCTAGTAGATGTTGGCAGTCAGTACAGACAGAAAGACAAAGACAGACAAACATGGCCTGTGTAAACTCGTCGGCTTGTCCAGCAGGAGGCTCCATTGTGTTAATTGGTCCGTCCACTTCATGTGCTCTTCTTCTACTTTTGGCCACCGCTTTGGTTTAGTACCATCCAGAAACAAATTTCCTTAGTCATTCCTGCCTCAATCTCCAAAGCATACATGCACATCCCCGTCCCTCGATGCTGCACCCCGAGTCCAAGCTCCTCAGTACATTTTCTGTCGGCTGGGCAGCACTGCTTCCTTCAGGAAAGAGAACACAAGGAGGATCCCGGACCTCTTTCCCCTCTTGCCCTTGGTGAAGTAATTAGACACCACATCATCTAAAAAGAAAAGAAAACACAAGTAATTGTTATTAATTAGAGTTTCCATCCATCATCAGTGCTCACTTATGCTGTAAAGGATTTCAGGGGCCTGACAGGAGCTACAAATAGATAATAATAAAATGTGCTGACACCTCGAACATGAAAATTCAGTTTCTGGTAGTAATGTAAAAAAATTATGTTTTTAGGTTAGTACATAGATACAATAAACTGAACTGATCCTACTACAGGAAAAAGGAAATGCGCCCAACGTGGGGCTCGAACCCACGACCCTGAGATTAAGAGTCTCATGCTCTACCGACTGAGCTAGCCGGGCTGCTAATAATATCCAGGCTAAACCTGATATGATCCCTGAAAACACACGGCCATGGTTCCCCCACACTATAACATACAGAAATTTGACATTTCAACAATTGTTATTTCAGAAATGAAAAAAAACACACCTCAGGAACTTGCTTGAAAGATGTAATCCAATAAAAAGTAAAAAACTTCCATAGTTTTCAATAAACACAGCTGTTTAACAAATACCTGATGAGACCATGTTGCTATAATAAATCACAAAGTGTACACAAGTTTCAACTCCACTGTTGAGCAGAGACAACTTAACTTATTAAACAGAGTTTAAACTGGTCATTATTTGCTCTCTGAATTAATTTCACTCACCTCCTTGCTGCATGGTGGACGGAAGCACATTTTCTCCCGCTGACAGTGAAACAAAGAAGGCAAAAGGGATGACCCACAGGCAGATGGTGAAGTATGCCAGCACCTGAGGCCAATCAGAAATGAGTATGTTATCATTGTTATTGTGATATACAGGTAGAACATATCACAATTTATTAAAAAACAGTATGTGACTGATCAGATTAAAATTACCTCTGAGAATGGATAATACTCTTGTGCAAAGTACTGGAAGGCCATGTAATGGTTCACCACCACTAACACTGCAGAGTGAAGACATATGAAACATATGAAATAAAGATAATTCATACACATGTTGCTGATCGTTTTGTTTGGTAAATGTAAAACTGTGATAAATCTGATATTTTTTAGTGTATGCATATTTGTCACATCTTAAATTATAATTTTAATATTAAACAAAGACAACGCAAGTATAAACTTTTTTCCATTAATAAATGAAAAGATTTGAAAAATGTATTTTGTATTTTTATCTTTGTATAAAATTAAATTAGTTTGATGATCTGAATCATTTAAGTGTGACAAATATATAAAAAATATCAAGGGCAAATACATCTCTGCAGCACTGTAGCAAAGACTCAAAAGCTAGTGTCTGTCATACCACAGGACAGGATGAAATTGGGGGAGCTCAGCATTATGTAGGGGAAGGTCTGCAAGAGGCCGAAATACACCAGGTTGGTGAAGAGGCCGACTCCCACCATCAATATTGGGAAGCCTTCAAAAACATAGAGACCTGCCAGCACACCCGTCGAGAACTGGAAACAGGAAATGTGAAACAGTAGTTTGACTCAGGAGCACTTAAATACATGATTTGTATATTTTTAAAAAGCCGGTTTATAAGTATTTCCCCAGTCTTACCAGTATCATGTACTTTATTATTCGACTGGTGGCTACTGTGTATTCTTCTATTAGTTCTGCCAAGTAGTACAGGCCAGCAGCTGGGTGAAGACAAAGATGAGATGATCAGACTACTTTGTCAGTATTCTGACAATGAAGTAGACAATCTTCACAACACAATCTAATACTTGTTGGTAACCAACTATTATTTATTTCTGTTCCTAGAAATAAATGCTGATTGGATAATCTTGATGGTGTAGTATAAACATTTAAAATATAACATAATATGCAAAAACACTGTTTTTGTGGATGAAATACTCAAGTTTATACACAGGATCGTCCAGTCTACGTGATGTGTTATTTTGAGGAACACTAACATGCTGTTTCTAAAAAATATCTTCATGGTTCTTTAAAAATTCTCAAATGTTAAACGCTGCAATTGAACTTGAAAAAGAACAGTGAGTAATGTGAGCAGATATTCACGTCTAACGTTTCAGTACTTTACAGTTTTGTACTTGATGATAAGGATATGTAAGACAGTACCCAAAAGGTATTTGAGATTCATCATCTTTCTCTATTCAACAATCAAGGCAAAGCAGGAAAGACAGGTCAAATACTACCTGTCCATTAAAGGTAGTTAATAGAAACACACTGTCAAGAAGAAGCAGGAAACTGTTCAAATAGTGAAAACATATATGTGTCATGAGTTTGAGAAAGTCATGGTCACTGAACAAGGACTGAAATTAAACAATAAAAATAATAATGCCAATAATAAGCTGCCAGTTTGTAAAATGTCCCTTTGGATTGTGCTGACACTTGTGCATCCGCAATAATATAGTGCACAGTAGCAAATATTAATAAACAGATGTTTTGCAGCCTTTTACAAGACTGCACAGGTGGAGTGCAGGAGACGTGAGCAGGCTGGGTTTTTCTAAAGTTCTTAATTAGTAAATGTTTTTCAAACCACTAACAGATTCATAAGCGACAACTTATGAAGCCCTAGAAATGTAGTCTAATGTGATTGTCAGTTAGCTGTTAGTTAACTCTGAAACTTCTGTACTTTGATGACTCTGAAAACACAAATATGTATTTCCTCGCTTCAGCTGCTGCCACGTTTGAGCACAGAGAACAAACATCTGTATGACTGACACAGTTTGACCACACCTGTCAGCTGCAGCTGCTGTTACGTGGCCAGGTAACTACATGATAACGTGGACTGATCGGCTCTTCGCCAAGTTTCATGATTTATTAAACCTTTAGGAGCAAATAAAATATGTTTTGTAATGTGGGGCGCTTGTTAGGTAACAGACAGACAAGACAAGACAAACTGTCATCGATATAATGCAAACAATACCCACAGGCTAATGCTAAAGTTAGATATTTAGCATTACTGAGTGGCTCACATCGGGTTACTACTTTAGCCAGTCTTTACAGCATGTTGGACCTTGACCACATTATTTGTTGGTGTATCGACCGATTGATTAGTTTGTAAGTTATGGATAAGTTATGGATAAATCCTTAAGGGTAAAACGAGACAACAGGCTATTGGCTAGCTAGCATTTCATTCAGATCAAGAATTTCCAATGTCTCAAAAAAACAAATTAGACATTAAAAACGCCTAAATGTAACAGTAATACATTAATATACTTTGGATTAATGTGGTACTCTCCTACAAATATTCATCCTTGTAACTTCTAATCCATTAAAAGCAAAATTTTGTCTTCGTTGTCCACATCTTGTAGAAAAGCTAGCAAACATGTACTAGCTGTCGGTGTCTCGGTAAATTAACCAAAGTAACTTCTTTATTATTGAGGCAGGACTGGTGTATGCATTTGAATTTTATTATTACCGCTTTGTGCATTGCTAATACGGTCGTGGGTTTCTCAAACCAAGTCTCATTAAGGCTCACCAGCTGACTCAGTCCGCTAGCATTAGCAACCAAATATTAGCCTGTACGTTAGCACCTGCAGTGATTTGGAGCATGCACCTACCTATTGCTAGAGTGACGAAGGATATCTGGATCACCAACGATAGCCAGCTCAGTAAATAAATAAACCACATCTCTCTGCATATGAAACAACACACAAAAATGTGAAAAAAGAAGGACAGGACACAGCTAGTTAGCGGGCAGCTAAATAGCGGTGGTCAAAGTTCTTCGCTCTGTGTTTTCGGTGCAGGCTGAGGAAAGCCGAGAAGAAGAAGGGTCTGCTCTCCGTGAAGCGCAGGTTTGTTTTGGTTACAGCGCCGCCTGTGTCTGGAGGAGAGCTGTGTTCGATCTCTGGGAAATGACCGGAGTCCAAAGCGTCAAATCTTAACTTTTAAGTTAAATTTGTTTGTCAAAACAAAACTCAAACAGACGCTCCAAATGTTGAATTACCTACCAAACGATGTGGAAAAACTTTAATATTTCTATGTGTTTACCATCTGTTAATGTTGACTTTTCATAAATGCTGCATGTTACGCCAGTGTCAGTGACTGTATATGTTTACATGATAACTTAAGAGTAGTCATACTTTCCATTCATACTACACCATAGTTACTCAATGTGCAATATATGATTGACATACATATTTGATTTTATTTTGGAGCACATTTCTGCACACATTTGCATATTAATGAATAAATGCAGATTTCCCAGAAATCTCTCTAAGTAACTCAAGAATAATATGTGGCTACATTCAAAATAAATTATAACACAGTTTAAATACAATTTATTTTGAATTTGATGGTTTTAAATTGCTTATAAAAAATTACAAACACAGACATTTGTCTTTCTATAGATATGAGGACACTAACTGATATAATGCATTCCCAATTCCCTTACCCTATCCTTAACCATCACAACTAAATGCATAACCCTAATCCTAACCATAAAGCCTCTTAATTTTAAAAGCCCATAAATGTCTCCATCCTAAAAAGAGGTCCAGGTGGTGTCTAGGCCTTTGGCTCAGTTTGTTACAGTATGGTCATAGGATTCCTGGGCCCTGTAACCCTTGATTAGAGGTGGTTGAATTTGAAAACACAGTATATTTATTTCTGAAGGAAAAGAGAAAACTGCTTTACTCTAGCATTTTTAAAAAGGGCAACATTTGGTGCCTGATGACCATGTTCACTTAGACCATGGCTGTATTTCCATTAAATTGCTTTTGGTTTCACTGTGATGTGCATGATGTAGAAAACGTTGTTCAGAAAAGGGAAACATAATTATACACTGTTCAAATCCAGTCATTCTATGTGTTTTTAAAACATCCTTATTGTATTATCAGTAAGAGGGTTTCAGAACATCCTCTCGCTCTTTTTCTCTGTCACACACGTACACACACAGGCTCTCGTGTGCATGGAGCCAGCAACATGAAGGGGTCAGTACATATTTCTCATAAGCTAACACCTTTGAGATTGAGGACGAAAACAATAAAATATGTATGCTTGAGAGTCAAAAAGGGAGAGTCTCTACAAAGAGCTAAATAAAGTAAATATATAATGTGGAACAGTGTGAAGACACTAAAATGGTGTCAGAGATGAAGGTGAGAGTAATTTCATCCCCTTTTAAAATGCTTTCAACAAAGACACATAGGCAGATAGATAGCATGATGTGAGGGTGTGTATTCACTCATGCATGCATGCACACATATATATGCAGTATCTGTGCAGAGGTGAGAAAACAAAAGGTGACCTGCTGCATTTAACAATACTTTCAGGGGAGCGCACCAATCACCTGAGGCTCTTATCTCAACAGCACCTCTGGGCTCTGGGTGTGAGAGCTTTAATGTGCCTAAATAAATGGCAGCCACCGACCTTCTGCTGGATTGAGCTTTAAAAGACAGACACCTCAGGAGAGAGGCTGGCAAGGGTATTCATATAACCTAAGTGTTTTTCTTAATGGCTCTGGCTTTTTTCATCTATATTCTTATTCAAAAAAATTCCTGTAAGTTGCACTTAGATCAACTAAAACCCAGGCACCCAAAAAGAGTGATGCTGAACATTAAACACGGCTGAAGGAGCTCCATCCTTTCACACGCAACAAGTACAGGGTTTCTGAAGGAGACTTGGGTTAAATGGCATTGGAAAAACACTTTTCTTTGTTTTTCTTTGGTCATGAATGTGAGATTTGATGTTTGCATGCAATATATACAACCCTCTGGTCCGCTGCAGTCAAGAGGTTAAAACAAACTGTAATCTGACATTATTTGATCCAGAGGCAATTCCATTTCTTTTTTAACCTTTTCAACAGACCCCAACATCAACCTGTGGTTTCCTGACATTTTATTGTAAGACATCACAGGGTCAGTGCTTTCATGCATTAATGCGATGCACAGATATAATGGGTTTCCTTAAAGCCAAAGAAAAACTGACAGTGATAAGAACTGCAGTTCATCATCACATAAACAGACAAATACAGCGATGTTTAAATGTAAAAAGTGATGTATTTCTTCCTCTCAGTTTTCTTGGCTGATGATCAGTGCTGACGCTCTGATGCGAGAGTCTCTCTTCTCCCTGTTCTGTTTCAGCCTCCGGAGCACAGGGGCACTGCCCTTCTCGCTTGCCCAGGGAACATCTATGGCAGCTGGGACACACTGTACAACTGGCTGAGGGTCTGACAAAGACATGATCACATCCTCAGGTTAGGCACAAACACAAAAAATGAGAATAACAGCTCACCACTGCAATATATAAAAAATACTACAGCACTGCCTTTGCTCTAACAGACCAGATACACAAGACACTATATGATAAACATTCACAACAATATACTGTAGCTGTCAGTCAAAACTCAAAAGGTACAAATAAAAGACAATGAGATACATCATGATGAACATAGACAGCATACCCTGTGTTTGGGCTGAAGAGGACGTATCCTGGTTCTCTCCCATCACTCTCCTCCTCCTCTGGAGCACCGTCAGGAGCTCTGCTTCCCCGACATTTCGGCCAGTTCCCCTCCTGGACGGCACTCTGCGGTGCTGCTGACGCTTAATGTTGACCTGAAGTGTTAGATGGGTTCAAATCGTTTTCAACATAACGCGTAATACAATAACAGGTTTTTTGGGGGTTTTTTTGTTTTGTTTCTGTCAAAACATACAGTGAAAATTAGCTTTTATATTATTACCAGTAAATCCTTCAACTCCACAGCAGCTGATTTTCTGTTTTCACTCCTCGGGTCCTGTAAGAAGATTTGAGATTTGGAACCGAGTGCAACAACTACTTTATGATAACAACAACAATAAATAAACAGGAGTACAGACCTTCCACGCGCTGTCACTCTCCTGTGAGCAGAGAAATTAGGTGATAGTTATGACTTTGAATTTTGCTCCCACTGTATAAAATGCAAATACAAATTGAATTCACAGGGAAAAGTTTACCTGTATTTGCTTGATCGGCCTCAGGACGATGCCATTCTTTATCCTCTCCATCATTTCGTCCACCGCTTTTGACTTCAAGTCTACAGGGGGCGCTAATTCTTAACAGTTAGAACGTTATATTAATATACATATGTACACTGTTCAGTTTTTCCTGCATATTTCCTGATTCAATTCAGTCAATGATGAGGTGCATTTGAACAAATATACTACAAATAATAGAAAAGTATAACAACCAATCCACATTCTACTGTACAACATTTCAAATAAAAAAGGGTGGAAAGAGACTCACTTTTTGGATTATTTTCACCGACCTTTCTCCTGCTCCTCAGAAAGTCAAGTGAGCTAGAGAAAGAGCGAGAGAAATCACAGGGCTGACTGGTATTTTATATGTGAACATTTAATTTCAGGCGAGGCATTAGATACCAGCCTGACCAACTTTGTTCTGGCTTTAGTTTAACATACTTGACGACAGTAGTAGGGGGAGGAGGAGGAGGAGGTGGTGGTGGAGGAGGAGGAAGAGGTGCAGCAGGAGTAGATTTCTCCTCTTGTTCATCAGCTGTATGCTCCCTGGTCAGTGTTTCTTGTAACTGCTTCACTACAAAGGAAGATAATGAAACACTGCTTTGAACATCAGTATTGTCTATAATGTGATCCAAAAGTACAAAATGATACTGGTGTATATATAAATGAATACATTGTGTGTACAAATATTTGTATATGTGTGCATTTAGACAATCATGTGAGAGAGTTTTAGCTCAGAGATAACAGAGACCAGAGATTTGCAGAAATGACACCACAAGTACAAAGTTTTTCTTCTGTAACAGGTAATAATAAAGTATTTCAACAAGACTGAGCACAGCTTGTAGAAACTAACTGTTGGATTGTGTTTTGTAAAAAATATTTCTGAGCAATGTTTTCTCTTCTGGCAGCTACCTTCTTCCTGGAGCTTTGTGACAGTGCTGTTAGCCTCAGACAGCTGTGTTTCTATGGACTTTCTCTCCCTCTCACTCTTTTCCAGCTGTTCTCTCAGGTTCTGCAGCTCAGAGAGGAGGCCGGATTCTTCCACAGTGCTCTGATTTGGTTTTACCTGAACAGAAAGATGAGAATAAGAGGGAACACGATGAAGGAAATAAAAAGTTCCTTAATTTTGCTCTGGTATCCTGGCGCTTTCTTTCGTCACCTGCTCCTGGTAGTAAAGTTGTATATCGCTCAGAGCTGTGCTGATGTTGGATATTTGTTCCAGTGCCTGCTGCAGCTGCACAACAGCCTGTGGGCTGTGCATAATGCTTTCTTGATGGGTCTCTT
Source organism: Ctenopoma kingsleyae (assembly GCA_032353495.1). Taxonomy (NCBI): domain Eukaryota; kingdom Metazoa; phylum Chordata; class Actinopteri; order Anabantiformes; family Anabantidae; genus Ctenopoma; species Ctenopoma kingsleyae. Next base: position 8,155,013 of record JAUBNQ010000010.1, on the reverse strand, counting down.
TCTGCTGTTCCAAAACCTGACGAGACAAATCAAATCTAGCTTCACCTTTTGACATCTTGAACACATCTTTACAAATATCTGGTTGTATGAAAATGGGACATAAATACACCGGCGACAATGAACCACAATTAGTGAAAAAATAAAGTGAGATCAGAATGACTGGTTGTTAATTTCCTCCCACTGGGAGGTTGTCACAATGTTGAGAAGATGTTTTCAAGCCAGTGTTTGACTGAACAATGACTTGGAAACCTTGTTAGAATCACACATCAGCTTCATTGAAGAATAGTAATGATGCAAACAGGGTGATTTAGCTGTGAGACAAAGCGCCGTCTGTTCTGCATTATGAGCAGTTTGTAAAGAAAAATGGAAAATTTCAGGATTTTGCCTTGATTTACAAATGAATAGAGTTACAGTTAATCGTTCTAGTTTAGATTAATTTTGATGGGGGTTTTTTTTTAATCGTTTTCCAGAAGCATTTCTGAATTATATACAAAGGATACTGGTGGTAAAACATATGTAATGATCAGAGTTGCTTTATTAATCCACAAAAGAAAACTAGTTTGTTACCCACACACAGACAAGCAGACATGAACAGATCAGCAGAGATATAGTGGTATGGTGGTAACTCTATATGCAAAAAGATAATATAAGATTTTTGAACTGCTCAATTTTTTTTAAAAATTCTACACGTTTAATTAATGATTATGCTGCTCTACTGGAATTTCCTTTTTTGTGAAAGTCACCTTCCTACACGATGTGTGTTTTCAAAGATTTCTGTGTGATACAAATTTCAATATTTATTCAGCCTTAATTTTTAAATATCTTTAAATGTATTTTATACGAACTGTGTTTATCTGACAGGTTGTATGGAAATTTCTAGGGGAACAGAGCCGTCATCAGAGAACAGGAAGTGTGAAAGGAGTGGTTTTCATTTCTGTGTTTCTGAAGCAGCAGATGCAGTGAGCTCTGTGTCAGAACATGCAGCACGAGTCTCCCCGCTACAAATTACTCTGCTCTAATCTCTGGCCTCCCTTCAGCAGAGAGCAATTTTCACACAGCAATTAGCACAATTATTTCATACATACAAACATGCAGGGGCAATCACATACAGCAACACAAAGAGACAAGGACAAATACACAAATGCACACACAAACACACACACAACTCCAAATTGTTTCCTGTTTGAGGCCCTGCATCATTATACCACCATGCATCACAGAGAAGAGGTGTGAATGGTTGGTGTTTTCAAAACACATGAAAACAGACAAATAGTAGTGCATACAAGAGGCATTCAGTACAGGGGGGGTCTTTTACCATGAATTGAGAGTAAAGGCACTGAATTGTGTGAACAGTTGGAGGTCCTTTTCACAGGTAAGGACCCCTGTGAGGCAGCCCATTGTACGCCTGTCCAGTAAATGGAGGACACTGTGCACAAAGGCGACAATTGCTATATGCTCGGCAAAACATAAAGGTGTCAGGCAAAGACAGGTTGTGCTTAAAGACCACTATTCTCCTTCAGCAGCAGTGATGACCACTAATTACGGGGAAGGGAGGGGCTAAATGGGAGGAGAACAGAGAGACATTTTTTTTTAAAAGAAAAGGCCTTCATTATAGGAGCAGCTGGGGCAGCAAAAACTGCCGTGTGTGTGTATGCGTGTGTGTGTTTGGGTATGTGGATTTTAAGTGAATTGGTGTTTTTCCTGCATGTGTACAAGTGTGTTTCGCCCTTTGTCTTGTGTGTGAACTCCTTGCCCCACAGACAAAGCCTAGATTTGACCAAAGTGTGAAAACAGAGAAAGGAGACCCCCTTCTCCTGTCCTGCAACATCAGCTGCTCTCTGAATGCCCCTCCCTCCCTTCATCCAAGTGTCTGTTCACCACAGGCGCCTGGAGGTCAGAACTAACACTCCAGCAACCTTGCTGTGGCACGACCTGTCACCTTCAGTACCTATAGGTGTGAATATATGACAAAATGTTTGGTGCCCTCGCTGCAAAGGCGCACACATAATATATCCATGCCACACGCTCGCACCTGGTGGGCGAAGACTTCGGCGTGCTGCCTCAGGCCCTCCTCCAGCTGCAGTTTCTGAGACATTTCTGTGAACTCCTCTGTGACAAGCTGGGAGACTGTGCAAGCAGACACACAAAAATAAGAATCAAACACATCAACATATGCACAAAATTAAGTGAAATGGTGTTCATTATGTCTCCTTTTTTTACTCCAAAAAGTGATTTTTAATTGCTTAATCTGCAGAAAATGAATCAAATTTGATGCACAATTAATCCTGTTAAGTTATTTATGAAACAAAAAGTTTGACAGTTATGAGGATTTGTTGCTTTTCTCTGTTTTATGTAAAAATAAATACTAAAGGGCTAGATCATCCAAATACAGGCAACAAACATATTCTTTGCACTGTCCACTGTATTGGGACAGAGGCAAGATAAGAAACATTTCTATATTTGGGAATGTTATTGATAAATTAAACTCAAAAATAATGAGAGTAATCTGTTACAGCACTGATGTGATGAAGACTTACCTCTTTTGATTTTATTCATGGTCTTGCTCTGTTTGGTCAGTTTCCTCATTAAGGCCTCTTTCTCTTCAACCTCCAGAGCCAGCTGTGACAAACAGTCTTTGATGAGGTTCATATACTGTAGGTATAAGCACACACGCACACACATCAGCACAGTGCTGTACCTGTTCTCTGAGTTGGTCCAGCTCTTTGGTCTGATCCTCTACTTGTTGCTCGAGCTGCAGCTTCTCAGTGAGCAGACCGTCCACTGACGCCTGCAGCTCTGACACACAGACAGAAATAAATTTATGATGACTTTGTCATGATGCACTGAATAAAAAAAAATAAAAAAATAAAACAACAGAGCTGAGCAGAGCACCATTTCAGTGGTAAGAACAAAACAGTCTCCAAAACCGAACCTATGCTTGTTACAAATGATTTTGGACACATTAATACAGATACTTGATACTTGACACTTGATACTTAATATATTATTACCAGTTCATATATTGATATATGATTATTTTAGGCCATCATGAACAGCAATAGCTAAGTGGTTCTTATCTTTAACTTGTTACTTGTATTCCTAATTATACATACACTTATCACTTGAGTAGGCGTTTTAATTCAATTTACCAACCTGCAATCTTTGCTTGGTTCTCCAGCAGTAGCGACTCATCACCACTAGTGTCCACACCAGAATCAACCACATCACTGTTAACTGTGGGGTCAGTCTGTACATCGAAGGGCTCAGCAGCCAGGTTTTCAGGCAGCTCTGGGATGAGCGGCATCAACATCTGACTCCTTCTCTTCAAGGCTTTGTTCTCTTTGGTCACCTACACAATAATAGAGGATACGGTGGTGGCTATTGTTAGCGTTGTTTTACTTCATCAGTATAGAAAACACAGTGGTGCAGTATGTGAAGCTGCTTTACACAGCGAGTGCTCAACAGGTCAGGACTGGAAAAGGAGAAGGAAGGAAAAGAAAGGAAAAATGAATGAGCACAAGGCAGGAAAAGACAAAAAAGTAAAGTATGGGACCAGTAACAGTATACAACAGACACACCATAAAAATGATACAGATAACTGCACACTGAGCTCACACAGAAGCTTAGTGTTATCTATATCATTAATATGTATGTTATCATGATCTAGAGTTTTGTGTGTATGTACTCGACTCTTCGATACCTTGACAGCCAGCACCTCAGCACTCTCCCTGCATGAGCGTTCGATCTGGAACTGCATCTCCAGCACACTGATCTCTTTCAAGAGTTGATTGGAGACTTTAAAGTGAAGGGAGACAAGTGTTGGAGATTTGAATAAAAACTGCACAAAATTAACTTAAAACTCTGTTGATGTTAAAGTCTTACTGTGTAAAACGTGTATATCTACATATATTTATCACCTTTACTTTTTTTAATTGTCTCTCTCTATTAAATGTCGCCCAGGTGTGAATTTGATTCAGAGTAGTTTGCACAGCACTGGATGCCAGAGAATAAATTGTAAAAAAAAAAAAAAAAAAAAAAAAAAACAATAATAATAATGACTGAATTCTCACCTTCCTCCAATTCGGAAAGTTTCTGATTGGCTTCATCCCTCTGCTTTTCAAGGATCTCAAACTAACAATCAAATGAAACAAAGAAGAAAAACATGAGAAGAGATCAATCATGTGACATCAAATTGATGTATTTGATTTTCTTCACAGTTTTACTCAATTATCAAACAGCTGAGGCACCAAAATTGTATTTGTCATTGTTAATCAAGTTTGTGCACTTGTACTTTTTAGAACATTTTAATCTCCAATTTTGTTTAATCTTTTCTTATTTTATTTGATTTAACTTACAGTCTTGAGCTGAATGATTAAACACTGACTTTTTTTTAACCAAAGGAAGTTTGTCCAAATTGCGTGACATCTGTAATCATCACATGTGAGAAGTCATCTGATATTTGTCATGTTTTGGGAAAAGTCAAATGATAGGTAACAGAACATTTATCAGGATATTAGCATTTCCTTTCATGTTGATTGTCTCTAATTCATTTAGAAAATGCTCATTAGAAAGTAGAAAATTAATTAATTAGTGATTTACTATCAATCCCTATCAGTGATACCTGAATGTCTCCCTCATCTTCAGAAGATAAGTAACTTTCTTCATCAGACTCTGTGAGAAAAAGAAAATCATTTTATCTTCACACAATAAAAAGGCTGTAGCTTCAGAAAACAGAGAACACATTCAGGGAGGCAAGATAACCGAAGATCCTCACTTCCTGTCAGCGTGACTGCAAGAGGAAGTTCAAGAAGCTTTATGAAGGAGGTTCACCAGCAAAATACAGGAATTGAAATCACAGCAGAATCACGTATTAACGTGTTTCAATTTCATTGGCTTATGACTCAGTTTCTAACAGTTTCTACCTACTACTTCCTTTTGATCAACAAACTGCTAATGCCCATTCTTTCTGAGAGTTCACTGAGTGTAGTGATACTACTCTTATATCCTGCCAAGAAATAGTACTGAAAGAATAATAAGAAAAACAACAATATGTTATCTACCTACTTTAACAACAAAATGTTATTTTACTGCTCTTTTTTAAATATTCACAAACAAGATATAAATGTTAAGCTGCAACCTTTACAGGTGCTGACTGGTAGGTTAGGTTACCTTATCCTAAACTAGACTACACTGCATGGTTACCCCTGTTTTACAGCGCAGCTGCTAGCTGTTGCTCCATGTTTATACAACAAATCTTAGCATAACATCAATCTTCTTGTTTCTCTCAGCAAGAAAAGTGATTGAACACATTTCCCAAAATTTACAATGATCATTTTAATTATGAAACTACACTCTGCAGGTGATTAGCTTAGCTTTGCATAAATTTTGGTTTCGTGGTCTCCTGGAACCCACTGACACTTACCTAACCCTAATCATTAATCATTAATTTAAGTTTTTAACCCACTTGATGTTATAAATTATATTAGATGAAGCAACCAGTCTCCTTTAGAGCCACAAAAACTTTTATACACCTTCGCATGAAACCACAAGTTATATTTATTGTGATAAATAAAAGTTACAGGTTATGACATTAAAGCTAAAGTTTCTTATACCATCAGAAGTAAGGTAAGGTCATTTCATTGCCATGACAACAACAAATGTTAGAAAAAATTTTTTACACATGGCTCAGACGCAACAACACTCAGCAAAAAACAATGAGGTCAAGATGAGTGAATATCTAACATTTTAAAATGAGAAAACTGCTTTAGTTTGTGTTGATGTTTAACAAAAATGTCAAACTGAACTATAACATTAACTGTTGACTTTTGACCACAATAAACAACTTGACATATTTAGGTCATTAAAAATCTTTTTCAATACTGTAGAAGTCATCATGAGGTGTCTGTCTGTCACAAGTCTTACCTGCAGCTTCACTGTCCTCGCCTTGGACCCACATCCTGCTCGTTTTTTAAGCTCCTTCGTAAACTAAACAAAGCTGCAAATTCCAGCACAGAAAAAGTCCTACTTTGTCTCTGAGCAGCATTCAGTTTAATATGAAGTAAGCAAGTGGGAATTCCTGTTTAAACCTTCCCCCACTGTCACTATTTTTTTTTTTAAAAAAGAGGAACTTTTTTCCTCACATTCACCAAAAGTCCATCTTAGTCATTGCAGTCTTAAGCGGATTTAAAGCCTGACAAGTGAGTTCTTATGTACCTGTCGAGTCTTACGCAAATATTGACAGTATTTGTTGGATTTCGCTTGTGGCCTTAGAGGAGGAGGTGTTATAACAGCGAAAAGAGGAAAATTCAGCCTCTGTCCGTGCATGTGGTCTCTAAGGGACGACACTGTCTCTCTACTACAAGATCAATGTCACTCAAGCACTCGGGGCAAAGGCAAAGCTGCTTTTATTCCTCTATTAGCATCTGTGCTCAGAGTTCATGACCTCGGAAACATCAGACACCTGCCACAGGAACCACATTCTGGCTGGCAGTGATGATGTTGATGACACACATTATTCCACTGTGAATAATTTAAAAATTTCTCATCCCTTATTCGTGATTTATTTATTCAGCTGCATTTTAGGAGTTGACGTATACACTGACAACTTGTTCAGGGGCAAATACAGTCCATCTTCCATTTACCCTCTGAGTGTATGATTTAGCTTGCTCAGAGCTCCACGTGTAAGTCGGTTCATCAGGGCAAGAAGAAGGATTAATAATGCATTGCTAGAAAGTACTAAAGTATAGGATTTCTTCATGCCTATAATTAACAGCTACAGTGCTGTGGAAAAGTAGTAAATGACGATGAATGATTTTGTTTATCAAGGGAGAAAAAAGTTCAAACCTGCCTGGCCCTATGTGAAAAAGTAATTGCCCTCTAAATCTAATAATTAGTTGTGCAACCCAGTTGCGCAACCCACAATTTCAACCAAGTGTTTATGGTAACTGGCAATGAGTCTTTCACATCGTTGTGGAGAAGTGTAGGTCCACTCTTATTTGCAGAACTGGTTTAATTCAGCCACACTGGAGGGTTTCTGTGCATGAACCACCTGTTTAAGCTCATGCCACAGCATCATGATCGATTTAAGATCGGAGATTGTGACGAGGCCACTCTAAAACCTTGATTTAGTTTTTTTTGAGCCAATCGGAGGTGGACTTGCTGGTGTGTTTCAGATCATTGTCCTGCTGCACAACCTAAATGCGCTAGAGCTTGACGTTATGAACTGATGACTGGACATTCTCCTTCAGGATTTTTTGGTAGAGCGCAGAATTCATG